>VZRH01003979.1:62799-154520 GCA_013397555.1 Urocynchramus pylzowi | reverse complement strand
GGGCTGTGGGTGGATCTCTGCATCCCCTGTGGATCCCCCAGGGCTGTGGGTGGGTCTCTGCATCCCCTGTGGATCCCCCAGGGCTGTGGGTGGATCTCTGCATCCCCTGTGGATCCCCCAGGGCTGCAGGGGCACAGCTGCTCCACCACGGTCTCACCACGGGCTGCAGAGGAATCTCGGCTGCGGCGCCTGGAGCAGCTCCTCCCCTCCTTCTCCACTGACCTGGGTGTCTCCATAGTTTCCCTCCCGTGTTCTCACCTCCTCTTCTTTGACTAGAAAAAGCTGTGCACTTTGTTTTGACTTCCTTCTTAAATATGTTATCACAGAGCCATTACTGACCCCTCTTGCTGGCCAAGCCTTGGCCAGCAGCATCTCCATCTTCAGAGCCATCAGGGATTGGCTCTGCCAGGCATGGTGGAAGCTTCCAGCAGCTTCTCACAGAAACCACCTCTGTGGCCCCCTAAATACCAAAACCAATACACAGGCATAAAAAAGAAACAAGTTTGCATATATGGTGGAACAGCTACAGGCATAAAAGAGAAACAGGTTTGATACTATTGAACTGCTTGTAATTCTTTGATCAAGATTCTCAGTGATACTATGTGCCCTTATAAAAAAGACAGAACACCCTGAAAGCTAAGACTTTCTATAATGGGCAAGTATTAATTTGCTTGAAACCATAATTTTCATGCGTAACAAGCAGTAATACTGTGGATATGTTTTAACAATTAGTAAAATTTTTGTTCACAGAAGCGGTACATTAGTAATGTTTTTCTTGTTTGCTCGTAGACCATGGTTATGGTCAGGGATTTCTTCAGCCCTGTCATTCGAGGTGGCTGAATTGGTGCTATGTTTCTTATACAGTTTATGAAACCATGCAGTTCTGTGCACTTTGCATAGTTAATGTTTCAGCTGAAATCTCAAAGGGCAAATAATTCTAAAAACTTCAGCAGTATTGTGGGAAGTTCTTCTGTATATTCTTGTGTCTGTATCCATTTACATGGATGACTGTATAACTACAAAAAATCTGATAATCTTGGAATGCTACTTCCTATTACTGGGTGTCTTGATTTAAATATTTATGGGTCTGTGTGTATGGTTTGTATTTTTGGTTTGTTTTCTTTTTTTCTCCTTGGCTGTCAGAATTTCTGAGTAAGAGGTTGTGAACCAAAAATTTTGCTGTTTTTCTTTATTCCCCTGGAGAATGTCACCTGCCTATACAGTACCCTTAACAGAAACTACACATTCTGGGGTAGGACAGGTAATAACACAGAGTTGCTCTGTGGAAATGGTAAATAATGTCGACCAGTTAGTAGCTGGTACTTCCAGCTACTTTTCCTACTATGCTTTGTTTATTTCTTGATTAAAAAATAGACTTCCCTGTTTAGTTTTTACATTTATTATATTACAAACTGTGGGGAACAGCTTGTTAAGTCAGTATAGAAAGGCAGATGTTGTCTGGATCCTAGGTTTCTTAAGAAACTGGGCTTTTTTTAGGTCTGCACAATCTCTGTTGAGAATTTGATAGTTGCTGTAACCATGCAGTCAAGGAGATTTGTATGATAATGTCTCCTAAACAGCACAGCTGAAGAAGTATATTGCTGCAGTACTGAAATGTGGTAGTACAGCTTTTATTCCTTTTTACTTTCATTTCTACTGGCACAATGCACTGTGAAATCTAATGTGAAACTTGGAAGCATACCAGAAAAGGATGCTACCTGCAGAAGGAATAAATGCTGTCAGATCTGTGAAACTCTTCTGAGGAAAAGAATCAGATCCATTCTGATGAACTAGTTAAATTAGGCTTTTTTTACATTTTTCAGCCAACACTGGTGGCTGCAGCTGAGCCCTTTAGGCTCTGCTGGCTGTGAACAATGAAGTTGCAGATTCTTTTTTCCTCTTTAAAAAAAAAAAAGTTAAACCGATGCTTGGTATTTGCGATAATTTTGGCCCCTCCTACTGTGCCAATTGAAACCACTCCCTACTTTACCAAAACAAATCATTCCCCATGATTCTGATGATATTTTACATTTCAGTACAAGCTTTTGTGCACTGCACTACATTTTGTAGATTTTTGTAGTACATTTTTAAAAAATGAAAGTAATTTTTTAGGAGACAGATAAGAATGACTCAAACAGCACCTCATTTTTGGAGCTCAGAAGCACAGCAAAATCAATCTTGAAGCACTAACCTACTTCAATTTTAAATACTGGAATATATAGTCTAATAATTGCTTTAGTATTGAATTCTGTCTCCCATTAGAAAATCCAATAGGTAGAACATTTAAATTGCTGTTAAAAGTATTTCAGATTACATATTTACAAATTTAAAACCTATTAATCTCAAATCATACCACAGACTTTAGATCTGATCTTTGAGTAGCTTGTTGTAGTGTTGAGTAAATTTTAGCACAGGATTTATTGTACTTATATGTGTTCAGGTGCTGTATTTTTTATTTCAACTGTGCCTTCTTTCATGGCTTGGATGACTTATATTTCCCACTGGTTTGATGAAGATGATTGGTATGAAGGACAACAAAGAGTAAGAATTGCTTAAAGTAATATTTTCTCTTTTATTATTTTTATATTTTTCTTCTTTAAGCTGCTTTTCATTGATAGTATCAAAAGTAGTATTTCTATTGCGGTATAGGAAGAGATTTTTAGTAGTTTTAGTGAGGTCTTGAATCATAAATAAAGCATATCCAAAATGAGTTTTTTTGAAAATTAATGTTGCTAGCTGGATAAAAGGTATTGAAAGTGTGACAACTACCTACTTGAATTTTTTAGGTTGCATAATTTAACATGTAGTAATTTTTTAATATGCAATTAGATGGAAAGCAAACATTTCATTTTGTTGTATCAGAAGGAACCAATATACCATGCATGGAGTAAAATAAAATAGTTATAGTTAGTAATAGGGTAAACCAAAAATATTTGGGAGATTAAATTCACCTAGGGTCATTTCCAAGTTGTATCTTGGATAGCTTTATGTTTTTATTAACATTTTTCTGAGGAGGAGTTGTTGCTATAGCAACATTTGCAGGATAACTTGGATTTATTTTTAGCATTTATCAGCTGCATGTATACAGCTGCTTTCATAGATTTATGGTGGGAAATGACTATAAGTCACATTTCTTTCACTGTATTAAGCTCTTTTATGGTACCTTATATTTCTGTGATTTCTTTTTCTTGTTTTCAGACTATATAGTCAGCTAATGAATTAGAATGCAGGAGATGCTACTGAAAGCAGCTGCTTTCATTGTATTATTGTGTATTACTAGATAATGCCAGCTATATGCTCACAAGTATAAAAAAACTGGCAGGTATTAATACTGTTCCACTGTTCTCATTTTACATGTCACTCATATGGATGCTTCAGATGTAGAATTACCTTTTAATAGCTGTCATCAGGGATTCAGATGTGAGATGTGTCAAGAGGTAACTTTATCTGAAATCAGAACAGTCTTGGCAATTTGCCAGCAGAAAAGCAATCTTCTGGTGATTGTTGTAGCTCTGGATTGGAAGATGAGAAGATAATCTTATGAAGACTCTTAGATGCTTCATACTGTGATCAGACGTGGTTGTGTGTATATGTCTGTGTATTGCTCACATTATCTGCAAACTATGATTAAACAATACTCCACAGACAATAGCTTTGTTATCACTGATAGATTGTTTCATATTGATTAGGTGTGTAGTCCAACATTGCTGGTTATGTATTGTTAGAAATGTCAGCATTTCTCCATTATTGGAGAAGTGTATAGCTAGTATGGCTCTTTAGATTATCTTGCTAAGGTGACAGAATAAAGGGTTTTCTAGTTAAATCTACAAGTAGTGTAGTCAAAACAGTCAAAAGCACTACTTTGTAAGACTTACTGTGTTGTAATTTTTTTAATGTTATTGCCTTATGTTTTCTAAGCAGGTATCTAACCTGGATTAATATATTTGGGGTTTATTTTGAGTGTTTGTTTCTGTAAAACTGTCTCAGGCTGTGATTTCAAGTTTCAAACTTTAAGGAAAGGTCCAAAACTTCTTCCCTTATGAATTCAGAGATCCTGTGGTTAAATCAGTTCTGGTAGGGATTTGGGTCCAAGTTTATTGTGGAGGTTTAAAATGGCTGTGAACACTAGTAGAACATTTGTTCATTTCAAATAATCTTTTAAATCAGAGTATTATTTTCCTGGTCAGTGTCTGGATAAGTGAATGCACATTTTGAACACTTGCTAGGTTGTCTTAGGTTAGGAAATGTCATCTGAAAATTCTAGTTGCAAGAGTCTAGCCAAAGAGTCTAGTTGCAAGAGTCTAGTCTTCTGGCATTTTTGAGGAATCTTGATTAAATTCAAAGCCTTGTTCAAGGAACCCTCTTCCTGACTGTGGTTAACCTTCTGATTATTTGGGAGCTATGTGCCATGAATTGTATAAAAAATTAGAAAAACCTTTTCCAATTTTTGCAAACTATCTGTACTGCTTAGTGGTAAGCCAGCAACCAGCCTGGCACTTTAATAAGCAGTAAACTACCTTGGTAGAATTCTCCCAGAAAGTGTGAAGGGCTTCACTTGTGTAGAGAAGTACATGTGTATACCTACATAATTATTCTACATTGTTCTACATTGTGACTGTCACTACTAATATAGTCAGGCTTCGTTCATCTTTTGCCCAGTAGCAGTTGCTTGAGTAGTGTGTGTTGTCTCAGACTATTCAGAGACCTGCAGTAGGAGCTGCAGTTTAGTAAGCCACATCAAGACTGCAAATTGGTTAGTATTTTGCAGTACTCCAAAGCAGGAAGAGCTTTTGTTTGTTTTGTCAAAGTTTTCATACTGTAAGTTATCTATTGGTTTTTAAGCTGCATATATACCAGAATATTTCCAATTACCCTTATTTCATGGGTCAGGAAAAATTAATGAGAATTTAATTTCCTAACATGGCTACAATGTGCTTGGTGTTTCCCAGTTCCTCTGGAAGAACACCAGTGCTAATTATGTTTGTGTTTTTACATGTGTCTCAGTGCTGTCAAGGCAGACATTGTCAGTCAGAAGTCATTTTCTGTTCTGTCTTGCAGACATGCCAACAGTTCTTCATATGCTTGAAGACCTTCATGCTTTTAGCAAGATAAAATGATTGTCCATTATCTGGTGCTTCTAACTGGTTGCACTGGATAGGGTAATGAATTTGAAACTCTGTGGTTCACTGGTGACATTTTCATCTCCAATGGATTTCCTCCCAAACATGGGTAAATATACCCAATGTTTTTAAGGAGAAATAATGTGATATAATGTCTTTATATCACTAAAGATCTTACTAATTAGTATGTTATCATTGATTTGCTGACAAAAATATTGGTACCTTGGGACAGTAGTGTGGATGAGATATAACAGTTTTATATGTCAAACATACAGGAGTGACAGCAAGCTTTCCACATAAGAAAAGAGACAAACTTGATGGAAAATAATGATAATAGAGTGAACAGAAGCAAAGGACACTAGCACTTTACTGCTTGTAGCTGTTAAGAAACTATACTTCGTATACACAGAAGCATATTGATTAACAGAAGGCTACTCTATATCCACTTTTGTATGCATGCCATATTGCATGTTTGGATAGGTCATACACCACATGGACCACGATCAAAACACATGTGAGCATCTGTTGTTGCTTGTGCTTGATGGTTAGACATCTATGGATACTGAAAACATGCAAGCACTGTATTGAAAATGAAAGTGTTAAGTCATGTGTTTAAAGAGCTATTATTATTCTACAAGTGTTATCATAGTGCAATTGGGAAATACTGTGAGCAATGAAATACACCGAGTAGCTGAAGCAGAGAAAAAGGAGTTAGATTAAAATTAAAATGGTGCCTGTTAAAGAGCTGCAGTTGCCAGGCTACTGGCACTGCAGTTTTGTGTGTCGTGTGACACAACACTCAGTCTTTTCTCCTGCATCCTGTAACTGCATTATTCTGTGAACATCAAGGTTTAGTTCCTCCATCTGTCAAGTAAAGTGATTTCCTTCTACAATGAGAAAAATATTTTAATTTTTTGGGACCAGCAAGGTATTGGAGTGATCATGGAAAATCTAAAGTGCTTTGCAAAAAATGATACTTATGCTAAGGTAGGGATTATTAGGCATTTATCTTTAAGCTGTTGATATAAAGCCATGCTATGTATCTAGTCAATTCAGTTGTTATTTTTAAATAATATTTATTATATACCAAATTTCAGTTTAATGTGATTGGTTGTTGAGGTTTATTCTATATTAAGCAACAAGGAAAGACCTAGAATGTTGCTGCTTCTGCCAATTGAAAAGAAAGGGTTTTGTGGTCCTCCCTCTTTCCTTCATCTCCTTGGAAACTGTGAGCACACACTGCTAGCTTTCCCAATGTGGTATATACGGTTTTTCACATGCACAGGGGTTTTTTTCATTTTATACTTAAGAGTCAGATATAATTACTTGTACATCCCTTATTTCAAAATAAAATACTTTTTTACAAAGTATAAAAATAAATCTCCATTGTATAAAAATGCACCATGTGTGAAATCATACATATTTTCAGTTATGCTGCATTCCTATGTTTTTGTCATTTTACCAAGGCTGTTATAATGAATACATCTCTCTCTTTTATACTCTGCTTACTCTGTTAATTATGCTTAACAGAAATCTATAATGTTTAAAAATATGTGCAGGAAATTGCTTTAATACATGGTACCTACGAGAGAAAGTCAGTATTCCTCACAACTGTCATTTCTTCTTCTGGATACTGAATTTCAAGACAAATGCTTCCTCTTGTAAAATGGTATATCATTACAAAGAGCAGGAAATAATAACAGGTTTTAAACAATAAATATTAGTAAATAAAATTCAAATTCTTTTCTGAAATAAAGCTCAGAATAATTTATATATGTAACATTTTTACATACATTTAAATAGGGAAAATCTAATCAAAATTTAAGAATACTTATTAAGCATGAATTCTTAACTTGGTGAAATAATGCTATATTACAGAGCAACAGTTTTCATCTAAAATTGAAAAATTT
The DNA here is from genome assembly GCA_013397555.1 of Urocynchramus pylzowi. Classification (NCBI taxonomy): domain Eukaryota; kingdom Metazoa; phylum Chordata; class Aves; order Passeriformes; family Fringillidae; genus Urocynchramus; species Urocynchramus pylzowi. Next base: position 147,490 of record VZRH01003979.1, on the reverse strand, counting down.
CATTTATAAGCAGCATTTTTATAGAGATTACTGCAGAATCCGACAAGACAAATCTGTTGTTACTCTGAAAGAAAAATCTGTGGAATTCTGTTTTAGCATCTGTAAGAGATCTTAGCTTTACGATTAATTTTACATGTAATCAAACTGAAAATTAAACAAGACTTAAATCATATTTTCTTACAGATTAAAACTTCATCAATTCAAGAATTCTTAGCTCCCATATGAGAAGGTAAAAAAGATTATCTGTACAAAGCGAGAAAAATCTTTTATTATGAAGTAAAGGCTTATGTAGTCTTAAGTTCTGTATATTTGTTGACTTTTTATCAGTCTTACATTGATGGTTTCCAGGTGATAAACCTGCAAACTAAACCTATGATAATATAATATTTTACAGCTAATTCTCTCCTACTTCACCAAGGCTTTTTGTTAATGTTCCTTATCAATTTGCTGATACATGTAGAGTTTTAACCATTGTTTTCCCTGGAATCAAGAGCAGAACCCAAAATCCAAAATTTTTAGTTCCAGGTATTCTGTGCTTTCCTAAAATAGTTATCTAATCAGCTGGAGGATCAGCTGGGGGACTTTAAGTTCAGTAAAAGTTGTTGTTAATGGTGCCAGTTATTTTTTCATAGGAACAAGAAGATGTCTGTTCTGAATGCCCCAAATCAAATTATTTCTCTGCATAGTGATTTACAGTTTAATTGCATGGAAGGGACCTCTGGAATTTGTAATCTTACTGAACAGTAAAAGAACACTAGAAATTTGGAGGCTATTTTTGCCACTTGTTGATGTTGATTCTTTAAATAATTAGATAAATTTCTCTCTGAGGAACTCGTATCATTTAGAACATGAGATGGATTGCAAAGAAGCTGCAAGATTATGCAATTTGTAGAAATGTTCTCTCTGGAATCTCTAATTTGCTGCAGAAGTCATAGAATAAATATTATTGACCGACAGAAAGGGAGTCTAATAGCCAAAGCCCTAGTCTGCTACAAAGCTATATCTTGTAACTTGATTATCTGCATATTTCTGTTCTGCTGTTTCAGTCTCTTTTACAAAAATTTTCAAAGATTACATGTGTGCATTTCATTTCCTTCAGTCTTTTGGTACTCACTCAGAATGTTTAAGCATTTTAACTAGGGTCAGTGATATCTTTGAGATGATCAGTCTCAAACATTCAACTGATCCTGATCTTCTGCTAAAGACGCCCCCAAAATAAGTCACTCTCAATTATTTTCTTTTTCTTTCACACTTTCCAAAGTGAGAGAAACATGATGTTATGGAATTTGCTACCTATAGTTACTTATCATATAGTTGATGAACTATATGAGTTCATAATGATGAACTCATATAGTTCATCATTACTGTTTATCTGCCAAGCAGATACACCAGAGAGGAGAAAAATTAAAAAATAATTAATAATTCAACTTTTTTTTTATCCCTAGTATAAGTGCATTAAAATGAAACTTTGATAATATTTAGGTAACCAGTTTTTAGTTGATAGTGACCAATCGGTTCCTTTGGGTACTGTAGATCACTATGGCAATACCTGTATAAAGTTTGTTCTGTATGTGCCTTAAATACTACTGTCATCCAGAAAAAATATTTCCCTCTGTATACATTTGACATCAAGTAGGTCAAGACTGATCTACAGCAATGTATCTGTGCTAAACTGTTACACAGCAATGGATTCAGGGACCAACCCTTGTACTTCATCAACAATTGCTCCCTCAAAATGCTTGATTGCTTTTGAAGTCTCATTTCTCATTAATTCCCTTTCCTTTGTGGAGATTGAAATGGTACCTAACACTTGGTAAATTTAACATAGCTCTCCTCCTCTTTCAGGATTATAGTCTTAGCTCTTTGACCTAAAGATGTCATCCTCCATATTCCATGTAATATTTTTCCACCTAATGCCCCTCAGTTCATTAATCTATCCACAGCATAAATGTGACCCTGAGACATTCTGTTACTAGGTAACATGTTGGTATTATCCTGAATGAAGGGGGGGCTAGGTAAATTATTGGTCAGGCCCAGCAAAGCATTTCTTGCATTTTTATGTTGAAGTCAGTTTTCTCACTCTGAGCACAGCTGGTACTGTGAGACTTGTTTTGGACAGAGAAAGCATAGTTTGCTGTACAGTAATGTTACCCTAAGCTTTGCTTTTGATAATGTAATGTTACCCTAAGCTTTGCTTTTTAGACAGCTCACTTCAATTTTTTTTGTTAAACAGTAATCATTAAGAAAATTTAGAAAGCTTCTCCAGAAAGAATGATAATAGGAAAGATAATATGACAAAGAATTGTGCTATGGAAGTGGTTTGAAGACCTATCTACATGTCGGTTTTACTTAAAACTATTAATACATGGTTTATTTTGTCTGGCTGTCAGTGGGAGATGAATGGGAGAGCAGAGGAGGCATTAAACTGTAATAGAGAAAGTATTGAACTGCAGAAGAAAATGGACATGATGAACAGTTTCAGCTAGTACAAATCAAGAACTATCCAAGTTTTTATGGGTGGGATCCCCTGCCCCTCCTTTTCTTCCAACTGAATTGTTGTGAATGGTTCTAGGCACCCTTTCTTGTGTGGCACTGAAGCCTCTGAACATCTACTTGTATTTATTTCAGATACATTCATTTGTATCTCAGGCGAATTATATTTTTAAAGTAGACATTTATAAATTATTTATGGGAACAAAAATGTATTATTCTATTCTTTAATATTCTGTCATCTTGGAGTCTAATGAATTTCTGTTTTAAAGGCAAAAATGTCACATGTGAAACAAGTGGGACTTCTAGCTGCTGGATGTCAGCCATGGAACAAGGATATATGTGCCGCTAGTGGGGACAGATTTGCCTACTGTGCTACCCTTGCTGTTTATATTTATCAGGTAAGATTATTCTTGTTTATCAGATTAGTTACACTTTTACATTGTTGTTGATCTCACTTTGAACCCTTTCAACAAATGTATCTGCAATGCTTTTGCAAGTATGGTTGCTGCTGAGATGTCTATGTAAAGCTCAATATTCCATTCAAGATACTCTTGAAGTTGTGCGTGTCAAGAATCATTTTTAGAAGATAGGCTTATAGTGCAGCAAACATTTGAGATGAGCGAAGATCAGTGATAGAAGACTGGGTTCTAAGGGAGAAATGGAGTAATTCCACAATTCCATTTGAAGCTATAGTATAAAATAATCTTTTGCACAGTGGATTAAAATGGTTCAAAGTTGTGGATTCAGTGACCAACCTTTATTTAATTTGGAGCTCAAACACCTCAGCACTGTCATCTTCTGAAGTTTGTTGTACATCAACACCTAACTAAAAAACAGAAATGCTGTGACATAGAATGTTCAGATTGAGAAATATGTGAGGAAATAAAGGATGTACTTACTTTAATTTTAAGAGTTATACAGGTAGTAGGATTGCAAAGAACAAAATTTACTGTGCCAATTTACTGTTTGGGCATTTTTTAAATATATATTTTTAACTGTACTAAGTAATTTAAAAAATGCGAAGGATTTCAAACTAATTTTTATATTCTTTCCTGTTTACCCCCTTGGAGATTACTAAATGATTGTTACCGTACCTATAAGTAAAGCATTTTAGGATTGTTTGAGTACACTTCTAAGTGAAATATAATAATTTATAAGTGACAGAAAGATAGACTTAAAACTGTTTTTTGGATAGTTGGATATTGGGCAACCTTTCTTTCCAAGTCAAACGTATGAAAATTTATTTTGAGATGCGAGGAACTGGAAATAGTTAAATGCACTATAAATTTATCCCTAACTCTAATACTGTTATATGAAGTATTCTCCAACCCAGAGGGATTTGAAGTAAGTTTACAAAAAATGTATTTCTAAACGAATTTTACTATTTGTTTAGCTGGATCACCGATACAATGAATTCAAGCTCCATGCGATCATGTCTGAGCACAAGAAGACAATCACAGCCATATCTTGGTGTCCCCACAACCCTGACGTGTTTGCAAGTGCCAGTGCTGATAGTTTAGTGATCATATGGAATGTGAATGAACAGAAAGTTGTGGCCAAGCTGGACAATACAAAAGGTATTTTAGACATGGAGATCTGTTTTATCCATACAGCTTGATCCATGGGTGTGAGAAATACTTGATATAGTGTAAACTCTATACTTGGTAGGTTGGAGTTTTAACAATTGCCTAACACAATCTGACAATATTCTTGTTTGAGTAAATTGCCTTCAATCATCTTGTATTTGATAAAGAAAGACATTATTCTTTTTCTCTAAAGAACTTAACCAGTTCAAGAATTAACTTTGCTAGTGATTTCTTGTTGAGCAGGGGAGGAAAAAAATCCCAAAACCAACATTATTTTCATCACTGTATAAAAGGATAAACAAATTTTAAAATAATAAATTTCACAATAACTTTAGCTAAATGAAAGCAAATAAAAGGTAGCTGTAACAGATTCAAGTATAAATCATCAGTGAATTTGAACAACAGCTTTTGTTTAAATGCTCTAATCCTTGTCTACCTGAATCTTGTCTCAGGCCTTGAAACTGCTGGAGGTTGTATTACAAGTCTAGGGGGTCAAGCATCTGTGTTACAGTTACATTTCTGTGCCCAGTTCTGATTTATGCCATTTAGTCAAAACTAGTACCCGTATTTCTGTTCTTTCAGTCAATCTCATCAGGTGTCCTTGACTCCTACATTTTCATTCTTGGAAAGCGGTTGCAAACCAAAACCAGTTAGAATCTCTGGCTCTAATAAGCTATTTTGGGACTCCCTACTCTGTTCTCTCCAGAGCATTTAAGGATACCTCTGGAAATCTTTTACGTCTTGCATGTCATGCAGAAGAAAACTCCACAGTGATTTAATCTATTCCAAAAGAAATATTGTATTAGTTTATGCATAAATATAAATGTTGGTACTTATTTTTCAATACATGGCTTGTTTAAAAATCTACTTCAGCCAATGACTATACGTGAAGAAATGTTATTACTATTTTAATATTTTTAGAAACTAAATTAAGATAATGTGTTTAAACTTTCTATTGCTTTCTCTTTTAGTCCCTTTTACACTGACATATGAAAGTGTCTAAATACAGTTTTAAGTTTTCAGCTTGAGGAATTTGTCTTACTGTCATTTATTCCTTCAGGCACACATTATTAAGTTATGAGGATTATGAGGGTGGGACACATTAAGATCAAAATTCTTAAATGGGACTGCCTACAGTTAGGTATTAGGCAACAGAATTAAAACTGTCATGTATCCAGAAGAAAGCTATCAAGAGTTCCCTTTTATTACAGAACTAGCTTTCAAATTTTGTCACAAATATCTGCTTCTGTTAGATTTATCTCTAAATTTCATTGTATTTTGCTAAAATAAGCATTTTGAAATGCTCAGTATTTTGCTATCTTAGAAGTAAATAACTAACAACAAAACATAGTAGTGAATGAAATTCTGAATGAATGAAAGTATTGTTTGCAGGATCAGGCTTATCCTCTTTCAATTGTGTGATTGTCTTTGGCACTGATGAAGTATAGATGTCATGAAATACAGCCCATCAAAACAACATAAAAGTAATTTGGGAAATTATTTTACTTCCTGCCTCTGGAAGTCTAGTTTACTTTTACACTGTAAGATGTTCATACAGTTCTCTAAATTTCAGTTTAGCAATTTCTATGTAGAGCAATTATTTCTACTGGTTTTCAAGACAATTGCTGATACTGGGTCAAGGACTACTACACTGAATTTTGTGTCCTGGTTCTTATAAGGTTTACTTGTATGTTTCAGGAATTCCTGCATCCCTTGGCTGGTGCTGGAATGCAGGTGATGCAGTCGCATTTGTGTCCCACAGAGGTCCACTGTACATTTGGACTATCTCAGGACCTGACAGCGGGGTGACTGTGCACAGAGAAGCACATAGTTTCTTGTCAGATATCAGTCTGTTTAGATGGCATCCAAAGAAAAAAGGAAAGGTGGTATTTGGACATACTGATGGAAGCCTATCTATTTTTCAACCAGGTAAAAACTCATATGACAAATATATATGTATCTCTTGTTTCTCCATATGCGTGTAATTCTTCACACTTAAAATTAGATTCTATAATGTAGGTACATACATAACATTTGTTCTTGATTCATAGTATTCCTATTCCTTCCACATCACAAAAATATAGAAAAAAAAAGGTTTTCTTATATAAAGAATTCAGAGCATTTTCTTTATGTCTCCTCCCTTTTGTGACCAAGATAAGACTGCATTCTTTTCACAACTGCAGTAAACACTTTTTTTTTTGAGAATGGTAGAAGCCATGATCTTCTACTGAACTATATTTTCCTGCAAGTTTATTCTTCTGAATGGAAAGACTTGAATCTTTTGTTCACTTTCCCTGCATTTATTTTGGAGTCCTCTGTTTAATATTCTAGAATCCTCTGCAATTCTATAGGTAGAATCTCACTTTATACTTAATAGTATCTTCATGGTTCTGTTCTGTCAAAGGATAGGTGGGAAAATATTTGTCTCTTTTTGTCTGAAATCCACCACAAACTTTTGTGCATACTTTATAAATGGTCTCGTTCTCTGCTAAGAAGGTGTCATGTTGATAAGCTCATTTGAAGGTAAAATTTCACTTGTTTTCATAGTTTTCTTCAAAGGCAGATATCTGTATTAGGTTGATTATTTGAATTTTTTCCTGAGTGCTTCTTCCTTGAATAAAAATTGATTTTCAACTTCATGAGAAAAACTGTTCTTTAAATAATGTGTTAATTTTACATAGAGTTGTTCTTCAACAGCCATGCAAAATTTATTTTCCTTCGGTTCACTCTACTTAGTTGTCACACAGGATGTCACAGAGAATAGATTCCCTTGCTTCTTGCTGACAGAATTAGCTCTGACATTGGGAAAAGGAAATCAATTTTAATATTATAACATCTAAGTATTTATCAGACTGATATTTTTCATGAAGTCTGTCTAAAATTATTTGAATATGAAAACAGAAATATTAGGAAAAACATTTAAAATATCAAAGTCATGTTCTGCAAATGAAAATAGAATATAGGCTAAAAAATCTAGGCAGTGTGAGTTTTGTATCTACCACAATTTAATTTTCTGTAAAAAAATTAAGCAAAATTATTTATCACTGTTGGGGATAAAACTATTTGCATCAACTCAAAATTTAGATCTGATTATGACAGGAATGCTGCCTTTTATGAGCATTCATAGGATAGTTTTCTTTATTATTGTAATATTACACATCTTTATTAAAATAATTTTAAAATTTTAAAACTATATATACAAGTTGTTTCCTGTTCTTAGCATACATAAGATTCTTCATTTCCAACAGAGAAATAAAATTTGAAAGTTTATACGCAGCTAGGTGAAAATCTTCTGCATAAGTAGCAGACTACACTGTTTTTTTTCACTGTTGTTATCTACTCAGTTTTGTTGTTATCTACTTGTTATCTACCATGGCTGTATTTTCTTTCTTATTAACTCTAGACTATGCATTAATGTATCAGAACATTTAGTGTAAAGAAAATATATGCAAGAATCTAGGATTAATGCAGTTGTTAGGGAGGTTCAATGCAGTCATACAGAGCCAAATGTTTTCCTTTTCATTTGTTCTCAAAATAAGCACAGTTTACTTAAATGACCTGTGACTCAGTTGCATGATTCATACTGTTCATGCCTTCTTTTAATGGAAAACAAAATTTAACAGTTAGGGTTTTCATGAGGTTTGCACTACACTGTTTTTTTTGAAACACAGGTAAAACTGAGTGACTCCTAAATAGATACTCTCTTATACTCTCCCACCAGGTGGTTGTGCTTTCTTGGGGCTGAAGTGTTTGAAAATGGATGGCTTCAGTCACTGAAGGACTTTTTGCTTTTTGTTCTTGTATAGCCAACTGAAAAATGACAAATTCTGCTTTGTGGTCTGTTCTTGTTTTTCATTTCAGTGTTGATTTGCAGTAAAACAAAAAGGTGACCTGTAATGTAAGCAGGGGACATTGTTTAAAAAAAATGGGAGTTCTCAAGTTTTTGGCAGATTAAAGCAATTATCATACTTGTGCTATTATTCACAACGCTTCAGAAGAGTGAAAAAAAATGGAATAGAAAAGTTGGTTTGTGCTGTTAATTGTTGTACAGTCTTAAATTATTTCTCCCACTTCTGGTACCTGATTTTATAAAGTTGCCTTAGATGTAATGTGTATGAACCAGTACTAAAATTGAAAATTAGATTGAAGATGGATAATGGAAGGTGTCAAGTCCTTATTTCTAGAAAAGCAGTTTTTTTGGGTTTTTTTTTTTGTTTGTTTGTTTGTTTTTTTTTTTTGTGTTTTGTTTTGTTTTTTTTGGTTTTTGGTTTTGTTTTTTTGTTGTTGTTGTTGTTGTAAGATCACAACTTCAGAAATACAGATCTATTTCATTTGGAGTGTACTCTGTCTTATACAACTAAGATTGATCTCTCTGTAAAACAAAAAATGGGAGATATATATGATATTAAAATAATGTGGGTTTCGATAATATGGATCATCAAGTGAAACATGTCATCTTTTTTCTGAGTGTCAGACTAGATACTTAATGATCTGTTTTGGCTACAGAATATATAAACTCTTCATAGCTGCACACACAGTTTTAAAGAAGAAAAAAAGTCTAAAGGCAGTTCTTCAGAATAAGCCTTTACTGCCACAGTGTTTTTCTGGTTCTTACTGCCTTTATTTTGCCTGTATATGCTGTGGTGTGAAGATTTACACTCAAATGGCTTGTATTTTACATTGTGCTGCAGACCTTTACTCACAGATATTCTTAGAACAATGACATGATTTAACATACCTTCCTTTCGTATAAAATTATGTTTCTAAATCTGATAGCTGTTTCTGTTTTCTGCTATATTAAACTTAAAGTCGAATCTGATAGAAAAAGTAATACTCTTAAGTCAAATATTGCCAAGATAGCTTCATTAATTTCACTGCTGCAGACAAGAGAGCAGACTAGGGAAAATTTCAGGGAGAGAGGAAAAAATTGTGTTTGCCAACCTTGTAACAATTGAAAGTATGTAGTTAATTTAAATTTTAAATAACCTGTTTTCTTGTGCACTTTAAAGGTTCTAAAAATCAGAAACATGTCTTAAGACCAGAGTCTCTTGAAGGAACGGATGAAGAGGATCCAGTTACAGCTCTGGAGTGGGACCCCTTGTCAACTGATTATCTTCTTGTTGCTAATTTACATAATGGTATTCGACTGGTTGATTCTGAATCTCTGTCCTGCATCACAACTTTTAGTTTTCCCAGTGCAGCAGCATCTGTTCAGTGTTTAGCCTGGGTTTCTAGTGCACCTGGAATGTTTATAACTGGAGGTAAGGCTTTTATTTCCTGATTTATACATTTACATTTTTACATTTATTTTCCTGTTAAAGATAACAAATACAGGACTGAGTCTTCAAAAATTGATACTCCAAGTTTGATTTTTCTGTTTCATAATATTTTTACAAGTAGAAGCATACATGAATTGTACATAAAAAAGACCATAAGACAAAACTGGAAAATAATAAAACTACACTGAACAGTTTTTTCATGTTTTAAAAGTTTTAGCTACATAAATATGTGACTTTCTAAATTTTTTATGCTAAATAATATTTTCTTCATGCACCCTTTAGCAAAATATATGAATTCCTTTGGGAATAGGAATAAAAATGCATTGTATTAATTGATGTCACTTCAAAGATTTAAAAAAATAAAAGAAGAAAATAATCTATTTCTTGCCTCTTTTCTACACCATAGACAGTATGGGTCAGATTGAACTAATGAATAAGGAACCTAAGACTGGCAAAATATTTTATAAAAAGAGAGGTAGAATTTATGTGTGTTTAAGTAGCTACTGTTAATAATGATTGTTGTTAATAGTGATATGGCCATGGTGGTGAATGGAAGATAAATGGGGTGCCATGGATGTTACACTAGATGATCTCCAGCAGTTCCCTCCAACCTAACTATTCTATGTTTCTATGGAGTTGACAGTGCCTGCTTATAAAATTATTCTTAGGACTTGAAGTTTAATTCACTGCTGTATTTTTGTATAAATCAGTCCTCAAACCAGATACCTCTATGTTTTGTTTTGTTTTTTTAAACCTCAGATTCTCAGGTTGGTGTGTTACGTGTTTGGAATGTTTCACGTACAACACCTATTGATAATATTAAATTGAAGCAAACTGGTTTCCATGGCTTGCATGTGCTAAGTTCTTCTCCAAAAAAAAAGTGTAAGTGTAATTTTGATTGTTATTCATTGTAATGGCTGCAACTTAAGAAAATCTTATTTATGAGTCCAGATCAATCTCTGTAGCATTGGTCACCTATTTAGTTCTTAACTAAAGTGCCTTCTGCTGCTAGTGGACTAGACAAATGCATAAAGGATCGAGTACTTTATAAGGTCCTTCTTTAGTATGCCAGGCTTCATACAGGAATTCTCCATTTCTTTTGTTTTAAATCTTATTAGAATATAAACATTTTACTTTTTATAATTTCACTTATTATTGAAATAAGAAATAATCTTCTCTCTTTGTCTTTTGCTTTATATTGTTAAGCGTGTTCATCACAGTATCCTACTAAAAATCACCATACATCTTCAACAAGTGAGGCTGTTCCTCCTCCAACTTTAACCCAAAACCAAGCATTTTCTCTTCCTCCTGGTCATACCGTCTGTTGCTTCATGGATGGTGGAGTGGGGCTTTATGACATGGGAGCCAAAAAGTGGGATTTCCTTAGAGATTTGGTATGGTTCATCTCTGTCTTTGAATAGAGAGTTTATTTGGCTTATGCACTTCCTTCTAACAGCAAAAAACTGGAGAATGAAGTCTTTGCAGTACTGTAGAACAATTTCTATTGTTAAAAAGAGCCCAAATTTCTAGCAAACAAAATGACAATTCTGAAGTTTAAAGTAATCTTTTATTGGAAATTACTGAATTCTGTTGGAAGTATTCTGACAGGTTTTTTTTAAACCAGAAATAAAGATTTACAGATTTGTTTTTAGGTTTTTTTAAATTTTTTTAACTGAAATTTTAGTTTGATGGCCTTCTCAGAAATTTTCTCTAGTGGGTTTTCTAAAATTCAGAATAAAAGTTTGAGTCAAATCGGAGAGCTATATGGTGAATGCACTCAGTTTAACATTACAAAGACTGAATTATTAAATTTTCTTTGAAGCTGAAATTCAGAAATGGGTTTAACATATGTTAGATGACCCTTTTCTTCACCAGGCTTTTGGTTATTGAGATTCTTGAGGATATTTTTCTTTTTCTCTTTCCAAGTTCCCTTTTGATGAAAAAAAACCCAAACAAACAAAACCCAAATAATTTTCAGCTGTACTCCCATATGCATTTGAATAGAGGCTGCTGGTTGGTTTTCTCTTTCCATTTTTATTTGGTTTGGTCCTGTAAAGCAACTGAGGCTTAAAAAAATTCTTACATAATACCTGTGTTTCATATATTTATCAACTTAAATTCTACAAATGCATGCCTTGGAAAACAACCAATTGATACATTAAATCTCTGATGGATTGAAGTTTAAACTGCAATAAAGCGTAGACTGTATCTAGAAACACAGAGTATTCAGTGGGGTACTAGACAACTTGTAGAACATGTTCAACATACAGAGCTTTATTTTTTCAGTCAGGTACTTTTTAGCAAAAGGGAAAAACTGTTCCTGTTTTAAAAAAATTAAGTTATTGGGGGGTTTTTTGCTTACTTTTTAAATTCAGTTTTTTAGCATCTTAGTTCCAGCAGAAAATGCTAACAAGTGCCTGGCACTGCATGCCCTGTGTTTCAGGAAAGAATTTTTCTGGTTTTAATAATAATCTTGATAAGAGCTTGTTGTAGTCCATGTTATTTTATGCCTTTTAATTTTGACTGATAAGCCTAAATATTAAAGGGTTTTTGGAACTCTTAATTGACCTGACAATTAAATTAAATACAATGTATTTTAGAGTTTGATCTAGAGTTGGACTTATGAAGAAAATCAAATGTAATAAAAATGGATTAAATATTTGTTTCATTTAAGGGACATGTTGAGACCATCTTTGATTGCAAATTCAAACCTGATAACCCTGATCTTCTTGCTACAGCTTCATTTGATGGCACAATAAAAGTTTGGGACATAAATACTTTATCAGCGGTTTATACATCTCCTGGTAATGAGGGGGTTATTTATTCCATTTCTTGGGCTCCAGGTAAGAATATTTTGCTGTATGTCTAAATGTTCTTTGAATTAGGATTAACTACGGAATTTGTCATATAAAAGTATTAGTTTTATATAGAAAGGCATATTCTAAGGTTTAAACAAAACTTAATTATCTGCGAAACCAGCAGAATTCAGTGCTTCAGACCTTGCTGAAGCTTATCCTTCTGAGTAATGCTCCCAGTATTTCATGCTCAGAATGGAGGGAGGAAAATCTCTGGAACATTCCTAACATGGCATTATGCAGATGACAAAATGTCCTGCTTTGCATGAGAAGCAGCTACTTAAAGGAATTCAGATTATATTTTGTGCTGAAATAGCGGAACATATGTATTTAGCTCTTTTTCTTCCTCCTTTGTGTAGGAGTCTAATCACTGAAGAACTCTGTTTTAACCTTATTATAAGAGGAAGTGTCTTTTCTGCAAAGCATCTACTTTTTCTTAGACAAATCACTGGACTCACTGGGAAATTTTGTTTTCAAAGCTGTTCTGTAACCCCCTTTGGTGTACCTGAAAATACACTTCTGATAGTTGTCAATAGTTGACAATTAGTTGACTTCCCTGTTGTGTTTTATTTCTTTGGACAGCAGATGTATTTTTAAAAAAAATCTAAATAATTCATCTCTCTCTTCTCACCTGCACCTTTAAACTCTTAAGAAATAATAACTGGCAGAAAAAAATATTGTGGTGGGAAGCTTAATGTAGTCTACATATGTGAAATAAATTTGCACTTTTTCATTTCAGAGAGTCTCTTGCACCTTATATACATCTTCACAAATAATTTGTCTTGCTATATGGAAATCATGCCAATATGAAATACAGTGCTTATGGTTGGTTATTTAATTTTTAAGTTTAAATTAAATTCTTAGTTGTATCTCACATTGAATCAACAGTTTGTTTGCTGCAGGAGGGGTGTAGGTTTGTTGCTTTTGGTTTTGGTTTTGGTTTTTTTGTTTTTTTTTTTAAAAGTAAATTGGAAGTACATGCTTCAATTTTTGTTCCTTAGCACCCTGTCCAAAAGCTCCTGTCCCTCCCAGACAGAACTTTTGATGCTTCTTTTACCTTACTCCCAGACAGTTACTATCTGCCTTGTACTTTGTTTCTAATATGCAATCTAATGCATGCCCCCATTTGTTTGGTCTCAGAAGACCTTTGAAAAAAATGATTACTCCTTTTTTCTTTTTTCTCTCCCATCATTCTCCCACCCGAGTTTATTCCCATTTTATATATTTGCCTTGCTAGACTCCTCCCGCATAGATTGTCTTTTCTGCCTCTGAAGCTTGGAATAAAATAACAGTAAAAACTTTCCTATAAATCTGCTATTTAATGAAAAGCATAGCTATATTGGGCTAGAGAGTCACTGTGGTGAGGAGGCTTTGGTGGCTTTTGGATTAGAGCTGAATTGAATTTTCTGGTTCTCACTGTGGAGTTTTGTACTCAGATTTTCCACCCCATAGAGTGTGGTTACAGATTCAAGTACATTCTCGATGGTCTTAGGTGCAGCAGTGGTGCAAGATTAAGGAAACAAAATACTGTTAGGTGCTTTCTCTCATTTTTATGTTTTGTCTTTATGTGCAGGGAACTTTAAAGGAAAATGCTCTAGTTACTACAACTTGAAGCTTGAAACATTGAGGTTACCTCTCTTTCAGTTTGAGTCATATGCATCATGATCATTAATTTCTTACATGCAGGACTTTTAGCAGGCATTAAGACACTCTTTACAGGAATACAATTTTTATTTGACCATTCCTCAAAAAAGGAATGTAGAAAAACAGGTCATGCTTTCACTGAAATTGATGTTTGTGACTTAGTAGCAAAGGCTGGCCTTAAACTATGGAAAACTCATGTTCATGTACCATTGATGTCTTATGTTCATATTAAATTTCTTCAATTTAAAGTAGAACCACTGTCAAACAATATTGTGATTTTGTAATTATTGTAATATTTTACAAACATCTCTCTTTAAAGGAAATCTGAACTGCATAGCAGGTGGAACATCCAGAAATGGTGGCTTTATCTGGGATGTTCGAAAAGGCAAAATGATAACCAGATTCAGTGAGGTAAGATGAGATTACTACTTTTTTTGTCTAAATCAAATGTAAATTAGTCATTCCCTCTAGTGTCCATAAATAGAGATGGCGAAAGTACATATGTTTTTAAAAGGTACTATAGTATAAAAATCTATGGAGTTATGTAGGTGCCAGTTTACATGTGTGGCAGAAGTATTTTTATTTCCTCAGACTGGATTTGTGATATGGGAGTGGTGAAGCACCAGATGGACTCCATTATCTTAAAATTGGTCCTGTAGGGATACATGGCAAAAACATTGCTGTTTCCTTAACTGTGTAAACATATATGGGCATACAGACTCAGCATCAAAATGAAAACTGTGCTCTGTATTTTCAAACATAAGGGCCAGAAAAAACTTTCAGTACCTGAAGTCTAGATCAATAAAGCTCTATTTTGCAGCACACTAAGCAGTATGACTCATTTAGTGACTTGCCTTGTACTACCTGAAATTTATCCAGGCATTTTTAAGTCTTGAAATAGTAGCATAATTTTTATTGGCAGAAGGAGTTGTGTAATACTGTGCTGTAGTATTTTACACTATTTTGTGTATTCCCAGTATATAGCTGTGATCTTCAGATTATACAGACATAATCATTTAAGTACAGGATCTGCATCAATGTACATGGGATGCTCTTTAACAAGAGAGGTGGGGGAGTGAGGAGAGGCACGAGCAGAAAACAAATACGCCTACCTTTAGGAGTTCTGGCATTCTAGTACTGATATTAGCATATTTTCTGTAATACTGGACCTGATACATGTCCCAATTAAGTTTTCTCATACCACAATTTTTCATGCCCACATACTTCATTATTCCAACAAGTAACTAACCTTTATTCAGAATCACTGAATGATTAACATTGGAAGGGACAACAGGAAGTCATCTGGTCCAACCTCCCTGCTCAAGCAGGGTCATCCTAGAGCACTTTGCACAGGATTACATCCAGATGGTTCTGGAATATCTCCAGAGAGGGAGACCCCCAACCTCTCAGGACAATCAGTTCCAGTGCTTGGTCAGCTACACAATAGCAAAGTTCTTCCTCATATTCAGTTGGAGCTTCCTGTGCATCAGTTTCTGCCCATTTCATCTTGCTTGGCACCACTGAGCAGAGCCTGACTCCATCCTCTTAGCACACTCCCATCAGATACTGACAGACATTGATGATCACCTCTCAGTTGTGACTTCTCAAAACTGAATAGGCCCTCTCTCAGCCTTTTCTTGTAAGAGAAATCATTTTTGTTGACCCCTATTGGGTCAACAAAAAAAACCCCTATTGGGTCAACTCTCCACAAGTTACATATCTCTCTTGTACTGAGGAGGACAAAACTGGGCACGTTACTCCAGATATATCCTCACCAGGGCAGAGTAGAAGAGCAGGATCACCTCCCTTGCCGTCCTGGAATGTTCTTCCTAATGCACGCCAGGTCACCATTGGCCTCTTGGCCACAAGGTCACACTGCTGGCTTATGGACAGCTTGATGTCCACCAGGACCCCCAGGTCCTTCTCCACAGAGCTGCCTTCCAGCAGATCAGCCCCAGCCTGTGCTGGTGCCTGGGTTTATTCTTCCCCAGGTGCAGGACCCTGCAGTTGCCTTTGTTGGATTTCAGCTGGTTCCTCTCTGCCCATCTCTCCAACCAAGGTCCCTCTGAAGGGCTGCACAGCTCTCTGGGGTATTGGCCACTCCTCCCAGCTTTGTGTCATCAGTCAACTTGCTGAGGAGGCATCTGCCCCTTCATCCAAGTCACTGATGAACAAGCTAAACAATTCTGGGACCTGTATTGAATCTTGGGGGTCACCACTAGTGATAGGCCTCCAACTAGACCCTGTGCCACTGATTACAGCCCTCTGGGATCTGCTGTTCAGCTAGTTCTCAATCCACCTCACTGTCCACTCATCCAGTCCACACTTCCTGAGTTAGACTATGAGGACTTTGTGAAGAGACAGTGTTGAAATTCTTGCTGAAGTCAAGGTGGGCAATGTGCGCTCCTGTCCCCTCATCATCCACTGAGGTGAGGCTAGTTGGCTAGTAGTTCCCTGGGTCTTCCTCTTTCTTTTTGAAGACTGGAGTGACATTTGCTTTCTTACAGTCCTCACCTCAGATAGCTCTCCTGATTGCCACAGCCTTTCAAAGATGACTATGAGCAGCATCACTGTGGTGATACTCTTTCAACATTTGTGGATGCATCCTGTCAGGGCCCATGGACCTGTGGTTCTCAAGTTTGTCTGTGTGTTCTCTAACCCAGTTCATCTTGACCAAGGGAAGGTCTTCCTTCCAGCATTCTCCTATGCTGGTCCCTTGAGTCAGAGATTCCTGAGAGCTGGTTCTGTCAGTGAAGACTGTTTTAAAGAAGGTGTTCAATAACTCTGCCTTTTCTGCATCCTCTGCTACCAGGGTCCCCCCTCCATTTAGTAATGGGCCTATATTATCCTTGGTTTTCCTTTTGTTATTAATGGAGTTGAAGAAGCACTACTTGTCCTTGACATCCTAGGCCAGATTTAATTCCAGATGAGCTTTTGTCTTCCTTATCTCATTTCTACTTATTCTGCCAACCTCCCTGCATTAATTCCAAGTGGCCTGACCCTGCTCCTATCTCCTGTGCATTTCCTTATGTGCACTTAAGTAATGACAGAAGTTCCTTGGTCATCCATAAAGATCTCTTGCCCCTTTTCCCAATTTCTTGCTCATCAGGGTGCATTGTTCTTGTGCCTGGAGGAAGTGATCCTTGAATATCAACTGGTTCTCTTAGACTCTTTTTCCCTGCAAGGTGTGTTCCCATGGAACTGTTCAAAGAAAATCCCTGAAGAGACTAAAGGTAGCTCTGCTGAAGTGCATGATTGTATCTTACTTGCTGCCCCGCTTCCACCTTGCCTGATACTGAACTCCACAGTCTCCATGGTCACTACAGCCAAGGCTGCCCCCAGCCTTTACATCTCTCACAAGGCTTTCCCTGTTTGTTAGTATGAGATTCAAGCAGCACAACATTCCTTGTGGGATCCTACACTACCTATGACATGAAGTCGTCCTAAACACTTTCCACGAACCTCTTGGACTGTTTGTGCTTCACTGTGTTGCTTCTCCAGCAGATGTGAGGTAGTTGAAGTGCCCCACAAGAACTAGTGCCTGGGGCTGCTTCTAGCTGGCTGTAGAAGGTTTCATCCATTTCTTTTTACCTATCAGGCAGTCTATAGCAAACACCCTTAACAGTGTCTTTTATCCAAACCATAAGCTCTCAACTTGCCCATCATCCACCCCAAGACAGTGCTTGATACTTCCTAAGGGTTGCCTCACACAGGGGGAAATTCCACCTATGTGACTTCCTGGCCTGTCTTTCCTAAACATAGCCTTTTGTGGCAACATTCCAGTCATGCAAGCTATCCCAGTGTGTCTCTGTAGTCACAGTGCAGTCAAAGGCCTGTAGCTGCCCACAGATCTCTAGTTCATCCACTTTGTTCCCCATACTGTGTGTGTTGGGGTACAGGCACCTAATAGAAGTATTTGATTGTGTCCACATCCCAGTGGAGTGCAAAGGGATGCCTCATAGTCCTGTCTAGTGATTATTTCTTTGGCTGCTTGTGCTTGCTCCAGGTACTGCCTCTTAAGCCTCCTTATGCTACTAGAGTGGTTTCTGTTGTTCTCTCCTTCCCTACACATTCTCTCTGGCAAGCCTGGCCCTGGCCTCTTTCCAAACTAGTTTAAAGCTCTTGCAGTGAACCCTATGAACCCCTGAACTAAGATCTTTTTCTCTTTGGAGACAGCTGGACCTCATTTGTTGCCAGCAGGCTTGGTGTTGTATAAACTGACATGTGATCAAAACCCCCAAACTGTGCTGGTAACACCAGCATCAAGTCCAATTGTTTGTCTGCATATCTTCCTGTTTCTTCCCACATCATTCCCTGCAACTGGCAGGACAGAAGAGAACACAACTTGTGCTTCACATCCCTTGAGCAGTCATCCCAAGGCCCCTCTTGAATGTCCACAGCGTTGTTTATTTAAGCTTCAGGTTTATATAGTTATGGATTGCTCATTCTTCAGCTTGACCCAGTTTTGTCTCTTAGATCCTGGAGGCTATAGCAGTTTTACTACTTATCTCCATAGTCCCAATGTTTTGGACTTGGATTCTCAAGCATCCAGCTTATGTTGGGTACTCATTATAATGTGGTTTTGTACAGTATGCTGTTCTGGGAGTAAGGCTGAAGACCATAGGAGAATAAAGTAGAAAAGATGAGTTAATAGATGAGAGAAAAAGGGGTGAATTATTTCTTATTGATAGGTATTTTGCATTTTTTGAAGCATGGAAAGAATGGAATCTTCTGCATTGCCTGGAGTCATAAAGATTCCAAAAGAATAGCAACCTGCAGCAGTGATGGATTTTGGTGAGTGTTATTGGAAGAAAAAAAATTGCTGAATGCACTTCTCAAATCCATAAATTTTGCCAGTACTCTCAGTAATTAATTTTAAAATTTTTCTTACTGGACAAAACTTACATTATATTACTCTTCTGTACTTGTTTGGGTATGTTTTCCATGATTTTAGGAAAAAATCAAAGGAAATGTTTTCAAAATTAATAGTGTCTAAGACACACTAATATTGAAACTAAATATTGATTTTTATTTGGATAAGAATATCTTTCTAGGTTTCTTATCTGTAGAGGACACTTTTCAAAAGCCATCCAACTTTACTTGTCATAATTTTTTTTTTAAGTTTGTTCTTTCAAGGACTAAAAAGTACTATTTTAGAATGAAATAACTACAAGTACACTATCACAGAAGTATTATCCTTCATTTCTAAAAATGCATGAATGTCCACTGAAACCAATTTTGCATATATTGTGTTTCAGTACATTTTAAAAATCCTTCTTCATTTGTTTCCTCCACTACCTGTGTCATTCCAGCTTGAGCCTAATGGGAAGAAATTTTAGAAAACTATCAACTTTCTTTTTAATTCATAAAGATCTATTTGTAAAAGCCATGACTAAACTTAAAGCCATGACTACAACTTTGATTCTGGGCTATGAGGATCCTTTCAAGAAAGATGTACCACAGTGAACATCTTTAAAACCCCTCTGAAGAAACATAGATACTGAAGTCGAGTTGGATGTTGTACAATCAACATCCAGTTAAATGTTGTAATTGAGGGGGTGATATTGTTTGTGGCTGTTTCTCCTATTCTTTGTATATATCTTTTTGCTCTCTGGTTTATTTGCACAGAATGAAACTTAATTTTGGATAGCCTACCCAGAATGTATTTTTCCTTATAATATCACATTGTAATTGGTTTCAGTATTATTCGAACCATCGATGGCAATGTTCTTCACAAGTACAAACATCCAGCTGCAGTGTTTGGCTGTGATTGGAGTCAAAACAACAAGTAAGTAAAAACTAACCCAAAGAATTGACAATATTTACTATTGAAATTGATTACCATTAAAGTAACACAAAGTTATCTAGAATGTGATATTCACTGTGATAGTAAAATACTGAAATTATCTATTCCAAAGTAGGATATACCTCTATAGCAGCTCTCTCTTCCCAGTAGTATATTTCATTGACCACCATGAACTTTCTTAACTTTCAAAGGAGGATTGTTTCATATTGATGTGAGAAAAAGAAATTATCTAGCTGAATATATAATGGGGTAAAAAAAGAAGACATTCAATACCAGTAAAGATTGTGTCATTGTAATGTCACAAATGTCAGTAAAGGTGTCCTTGTAATGACTGCTAAGGTGAAAATGTAGCAGACAACTAAATACATTGTGATTATATGTAGATTTTTTAGATAATTCCTAATAATGACATGAGAGCTTTTTGTCGAAAAAAAAAATTATATAGTAATTCAATTTAATAATAGTTGTGTATTGAGTGCATAGTCAGATGAGTGCAAATATATTCCCCATTACAACTAATGGATCTTTATCAGGTTTTTTTCTGATTTAGGTTTTTTTAATCGGATTATCGATAGCTACATCTTGAAGAGATGAAGGAGAAGCAAAAATTTGCTAATTAAAAAAAAATTGCAAATTGCACATTGTATTTTTTAAAATTTAAAAAAGCATTCATCCTGTGATCAAAGATTTTGCTGGCTTTATTTTGCAGAGATATGATAGCTACTGGTTGTGAGGATAAAAATGTTCGTGTTTACTACTTGGCAACTAGCTCTGATCAACCACTGAAAGTTTTTACTGGGCATACTGCAAAGGTGTTTCATGTACGGTGGTCTCCTCTCAGAGAAGGAATCCTCTGCAGTGGCTCTGATGATGGGTGAGTATTTCTGAATTATTAGAAAACTTAAACTCAAGCAGGACTATTGGAGAAACTTACATCTATGCTTGTAATGGTGTTGTCAATACTTAATAATCTAAATCCCTGTCTTGTTCAGATCCAGGTTTTAGCTTTACTCTCAGCTTTATGTAGTATTTGGACAGCAGGATCATTACCTAAAATTGTCACAACTGCTGCAGAAGTCTAAGTTTCCATATGCTTTCCCAAAAGTAGGGTCAGTGCCTGATACTGTTACTGCAAGGAATAGCACAAGGAGGATATCACATGCTTACATTACGTCTGAAGAAACAGGTGCAAAACCTGCTCTTATTTGATATTTTTCAAAAGTATTCTTAAGTGGAATCTGCAGGGAATTTTAATGAATATTGGATCCTTCTGTTTTTTGGTTTGATGCCTTTGCTTTTGAGGGAGGGCACATCAGTTCACGATAAGCTGGAGGAACCTTTTTCCTAGGATTCTAAGCCACTTCCTTGCACAGTATACAAGATATTTTTGTAAAGGATATTTTGTAAAGTTTGTAGTATTGGCTTCTATTGTTTTCCATTATCATTCATTAGAGGTTTATGCTTGAAGCTAAATCTATTTGTTCATAGTGTAGTGATTCATGACAAGAGACAACTTGATAGTAAACTTCTTGACAATAAAATACATTGAACAGGACTGGCCCTAGAATTAAACCCTGAGGAGCATTGCTGCTGACCAGTCTCCAGGCAGATTTAGCCCCTTTCACTACAACTCTTTTAGCCCTGTTATGATGCAAATAAATATTTTCATCACAAGAAGAATTGTGATGAAGAATTTGAAGCTTACAACATTGCTGAAGTAGAGAGATAATTAAATTTCAATAGGTGATCTGATGTAGCATGTTCTCTTTTATCCTGTTTCAGTACCGTTCGGATATGGGATTATACACAAGATGCTTGTATAAACATTCTTAGTGGACATACAGCTCCAGTACGGGGACTGATGTGGAATCCTGAAATTCCTTACCTTCTAATATCTGGCAGTTGGGACTATACAATTCGAGTCTGGGACACAAGAGATGGAACATGTTTGGACACAGTTTATGATCATGGTGCAGATGTATATGGTAATATCTTTTAAATTTTGTTTTATTTCTGTATTGAAATGTTTCCTAATATATTTATAAAGTAATTTAATCAAACAGGTTATTAGATAAAATTATTTGACTGCATTTTTAAATATCCCCTCTACTAGGATTAACGTGTCATCCTAGTCGTCCATTTACTATGGCCTCTTGCTCTCGTGATTCCACTGTGAGACTCTGGTCACTGACACCTCTTATAAACCCTCTACAAATAAATATCGTAACAGACAGGGGTTGGGATGATATTATCAGTAATACAGGTAAGCAAATTGTATAAGCCATTGTTTTAATTTTCTTTATGTTAATATTCCTATTCCTTTGGTTGTTTCTTTTTTTAATTTCATATGTAAATCTGTGTGTGTGTTAGATCGCGCCGTGGAGTCTGGAGCTCCTCCTTTGCTGTGTGGTAAAGTTTCCAGGGATATTAAACAAGAATTGGAAAAATTGTCAGGAAGTCCTCGAGGAAAAAAACTAAGGTGGTTTTCAGAATTTTTTTCAGTAAGTATTCTACAAACGTAGGGTTGTTGTCAATGTGCATAACTTTATTTTCTGAAGTCAATCTCCAAAATTGAGATTCCTTTTTTTTCTACCACTTTTTTTCTCTCTTTCTTGAAGGGAGCTTAGAAAATAGGCAGAATTAAGTTCATTTCTTAACAGGTTGGCATATAAAAATGGCCATGATTGAATTGTTTGTCAGTTGGGAAAAACAAATTTCACTAATTTAGTGTTGCAAAAAACAAACAAACTTTCTGCAAAGTTAAATTAGTGAAATAATATAATGTTCTATAGGAAAAGGTTAATTTGAGAGCAATTTGCTATTGAAGAAAATGAAATTATGTGTTTAATCAAACTGCATTAGAGTTTTTTAAATGAACACCCTCGTTACCAATAAGTTTTGTACTGCCCAAGTGTCTGTGCTTAAGCTGCTCTTTATGTTTTAGGAACTGTAGATCCAGATGACCTGTGCCTCAGTATCCATCTATTGCCTTTTTTTCATTGCACAGTAATATTGCTGCTGCCTCATTGGACTTCTAAACTTGTGATCCTGTTATTCTTAGAAAAGCTTCTTTAGGTCCAAAGGCTTAATGATTTTTTTAAGCTTTTGAATACTCACTCTCTTCTAGACTTCATTCAGTGTTAAACTGTTGTCCTGTTTCTACAGAAGGATTGATTCAAAGGCTGGACCAATAGAAATGCTTAAAATTTATTTTTTAAAAAATATTTTGTGCATATACCATTATACTATATGTGTTTATTTTTAAATTTATTACTAAGATAGTAAACCAGGTTGTGACAGTCAAGTCTGGAAGCTCTTTTCCATCTGGCCCATGCCTTTGCTTTACAGAAAGCAGTAAACAAGTCCTGGGTCAGCTCCTGCATGTCAGCAGCTGACTGTTGGTTTGTACCAGCAGTAGACACAAGATAGCTTGCATTTATTTGAGAGCAAAAGGGAAAACTAATGGTGAGCCCTCAGCTATGTCCACACATAACCAAATAGGTTCATGGATCTCACTGTATCGTTACAGCCTTCAAGAAGACTGAAGGACTTGCAGTCTCTTGAACTAACTAATGTTTTCCTAATAAAGGTTCTAATATTGATATTGTCTGAAATTGTATTCCTTGGAGTTGACTGACAAATGTTTTCCAATATCTTTATAAGTTCAAGTTTCCCTCTTGAACATAACTGTAATAAAACTTTTCTTCCCTAACAATTCTAGCCTCCAGGAGGCAGCAAAAATTTATGGGATTTGGTTGCTGTAATAAAGGGACAGGACGACAGTTTGCTTCCACAAAACTACTGCAAAGGAATTATGCATATGAAACACCTCATTAGATTTAGACTGGTAAGTGAAGCACAAACAGTATGTGAAAATGGTTGTTAGTCCATGTAATATTTCACTATTTAAAAATAACATTTAATGCTTTGCAAAAGGTCACAACTTCATATCCAAATATATTTGTGTGATACCAGTTCTTCACTGCAATACTAGTCTGGTACAATAGTATCTGGCTGAGTCTGTGTGACTTCATGCATACTCAGTGTTAAAATGCTATGTTACAGTTGTTAACTAGAAAAGCATTTTTCAAAACAATTAGAAGCAATTGCAAGCAATCATCACTACAGTTTCAGCTATGAAGCAATTTGTCTTGCCTATTATATACACTGTACTTTTATGTTCAGTGAAGTCAAATTATTTGTATAAACATGAAGTGTAGAGCTATGCTCAGATATACAGACAGCGGAATTCATGTCTGAAAATGCGGGAGAGTCAGCAGAAATATGTTCTGTAGCTCTCTGGAAGAAGGAATGGCAAGAAACTGTCCTTAATACAGATACACAGCTTAAGAGTGACTTAGATGAGAAAAGGAAATTCAAGTACTAAGCCATAAATTTATTAGTAGCTGCATTTATGAATATGCAACCAGATACACAGTTTGTGTAGAATATGAGGATTCATTGTTCTGTCAGGAAGTCCTTAGCAGTGCTAAAGAATCCCATACTGGGATGACTGGATTTTAAAGAGGAAAGATGATCTACTGGTATGGATCAGGGAATGCACTAGCCAGCCCCAGGGCTAATACTTGCCAGGTATCACCTGTTGTTTGCTGTTACATGCTGTCTCTTTTATAAAATCACAGGCTCTTTTAGAATGTCCTCTGTTCCTTATGACTCTCAAGTGATTAAAGTTTATTAGTGTTGTTAACTGTAATAATAGCAGCTGCTCTGCTAATCCTTTGAAGCTCTGTTTGTGTATCCATGTGCCCAAAAAAACAGTTTTCTCAGCCAGTTAGCCTGAGAAGACATTGTGCAGTGCCAGTACACAGTGCCAGTCTGTATACCCCTGCAAAATGATTTCAAGCATTTGTAACTCCAGTAATTGCTGGTCATTCTGTAGACTTGGATTAAGTGTTCACATTAATTAAAAGCATTTTTCCCCTTCTTGCTGACTCAGAATCTTGTTTGAGAGCTTTAAGAGAAAGTATTGGGTAGGGTAATGCTGACTGCTTCTTAAGGACTGCTAATACTCTCTTTTCCATAGGAAACTAAATAATGGCACTGCAGCACCTACACATTTCAGGATAAAGTAAGGATGTAGAGCAACTCTGTTTTTTCTGTTTTTACTAAACACAGAGGATCCATTGGAGACTTGAGCATGAAAATAATAAAAAATATAGAGGTGCTAAGGAAAAAAATTAATGCGGTATGTTTTTAAAAAACCCCAGATTCTTGGGAGCTGCCGTTGTTCCATGTGGCAGTTGACTTTGGTGAAGAATGTTCAAAATTCATTCTCCATCTTCCATATATGGTACTGCAAAGTCATGAATAGCCAAATGCCATCATTGTGCTTTGATGATAGAATTCAACAGAGAATTCTCGAAATGGGAATCTCCCTTTGTTGTTTTCTTTTTCCTGTATATATAATTCTGTTGCAGCTTGTTTCTCAGACTCTGCCAGATGAAGAAATTTAGTCTTATCTTCCCAACTAATGTAAAAATTGCAGAAGTTGGCAATATAAATATTTCTTTATTTATATTGCCAACTAAGTTAATGGGGCATGACAGATCAGATCACAGAGCTTGTTGTCTACCAGTTAAGCCTACTGTCTTTGTTATTTCTTTGTATGGACATGATTATAATGGTAATATGTATAATTTTCAGCTCTGTATGGTTTATGTTTACAAATATAATTTTTTTTAAGTTTCAAAATATCAATATTTTTATGAGGGACATCTGGATGAATTACTATTATATATGCTAATAAAAAATAAGTTATTATAGGAAGATAATAAATGAAAATGTATATGTACAATAAAACAGTAACACAGTAACAACATAAATATAGTTCACTGTAATCTCATTGAATCTCTTTCAATGAGCCTTTTTGCTGAAGAATTTTTTTCTTAAATTATAACCTTTATATTCTGTAATATTTAGCAGCAGTTCATTCTTAAGGAAACTTTTCTCCATCACAGAAAACTTCTTAATATTTGTTTCTTTTTTCTTCAGTCCAAGGCACAAGAACTGACAACAGTAAAGATGTCTAAATTTGGAGGTGGTATTGGTGCACCAAGCAAAGAGGAAAGACTCAAAGAAGCTGCAGAAATACATTTAAGATTAGGACAAATTCAGCGATATTGTGAGCTAATGGTAGAACTTGGAGAGGTAAAATATCAGAACACTATTGAAGAATAAAAAAATATGAAGGTTGCTGAAAACCAGCTACCCTAGCAAAGATGGGGAGGCAATGGGTCACAAGTCCCCAGAAAAGTAATCTAGTTCCACTTATTTTTAACAAATGCAGTCTAAAGCATAACTTATTCCTTATTTAATTCTTGACAAAAATATTTTTAGTGGAAGAAAAGTCGCACTAGTTTAAAATATGGCTGCTTTTCAAATGGAAATGATCAAGTTAAATGTATTACTGCTTTCTTCTAGTGGGACAAAGCTCTCTCAGTTGCACCTGGTGTATCAATGAAATATTGGAGGAAGTTAATGCAAAGGTAAGTTAATTAAAATATGATGGCAAATTGTTGATTCAGTTGATGAAAGGACACAGACTAGTAGGAAAGATGGATACTATTACCAGATATACTTGTCTTTTGTTACAGAGTTCTAGTGATGTTACTTCTTGTTCAGTAAGCTTTGGGATGGAACTGTGGAGGATTTCAACAATAACTTTGTGTACAAGAATCAAAGGGTTGAACATAAATTGCAACTTTATAAACTCTTTAGTGCAGTATTCACAGTTTCTAAGTCTGGAAAGGAAGATGGGTTTCAGTTACCTTTATTTGGCTTCATCTAACACCTACACCATATAGATAAGTTTGGTTATTGTTCATATATATGGATCATTCTTGTCTATTTATTTATTTCTTTAATTAGGAGAGCTGATCAGTTAATTCAGGAAGAAAATGATGATGTCATCCCATACTGTATAGCTATTGGAGATGTGAAGAAACTGGTTTCTTTCTTTACTTCAAGAGGTCAGCTTAAAGAAGCTCTACTTGTTGCACAGGTATTACTGCATGTATAGCAGTGTGGGAAATGTATTTAGCTCTTAGCTTGTAGCTCAGAATATGGCATGCATATTTAAAAGACAAAATAGCTGAATAATTATGCCCTAGTCTTTACTTTCATGTGGTATTGACCAGTTTTTATACAGAAATCATAAGAAGGAGGTACCTCATGTTTAAAAATTCAAAGCCTGATTCTTCTAAACTGCAACCAAATGACCATAATACAAACCAATATATTTAATTTCAATTGAAATGGAACCTGATTTTCAACAGCCAGTATTGCCCTTAACATCAAATTCATGTAGGATTTGATTTCTGTTGAATTTCTACTGAGAAATCATCTGTATGTTTTAGCTAAATAGCTGAATAATGTACAAAATGTAACTTTGACACATGCTTAGATTTAACAAGCTATAATGTTTGAACTTTAAAGCAAGTTAAAGCTTCAGAAAGATCTTAATTTTTCATGTAAGAGAGGTATTGCAGAGATATTACAATCCATAGAATAGTCTGTCTCAAAGGTTTAATAAGATAATAATGAGCAACAAAATGCCAGGATTTAACTTCCCTTGTAACTGAGCCCTGAAGTTTAATGGTGCTATCCCAGCTACATCTTAAAGCTTGTGAAAGAATTAAAAAAAAAATCACAGAATCAATTGGTCTGGAAAAGATCCCTAAGATCACTGAGTCCAGCCCTTGACCAACCACAACTTTGTCAACTGATTTCATTTAAACCCACACTGATCTCTTTGTATTTAATGTTAGAAATCAATTATAGCCAGATACAAAGAAAAGTTCACCTTAAACCACTATATGCCAGATTTGCCACTTTCCAGATTTGCTGGTATACCTGCTGAGAAGTATCTATGGACTTCATCCTTCCCTCAAAACTGCTTGTTCCTTGTAAAAATCAACATTGTAGCCTTCACCATCCATTATATCCAAATGCTGAAGAATCCTGCACAAATGCATAGGAAGGAAGAAATCTCTTGCTTCGGTAGAATTCTTGTATGGCTAGATAAAACTAGGCTATGATTTAGCTATGAATAAGTTCATTAGTTTAAACATTCAAACATTTTCATTGTTATAACTGGGCTTTAGAAAGCTTTTTTTATATCTTAGATTATTTTTATTGTTATTGAAAAATTTCATTCATCTTCAGTTTGAATTCTGCATTAATTAATCTATATTTTATTCACTTCCAGGCAGCTTGTGAAGGAAATATACAGATGTTACCACTCTCCACAACAACTGGAACTTCAAATTCTGGTGAAAACAATACAGATGATTATAATGAGTAAGTTGTTCTAGTTTATAACTATAAACCTTATTTTACTGCAGAGTGTAAAGTCATTAGGGGTGATAAAGCATAGTGGTTTAATTTGGCATCAGCAATGCAGAGTTCAACAAAATATTGCATCTTCTAGTATTTAGTTTGTAGAGTTACTAACTCCCTGATGCTACACTAATTCCCCTATTATGCCTCCTGGCACGAAATGGATTTGTCATATGTGTGTATTATAATTATAAATATCCTTTTCCCTTGCTTGATATGTAAGATGCATTTCTGTGCACTAAAATATATAGCATATTAACTGACAACTTCTGGTGAGTAAGATTTAGATTAACAAGTATATGTGATCCCCTGTTGTAACACACAATCTCCTCCTGAAACATTGCTGTTTGTCAGCAGTGAAGGTTTTGATAATGTAAAATAAAAATTAAACTGAGAGAGTAGGTTTTGATTAGATATTGGGAAAAAAAATCTTTACTGTGAGGCACTGGAACAGGTTGCCTAGAGAAGCTGTGGCTGCCCCATCTCTGGAAGTGTTCACGGTCAGGTTGGATGTGGCTCTGAGTAACCCAGTCTAGGGGAAGGCATCCCCTTTTAAGGTCCCTTCCAACACAAGCCATTTTATGATTCTATGATTCTCATTGTCCATGCTCATAAAAAAACCCCAAATATGCACCTCTCCTTGTCTAGAACAGCACTCAAAAACCTGAATTACATTATCAAGTTAGAGTTGTAGTAACAAAAAGTTTGGAGGCTGTGTAGTTACTTCATTTACATGAGCAGTTTTTGAGCAATTAGAGAAGTGCTAGTGCAGAGTTTGCAGGTACAGATTAGATATCCAAATATTTGATTTTCCATCTGTCAATCTGAAGAAACATTTCCTACTAATGTAAACTTTGGGAAACTGACCCACCTCAGTATGCACCAACATAAGTAGTGGTTGAAGCTCAAACAGATTGCATTTTTCAAGCTACTAGTGTCATCATCTGTGAGCCAAATATAGCAACTTTTAGGGTACAGAAGCAAATGTGGTGAATTTTACATAAATTAAGACCCAAGGCACTCCAACCTTAAAGTGACCTTGTAGAATTTATTTTTTGTTCTTGCAGTCTCCTTCAGAAGGTCAGTAAAGAACTGGCAGATTGGTATTTCCAGGATGGCTGTGCAGTGCTTGCAGCATGTTGTCATCTGGCTGTTGAAAATATAGAGGTAATTTTTTTCTTTAATGATGAAAACGCCAGCATTTACTTCCTTTTCTACATCTCTACACATGTTTTAAAATTTATGTATCACATTCTAAAATGGTATTTGGCATTTGATTTTTCATATTTATGCAGAATTAGGTAGTTATAATATTATAGTAGCAGAACTCCCTTGATTCTATTAAATTCAAGGTTTCTCTCATGCACAGAAGGTAGCATGTTGCTGCTGAATTTTATTAATAATATCTTGTTATACTAGACAATATAAGATACTTAAGTATCTTAGATATGTTCATCTAAGTGTTACTGTTTATGATGACCCAAAATACCCATTCAGAACTGGAAGTTATTGTGCTAAAGAAGATGTAATCATCCACCTTGAAGAATTTGCAGTCTAAATGAAGAAGTAAATAGGAAAAAAGCCACCACCCCTCAGTAGTAAAGTAAAACTGACATGTAAGGAACATTTTATTATGTTTTTTTATTTGCAAGAAAATGCTTGTTGTTTTACAAATTGTTTCTTTTCCTCGTTTTAGCTGGATTTTGTTATTGCTGACGTAACGTGTTTGTCCTCCTCTATCCCCCCAAATAAATATAATTTTATCCCAATGAGCTATTCTGAGAGAAATTGAAAATCAGTTAATTCCTATATTACTAAATAGGCATATTTGAAGTTGTTGTGTAGTCTCGTAGGGTTTGGCATTCTGCTATGTCTATCGGTAATTATGCTCAGAGAGAGTAAGAACAGGACAATCCTTCCAATTTTCTGGGGTTTTTGAGTCTCCTTTCATTGAAAGAGAGGGGAAAATATACACTCTGAATGCTAGTGTCCTCAAGATTAGATGGAATTTCTGGCATGCATTTTAGGTAGCATATTTATGTGATCTCTTCAGTTGAATGAAGGAAGATTCTGCTAAAGGAAATATATTTGGTTGTTTAAAAACACATTAATACATGGTGCACAATTATTTACTCATTCGAGCCCCAAAATATATATAATTGGGTTTAACTATTGCATATTTTGTCCTTCTGTAAAAAGTGTCAGAAGTGAATGTCATATGCTCAACATGATGAATGCCCAAAACTGTTTATGTCCCTTAACGATATCATTTTTTCATTGAGCAAGCTTGCAATGGCAAACCTGATTCGTGGGAATGAACTGGAGCTGGCAATCAGTGTGGGTACTGTCTTGGGAGAAAGTGCAGCACAAGCAACACATTATGCCCTAGAATTACTAGCAAGAAAATGTATGGCAGTAATAACATGGTAAGAATTTCTTAATCCAAAGAAGATTTTTTTATTTTTCTCCCTGACAAAGCAATCAAGGTGTGTCATTGCAAAACTTCTGTAGAGATCAAACCACCATGGGACAGGAGAATAAAAATTGCTGCTTGAATAAGAATTGCTATATTAGACCTTTGAAGTACAGGGCATGCAAATGTTCTGCTTTAATCTCAAAATATATTCTGTATGCATTGTAAATTAGAGAGGAGTCATTGTCAGCGTATGAAACCCACTGAAAAAAACACCCTAGCTACTTGGGCAATAGGTAGCTTATGAAGTCCTAGTTTGTACTGAGTAAAAAGAACTGCTTCAAAAAAAGTAAGAAGTCTGGAATTGAGTTAAAAAGTCAAAAGGAACAGCTCAAGTAGGATACGTGAAGTGATTTTTAAGTACTTGATTGAAAAATATAAAACTATGATTCTGAGGAATTATCTTCTATTGGTATTAGGAACACAAGACTCCTGCAAAGATTTAAGGATGAAACAGGATTGCTATTTAATTCTGCAGAAGTAACTTATCTCTTGCATATAAGGGAAGCCTTCTGTGGTAAATTTTCTTTTCCTCATTGTAGTGGTTTTACTTTGAAAAATACAGCCTCTTGTTTTTCATCTAACAATGAAAAAGCAGCAAACCTTTCTAAGGTGTATTTGGCAGCTGTATAACTGGTTTGTAATTAACATTTCACAGAAAATATGTGCTTGAACAGTTAAAGATCAGTTTTTCTTCTACAGTTAGTATTTGCAGATGTATTTAGAGGTAGTCTGAGAGAAACATAGTGGAACTCCACTCTACAGAACATTTAGCTTTCATTAGACAGTGAAGCATTGTAGAAAAAGATAAAATAAGAAACTGGTGACTTGCTGCTTTCATTTTGCAGTGGTTTAGCATGTCTGCATTGCACCAGTCTTAATAGGGTTGTTTTGGCAACTCCATCTGCAGCTTTTAAGGTATCTGAAGCTCTTTCATTGTTAAGGGTGATTTTTATGTAGCCTCCGATAGGAAGCACTGTGTATAAAAAAATAGTATATTTTTTCCAGTTCCATAACAAAAGCTTGTTCTGATCTTAGGGCTGTAATTAGTCCTTATAATGGTATGGCATTCATGTTTATGTCCATAAAGGTTCTGTAAACTTACAGCATGTGTACACTGAAGTTTACATAATGATAAAGTCTATAGGTGATAAAATTTTAAAGTGGTGTACTGCATATTGCCCAAGTATACATTTGGATTTTTCAATGGGTTTCACACACTGGACTGAACACCTTGCAATCCTAGATTCTGATTTTTAGCCATTGCAGCATATTTTTTATATTCTGTAAGAAAAGATCAAAGATTCATTAATCTCTCAGTTTTGTAATAAAGAGATTTTCACACAGCATAATCCCCTTGGTTAACTGCACTCATAAGATCATGTATAGGGAAGGCGGAGTTCAATGGTCTCTGATATTTGAAAGGCTCTCTTTTTGAATTTACTGGTTGTTATGCTTAGGGATATCCATCAGTTGGAAACATTTCACTGTAATGAAGCACTTAATTGTAAACAGCAAAAGCAATACCAGAAGGATCCTGATGGTTAATAAAGAAATCTGGTGGAATGTTTCTTGGGTTTTGGTTGGTTGTTTTTAGAAATGCTCTAAAATATAAAATAAAGCCAAAAAATATTTTAAACTAAACATGGATGCACTTTCCCAAATCTAGAGCCTTGAGAAAATGTGTGAATGTTTAAGGACACATTTTTATTTGTATTTAACACCTAAATACTGTCAAAAGCAACTTTCTACTATTCAAAAAGCTAGTCATATTTTACCTGAGATACTGAATTTTGCATATGCAAACTCAGCCACCTCATTTTGATCTTTAGACCCGACAGTGTTTTCAGTTTGATTCTTAAAAATCATTCCAGTTTCTTAAAATCTCCAGGTTCTTAAAAATCATTCCAGGTAGCACAATTTGTCGGTCATTATCTTCTTTGAATTACTTTTTTTCAAATGAATATTGGATTTCAGTGTTTTGACAAGACAATTTCTAGTTACTTAAAGAATGTTTCAATTGCTTATGAAGATTAGTACATATGAGTAAGTGATCTTGAAAATAGCTTAAGAACTTGTGAAAAATCCTAAATTCTGAAAGAATGCTTCTGTAAACTGGAAAAGTGGCTGTTGCACTAATAATATCACAGATTTTCTAAAGACTTTTTGGCATGAGTTTCTTTATGTTGTCAAAAGGCATAAAAATAGAAAGCTATTTTTTTGTTGTTGCTGTTGAAGTCAGTTGCCCTGATCCTTAGATTTGCTGCTATAGTTTAATTATTTTCTATCAGGTTTTCTCTGTAAAACAATACAAAATTTTGTTCAATACTGTTTCAATGTCTTCCTTTTAGCTTCCCATCACTTGGATACAGGTATTTTGTTTTTTTGGAGAAAGTTTAAGCTTATTTTTTCCCTTAATAAAGTCACAAGCTTTTCAAATTTCTCTAAGTGTCCTAATTTTTAATTGTGATTAATACTTGAAAGTGAGATAGAAAGCAGTTGCAAATATTAGATGATAGCTTACTTGAACCTTTTTAAGCTAAGGACCACATTCTGAAAATCCAGAGGAAATCAGTAGGATTTTTTGCCTTACACAGGGCAAATCAGTCATGAGGATCACAGGAGAAATGATGTCTGCATGAATAGAAGAGTCCAGAATAACCAGTCATTAAAGCTTAAATAGAACAATTTCCAAATAATTTCCTAATATTATACGTTCCCTTCAGCTGTTTGTTGTGTGAAGGATAGGATAACAAATGGGAAAAAGTTGAGGAAAATGTAAGAAATGTCAGTTTCTAAAACAGTTTTCCTTTGAGAAGGATGAAAATAGTCATCACATTGTTTTCCCATGTAATCTCTCTATTTCAATGTCACATGAGCACCAAGACATTCTGGATGACTGAGAGATGTCCTATGTTGATGTCATGAAGCTTTAGAAGCCTGGAATTTTGAGGATGGTTTCATGACACAGAACCACATTGTCATCTTTTCTTCTCTCAAATTGGAGGGTTCCTACTCTCCTTTCCCATCCCTGCTCACATATTCTTCCATTTTACTTTGAGATGGTTCTGAGGCTTAAGAATTGCACAGCTGTTTAATTCAACCACTAAAGCAACAGAAAATTAATGAATGACTTTCCCAATGAGGTGAATAATTAAGCCTCATTTATTAAACAAAAATAGTCTTAGAGACTGAGCTTGCTTCTGCACTTCTCTGGAAATAGTATTTTTTCAGTAAACTCTTCTTTTATAAGGAATGTAAACGAGAAAATAGCTTCCTCCTATTACAAACCATCAAGAGTAACTATATGTCATCTTTTGTTTGTGCAGGGATTTAGCAGTTGATCTTCTTATGATGATTCCTGATAATAAACTGCAGTTAGTAAAACTATGTGCTTTTTATCCTGGATGCACAGCAGAAATAAATGACCTGCATGAAAAGGTACAACATAAAACAATTTACCTGACTCTAATAAGGTTTTGTAATGATTTATTTACTAATTTCAGAAAACATAAAGCCATATAAAACCATAGGATGAATTTGTCTCTACCATCTTATATGTAACATATTCATTTCTCCTCTATTAGTCTTTGTTGACTTTATTTTCAGCATTGTACCATAAATTTAGTTCTTAATTTATATCCTTTAGTGCACTCTTTCCCTGACACATGTTAATTTCTGAAGTAGCTTATGATCTTCAGAATTGCCTGTCAGTATGATTTATAACCTACTAGATGTGCAGCCTAATCATGTTTTGGCAGATCAACTTTCTACAGTTGGAATTGTTTTATATCTTATGCCTGTAATGTCCATAAATGTCCCCTTTCCTCTTCAGCAGCAGAATGGTCTGCTTTAGTTGCTCTCCCTTAGGGTGCAACTCAGACTGCACATTTATTAAACAGTAGTAAAAACGTCACAAAAACATTAGCAATGAAAACTGGTACTGCTTAAATTAAAGTTACAGAGCCTTTTCCAGTGTTAATCTGGTCTAGATGACTTTCTTAATGTGCATTTATGTGCAGGTATGTCTTTCAATGACTCCTTCAGAGAGAATTTTTTTTTATTGTTGTGTGCAAACATTAGTATTTCACTGCATCTTAGAGAAGTGTTTGAACATTTCAATAATTTTCTGGCAAAATGTTTGTTTTCCAGTGTAATCTTCCTGATGTGGAAGAATGTATGCGAGTGGCAGAGACAATGCAGGCAGATGGGGATGTATTTGAAACAATAAAGTACTATATGTTAAGCACAGAACCTGAAAAGGCTCTCCCTGTTGGCATTCAGTATGTCAAAGGTGGGTAGCTGGATAAAGAACAATTTTAAAGCCAAAGTCATCTGGATAACTTTCCTCATGAGATATTTTTCTTTTTTTCAACAGAACAACTTTGCGGCTCAGATTGGACTTTAGATTCAGTCTTTCCTTATCTTGATCTTTTAAGTTACATACGGACTGAACAGTTAATGTTGCCTAAGTGTAGTGAGTGAGTATATTTTCCTGACTCAGAAAAGTGAGACTTTCCTTAAATGAATCTTTCAGATTGTATCTATATAGGTGCACACTGTTAGTATAATTTTTTTTTGTTTAACAGAAGAGGGACACAAAAAAAATTCCAGCAAGCATGCTTGTTTCCAGTCTGGAGAATAGAAAGTGGACTCTCCCAAATTTTGAAGGTTTTGCAAAAAAAAAAAAAAATAAAAAATTACTGCTTCTTTCTCTGTGGAGTATTTACAATGTGTGAATCAATGTTAGTTTTATGTGAAGAGCTTCACTTTGATTGGCTCTGGTTTCAGTTTCCTGGAGTGGTATCACAAATCATGTGGGCTTTTATGTCCAAGTGTTAAGGAAGGTTGGGTTGCCACTCTCAGAATTAACTCTAAAATAGCTGGACAGCTCTGGTTCACCTTTATGATGGACAGCTGCAGCTAGGCCTAGGTGCCTACACAAGTATACATGTGAAGAACAAAAAGGAGAAAAAAATTGGGGAAACTTGGTGAAACTGAAATCTACATTAATATTTGGGATAGTTTTATTTACATTTGGAGTTCTATCACATTAAAAGGTCTGAGAGACGTCTGTAACTCTATGTGATTGTGTTTAAAAATTGTGTTGTATATGCCATTTAAAATTCCATAATGGAGATCAATATGACGCAGACGGAGTCTGTTTTAACAAGTCCATGACACAGAAAGTAAGCATAATCAGGAAACATATATTCTCCACAAAAGGTGGATGGATGAATTAGGTTTTAAAATTATAACATGAATATGAGTTTGTTTAATGTTTTTCCAAATTTTTGTTGTTTTTCACAATTGATACTTGTTCATTTATAGATTTCGGAATGAGTTGCTGATCTTGTGTGGTTACATTGGTGCTTTACTTGCTATCAGAAGACAGTACAATAGCATTGTACCTGCACTGTATGAGTATACAAGGTAATACTGTGTTTTCATTAACTCTGAGTAATCTCAGTCCTTATTATGACATATGCCATACATGGAGCCCACTTCTTCACATCCCATCCCAAAAAAATTAAAACATGTCTTGCCTCTTGGCTAGTTTTGTGTCTGAAACTTGGTGAGAGGATTGGGAAAAGGAGCTTTTGTTTGTTGTTGGTTTGTTTTTTTCTTTTCCAAACCTAAAGAAATAACAAGATGAAATACAAGCTTTTACAAAAGGGCTATTCTGATATGGATATTCTTAGACTAGTAACAAGCAGTCTTTGAGACTCAGTTTGTGATACTTTTGGTTGTAAAGCTTTCAATTACTTATTATGTAAAGAACCAGAGAACAATACCACTGAAAGTTTTGTTCTTGGATTTCCCAATATCTTCAAGACTCACAGGTTTTTAGTTTCTGGCCCATCTTAAACTGGACACTTACCTCCTTAAGGCAGACAATTTACATGCTTAAACAGGACATTTTTAAGGTATCCCAACACAAATGAAAGTGGCGGAATTAGGTCAGGTAGTAACTGCCCCCTATATTATATTTTGATAAATCAAAAAAAGCATCCACTCCAAGGTCTTTGAAACTGTTTTCTGCAAGTGAAGCAAGGGTGTCCCAATGTATGTGTTGAACCATGTTTCTCAAACTGCATTTTTACCATATGTGGTATATGTAGGCAAAATGGATCCTTAATTTTAGTACAGTTGACAATATTAAGAAATAAAAACACATATAGCCTTGAAATATAGAGTGGCCTCAAATTTAAAAAATACAGCAAATTAAACAAGGTGTAAATAGGGATAATTAACATAAAATTTAAATCTAAAGCTACACTTTTATAACTTGTATGAGTATTATTGACATATAATGAGTATTATATTGTGTATATTGTAAAGGATCAATTTATTTTCATAGTTATTCCATATCCAATCAGAAATAGTTTTATTTTACTACTGTCTATCATGTTTTGCCTCAAAGAAAATAGTCATTATTAGGATTAATTAGGACTTTAATTACTTGCATTCCTTTTCAGTCAGCTTTTAAAAAGACGGGAAGTGTCTGTACCTTTGAAAATTGAACAACTTTCTGAGGAATTAGATGCATGGAGAGCTTGCACACAATCAAACAAGTAGGTGGAAAAATATAAAATTACCATGAGTGAGACTAGGAGTATTTAACTGTTTAGTTGTAAATTTAACTTTGTAAAGTCTCAATGTCACTGCTTTGCAGCTCTCAAGTTCTAACACAAATAAGAAAGCCAAGTTGAAAACCAAATTTCTTTCATGCTCCTAGGCCTACGGATGAGCTGCCGTGCACCCCGCCCTCGGAATCGCAGAGAGCGCTGTATTCAGTACTTGTCTCGCGAGTTCAGGGGGAGCCTCTCAAAGGAATGGTTGGGCCAGACTGTGTCACTGGATCCAATCTTCCCAGTCATTCAGATGTTTATACCTCTTGTTTGACAGGGCTGAAGATCCAGGTACGGTTTCAGAGAGCTGAAGTGTTCATTCTTGCTGATAGCACTGATTACTCTTGAGGTTGCCATAAATCAAAGGTCTCTCCCACCATTTGGCTGGAAAAACATTTACCCTGTTATCACAGGAGCAGAGTTTTATTTGTCTTCAATCAAATACTAACAGTCTTCTGATTTTGGTTTTTATCACTATGGAAATGCATACTATAAAACTTGGAATTCATGACTAATTAAATCCAGATATTGGAAGACTAAATATTCAAATATATTTATTCATCACTCACACTGAGTTTTATGATTAATACTCATTAGTCCTTATAACCTCTTTAGCATATCTTGTTATTTTAATGAAGAGAAAATTGAAAGATCCTGAAAACACTACTCCTGACTTCAGATAATGCCTCAGTGTGAATTTGCTTTCCTAGGTGATGCCGACTCTCTTTCCTCTGTCCAGTGTAAGATGTCAGCCCAAAGAGTATCAGGGTGGTTTAGGGACTAAGAGGGATGGATAATCTTCTGACAAAAATTGGAGTTTACAAAATGCTAGTGGGATTTTTGAGGTAAACAAAATTCTCAACTGTTCACCATCAATCTAAAAAAACTTGCTCTCAACACTTCCAGATTAGCTCAGTGGTCTCTGTCTATGGCTGTACTCTCAACATTTGCTAACAGCCATGTAAAGTTGCCAATGTTATAGTGCATTCAACAAGAATAGCAAATATGGTGTCACCAGCTTGTCATCTACAGGATCCTTATTTCTGGATTAGCATACATTAGGAGTCATGGCTTCAGGCATGCAGATCAGCTCAACACAAAATCAGTTGATACTGAAGCAGGGAAGCCTACTTCTATGGGTTTACAAGTTTTACATAGCAAGTTTGGAGAGCATACCTCTTTAAGAAAGCACTGAAATTGAACTGCAGCTTTGAGAACAGATTTTGTCAAAATAATAAATTAGCAAATAGCTCTTTTTCCATCACATAAATGAGTACTTTGTCTTTTTCATAGTGAATATTTCAAATTATTCTGTAGACTGTATGTTGACTCTGTTTTCAAAGAATTCATGGAGGCATTATATCGAGGGGATTTTTGTGGATAGGAAAAAGCACAGACCAGCAGAAATTATGACAAACATGATGAAATATGGACAGTATTCTGAAGAAAAATGATTGTTACCACAGTTTCTAATTCAAACTAAATTTAACTCTGGAATAATTGACAAGCATATATGAAATAACAATAAAACACATCAAACTAAAAATTAAAATATTATGAAAGGTTGGGTTGACAGATTTGGGAACATAAGTGCACTCAATTCATAATATGTAGCTGTTATCAGAGTTTTAAGTGAGTGGGGAAAAATTTCTGTATGAACATAGTGGATAAGTCTAAACAAGGTTTTTATGTTCTTCTGAGATAAAATGTGCTTTTTGTTGTGGCCTTTACACAATCCATGTATAATTTCCTTTTCTCTCCCTTCCCAAACATTTTTGCTTTACAGGGTCCTGTAT
Organism: Urocynchramus pylzowi; assembly: GCA_013397555.1. Lineage (NCBI taxonomy): Eukaryota > Metazoa > Chordata > Aves > Passeriformes > Fringillidae > Urocynchramus > Urocynchramus pylzowi. The sequence goes on along the minus strand of VZRH01003979.1, from coordinate 108,568 downwards.
TCTTCCTTGAAGATGGAAAATCTGCTATTTCACTGAATGATGCTTTGATGTGGGCCAAAGTGAATCCTTTTTCACCATTAGGAACAGGAATACGACTTAACCCATTTTGATGAGGTGTCTCCTCTGTACTTTATAGTGCTTAAAATAACACTCTGGGAGTTAATGCTGATTTAACCTTGATTGTCAAAGGACAGAGAGGTGGTAGTTGATTCCTCCTGAAGGTCAATTACTTGAACTTTGAAAATTTTAAAATGAGAAGAAAAGGATTTCTATACAAATGTTTGTTGAGAATCCAAAGAAAAAAGTTATTTGATAATCCAAAGAAAAAGTCCTAATTTCATATATAGCCATGTCATTTTTTTTTAGTAGGAATATTGTCGTCAGACAATTATTTTTGTCAACTCTGTGTGAATAGATGCTTTGTAAAGCAAGCAACTGTCTACATATTACCAAAATATTGATAACAAACTGTGAAACCCATAAACACTCTTCCAGATATATAATCATAGAATGACTTTATTGACAGCAACTCTGACCTTTTTTTAGAATGACTGAAATATTGTGGCTGTTTCACACTGTCCCCCTTTTTAATTTGAACTAATTTTTACACACAGGGTTCTATAGCAAAAGTAAAATTTAAAGAGTAGGTGTTTTTTTCATCCACTTGTTATTGTGCTTTATTAACAGTTCAACTAGAAGGTCACTTTTGTTTTGTTTAGATTATCTATGTTTCATTTAGATTATCTATTATTTATTTATTTATTTAGATTATCTAGATTACAGAATTGTATTTTCTAATAGGATCATATTTGGCAACATTCCCTGTTATACTTTCAGCAGAGGCTAAAACTCTTTATAAGCTTTTTTGATTTTTTTAACAAAGGCTTTGTATAGAACAAACAGCATATTTATTGAAGTTATTTAACTATGCTATGTACATTTAAAAAGCTTGTTTTCTCTTTACATTTTGTATTAGTTATAAACATGCATATAATATGACAGACCAGAAGTAAGTATTTGTGCACATATATTTTTATTTACTAAATCTGCGCTCAAGTGGAAAAACAGTTTTGGCAATAGAACACTAAAAATATTTAAACTTTAAAGCTGTGTATAGTATGAAATATAATGATAAGGCAAATATTATACCCATTATTCTTATTAATAATTCTTATAATCAGAATTACTCACCTGTAGAAAAGATGCCTTGGTTACAGTACTCTATTAGCTTAATTGATGGCACATAAGCAGAAATCTACTTTATCTGTTCTTACATTTCTTTGCTGCTGCTTTAAAATAAATTTTAAAATAAATTAAATAAATTTTAAAATTTATTTAAATTCCTGATACTTACATGAAATATAAAGAGGTTGCAATTAAAAATTGGCAGAATTATTTCTATAGCAACTGATGTAAAACTGGAAATCATATCAGGTCTCTATTTAGCAGATCCTATCAAAAATGCTTCAATGCCTTGCCCTTATTTAACTGTAGAAATAAGAATGCCACCATGCTGGAAAGGTGGGATGGAGATTAGAAATAAAAGAAAATTCTGGGTTGTTTTTTTCCCCTCCCTCTTTAAAATAGCAATGTTCTAGAGTATTATTACAGGGTTTCTTGTATAAGAATATATTGGGTGGAGGGAACAAAGCTGTTTTGTACCCTAAAAACCCCATTTTTGTACATACTTGGGTGCTGGAACCGAATCTTTTACTTCCTGTAAAAGTATTTTTTGAAAATGTTTTTCCTGCAAGTATTTTTTGAAAATGTTTTTCCTTTGTTTACTCCATGGAGCTTGCAGAAGAATTTGGTTTCAGAAGCTAAAATTCATAGTTTTTGAAAGAATTTTCCATCAGTCAGTATCTGGTCTTAATTCTGTCAAATGAAAGACTATCTGTCTTTTAGCACATAAATTGTACAACCTGGTATGTAAAAGTTGTTGATACAGAGATGGAGAGCAAATGTAAGAACTGAATATGCAGCCCCATGACTGAGGATTGGGATATGAAGCATTGACTCCACTGGCACTCTACTATATTTAAAATCTTTTGTTGTATCATAAGGATTTTTATTAATATTTCACAGTTAAAATATCTTAAATATGTAGTATAACTGCATCAATGTGTTGCACATAAATTGTGCCTTAACATGGAATCTTGGGCAAATCTACTCCCTCTAAATTATAGAGTGAGGATTAAGAATTCTTTCCTTACTAAAATACAAAAATTAAGTCAAAGGGCATTTTTTATATTGGGGATCCATCAGGTAACAGTCATTGTGAATAACATGAGGTTGCATTTTCCTTGAAGATGTTTGTACAGTGGTGAGTGAGGGGAATATGCAGAAAAGGTTGTAATTGTGTCTGCTGTTACAGCTGTGGTTGCAACTGTCAACTGGTTCATCATTTTTAATTTCAGATTGTTTGCTAATATGTAGCTTCATTGTCTAGTACAGCAAGTCAAATACAGACATCTCCCCGTTAATATTAAAGAATACTTTGTCTTCAAAAGACTGTTTGACTCCTCTGTAAAAGTCATATTTCCATTTAAATGAAAAAACATATGAAGCTACACCACTAGTGCTTTCCAATTACTGTTAAATCTCAGTTATGTTCAACATCCCTGCAAAACCAAAACCATTGTTCTATGGAAATAATCTGTCCAATAGTACTGACAGGTTTATAAGCTTCAGAGACAGCTTCACTGGCAGCTGCAGTCTGAGGTAGGAGATTTGGCTCGCTAAACCCATGTTGTGGGCTGGAATGATGCCCACATTGATGATGGTCTGTTCCACCCTGCGCAGGGCTCCTGCCAGGCTGGGCCACTAACGCTGCTCTGGCCATGGCCAGGGCCCAGCGGCCCCGCAGCCCCAGGAGAAACACAAGGAGAGCCTTGAACTCCACCTGCTTCCTCACCTGCCAGTGCAGTACCTCCTGTGGGTCTCTGGAATACTTTCAGCAAGCCTACAGGATTGCACTGTTGGATTTCTTTCCGGAATTGACATATTGCACTACTTTTTTTTTGTTGTTTTTCACTGAAAATGCCTTAGAACACTTTTTAACTGGTGTAACAATTCATTTCATAAGAGCTTTATTGTAACAGGGCACTTACACAGTGCTCTGACATGGGTCACTGTTTGCTTCAGATCCTGGTTACTAATATTTTAATATATTACTTAACATTTATTTCATACTAAGAATTCAACCCATCAGAGCCACATTGGAATAGGGCCCTGGCAGCATGAGAACAGTAACAAACATGTTACCTTCCATTTCTGCCTAAACAAGGGGTCATTTTTGGAAGGGCTTTTACCAAGCACTAACACCAGGTATTTCATTGCCCTGTGTTTTTGGTATGTGGCAGTAGCATGCTCTGATCTGCCAGAGACCTGTCCCAGTGCATAGTCCTGCCAGGACAACCACATCCATTCCCTCTTTTGTTTCTCCCAGACACATAGTAACAGAAGCAATGCCCCATCCAACTTGGCTCAGCTTGCCAAATTGAAGTCAATTTTCACACAATTATCTGTTAGCAAAAGATGGAAGTTTATGTTGAAAAGTGCCTCCTGCCTGAGATGGAAGTAATGGAAACAAGCCAGTTTCTTCTGACTAGTCACCTATTCTGTGTATAATTACACTAAAAAAATAGTACAAAATACCTGTAAGCTACAAAGATGGTCTTGTTTGCCCTTTGGATGGTGACAGGGATCAGGGAGAATGGTCTGAATGGATATTGCAAATGCCACAAGAGTATGAACACATCTATTTGCAACGAGATGGCCTGGACCCTGGTGTGACTCTGCAAAACTTTTAACTTTATCTACTTGTGTTCTGAACAGATGTTTTGCAGAATAGCCATGTTTGCTCCATACTGATACAGGTGTATGAGAGCTTTTTCTTGCCACTTTGTCTGAAGCAAACTTGAAAAGTGATGTGTACACCTGAAGGTGAGGTTCTAAATGATTTGATTCTACGTGGAGAAGTTCAACAGTACTGTGGTTGGCTTGGCACTTCAAAGGTGGCTTGTTTGTCAGAATAATACACAGTAATGGGGTTGTATCTAAAACCACAAATTGCTCCTTTCTGGATGAAAATAAAAACCACTACACTCACCCCAGTACAGAATCAGGATATGATGGATTCCTAAGTAGTTCCTTATATTTGCATTTGAGTTTCCTTTACAAGGACTCCAGAAAAGCCCCCTAACTAGAGTTTTTGCAGGGAACAGAAGCAAATTCAGGTGTTTTGACAGTTTCAAGACAGCTACATTTTATTAGGAGCATATTCTTTAGCAACTGAGTAAGCATTCCTCTTTGTGAAAGCTTCCTCTATAGTTAGTTCCTCATTTATCATCTTTCCAGTAGAAACATAAATACTGAAAGGAGTCACTGAAAAGGAATGGAAGAGGTGAATCACCAAGGGCAAATGGCAAGTTTTCAGGTGTCCTGTGCTTTGGTTTGCAGGAACTGGGTATCAGTCACTGAGAAAGTAATCTGTTCTCAAAGGAACAGCAAATGAGAAGAGGGAAAAGAGGAGTGCTGCATTTTAACCTGTTCAGATCACAATCAACAAAAATTCAAGGGCATAAGCAAAGCCTCAGGGTTTTCTAATGTCTCTTGTGGATGTCACCATTCTGTCTCTGGCTAGAGTTGAAGAATACCTTTTCACAGAAATGCCTGCTGGAGTATTCTGGAAATTTGCAATAGGATTTATGGAGCTGGGTAAATGTTTACAAAACAGGTAGTAAGAGAAGTAATGTCCTTTCATGAGCTGTACCCATCTTGATACAGAAAACTGACATTTTTGAAACCTTGTATTCACCTCCTGAACTCGCGCTTGAAGATTCAGTATCCACATCTCCACTAAATTCCTTCAGAAACCTCACAGACACCACATATTAAAATATGCCTTTCTCTGAGGCAAATATTTATTTAATATGCCCATTAAATGTTTGTGATATAGCACTGTTATGAAAAGATAAGGGAAGTGCCCATATAATTTTGTTTTATAAGAGGATACCAAAAGTATCTCCACATTAAGGCTTTTGAGAAATAAGTTACTAATTGTACCAATAAACAGAATTCTATAAAAAATTGAGATTATGTTCATATCAGTTTAATTACAATTCACAGCACAGGCAGTGAGGAAGAGTAAAGGAAGTTTCTCACTGTGATTAATGAATTGTCTATATAAAGAAAAAGAAAAAGGATTGATGTCTAAATGTTTTATTTTTGTCAATGCATATAGTGCACCCATCACCAAGTATTTTTTAGGTACACAAACAACAGAAAAATTTGAAAATACATAAAATATTGACTCAAAATGGACAAACTTAACAAATAATAATGAAGAAACTCTTTGTGGTTCAGGCGTCTCAAACAGATTTTAAAAACATAAACACAATTAAAGCTAACAGCACTAAAGCTATAAAGAGTTAAGATAAAGTTATACAATCATGTCCCAGAGTATCAGCACACTTATTCAATTCAGCTGGATTAGCACCTTGGCACTCATTGCTGAATGGCTCCCAATTACTATTACATTACCAACACCAGGTGTCAAAGATAGAATTTTTTTAAGCAATATGCAAAAGGCTTTTTTTTTTCCGCCCAGCAGTTCTTTAGATAAAACAATAGAGAAAAAAAAAATGTACTTGCTATAATTCAGTTTCTAACAATTAATTACTATGTTATCTGTACTGTAAGAAATTCTTAAGTATTGTTGGCAACTGGAGTTGTGGAACAAGATGCAGTCTAGCTCTTCCTATGTAATTTCGGATACATAGTCGGCAGAGCTGACAAAGAGAAGATGGTGTGGCTGCAAACAATAAAGAAAGGAGTTTAATTGTACAATTATAAAAGCCAGCAGTTTTGTTTTACAACAATCTTACACAATAATGAGATTTCTAAAAAAAATGAGGAAAAAAATATTCACATTTTGCAAATTTGACCTTTTTCTTCATTCCCTTTCCTTTATTGCCTTTCTGCCCCCAAAGATAAAGACTGGGGCTGCTTAAAACTTAATAATAGTTAGGGAAATACTAATGAAAGCAAGACAAGGTCAGTTTTTTAAATTAAAAACCAGCTCCCAGAAAAGATCTGATGTCAATAACTTTAAAAACTGCAGACCTGTTGTTTTGGGTTTTTTATTCACAGCACAGGTTACATACCTGCTACAGCACTGCCATCTGCACTACCAATGCATACTGCAACAAGAATAAGCAACCAAAATACCCCAAGATCCTGGACCATATTTAGTGGTCTTACTAGTTAATCATAATGTCTTTATTACTCTGCCCCCCACTCCTTCAAAATTCTGTTTTCTCTGGACAATAAACCTCTATCTGTTTCATGATATGTAATTTTTTTTCTTTGCTCTAACTTTTAAAAACACTACTAGTCTTGGTAAATTTGTGAAAGCATACAGTTTTTTGGAGGGGTTTTGTTAGTAGCATTCAGACTACAGAGTAGTTTTCTTGGAGGAAAACATGAATCAGTGTTACTTGAGTTCTCCTCTAAAGAGATGCCCATAGTTTTTGAAATAGTTTCATTCTCTTGTGGCTTATTTTTACATTATACATAGTTCAGTCTGAACAAGTCCAGTTCCCTTTGGAATATTCTCTCTCTCCAAAGCAGATGGACCTTTAAGAGGTTTGAGGAACTATAGACTCTTTAGTCTTCTATTTCTCAGGTTTTTTAAATTTTGTAAAGAAAATTTCGAAAATTAAACTTATGCTTTTTGCCCACAATCGAAATAATTTGCTTTATATGCACCTAAAATACATATTTAAAAATATTATGACAGCTGACCAAAAAGAAATATATTTTTAATCTGAAATTTAAATACTCTGTTTCTTTTTAACAAGGTCTATAAAAATCAATAAAAATGTAGCTTTAATGTCTACTTAAGTAAACACCCAATAAACATACGATGACACTTTTTCAGCTTATATAAATTCTGATGCTGCTTGGTCAATGGGCTCTGGCCTGAGGCTAAATATTGCAGAGTATGTTTATAGTTAGAAAGGAAATTACCTGAATGTTCATATATTCTTTTCATACAGCACAGTGTTACCTTCTATAACATGGGTTGTTTGGACTGTTAAGTTAGGGGTTTTTCTAGGTGGGTTTGTTATTTTTAATAATACAAGTTGCAGTTTCAAATATAAACATCTAAAACTTACCTTCATGAAAGAGTAGCAGTCTCTCCACTAAACTGCTTGGGGCAGCTAAATCAACAGGCCTCTCAAAATCTGAATTTTTGGCATTTATGTCTGCTCCAAATTCAAGGAGTAAGTTTACAATCTCTGTACTAGAATGCTGGGCAGCAGCATGGAGTGGAGTTTGCAAATGCTTTCCTTTCTGCACGTTGGCACCTGGTGGGTAGATGCACATAAAGAGACGTAAGAAGAGATTAATTGAATTCGCCATTGAGTAAGAAAGACAAGGCTACAAAAACAAAAACCACCACTGGCCTGGAATGCCACAGTGCATTTAGCCACTTTATTATTTCATTGCATAGAACTATAACTAACCACATCAGTGTTTTGTTCGAGTTTTGGTTGAGTTTTGTTTTTTTTATCCTAGGTTTGATTATCCAAGTACAACCAGATAAAAAGGTAACAGGTACCAATCAGGTAACATGGGCATCACTGTTGCTTAATCATAAAAAAGCACTTTTTGTACACATTTAAGAAAATTTGTACTACATAAAAAACATAGTTTCCTTTTTTAATTCTTAAAAAAAAAATCACTAAACTGAAGTTTTGTATGTATATTTTTGTGAGTACACCAACTCAAGAAAGAATCTTAGATGCCTTATAATTTTTCACATGTTGAAGCTGGAAAAGGGTTTGAAATAGACTCCCATTCCATCCAATCTTTATTTATTAATCTATAAATTATTTTAATTTTAATTAAGGTGAGATACACAGTCAAGAAAGCTAATAAGGAAAAAAAAAAACCAAACCGTTAATTCTCCCAATCCATGGGTTCTAATTATTACACTTTTATATTAATAGGTAATTGTTAACATGTTTTAAATTAAAATGGACTAAATAAATTTGCAATAATGCATTCATATTCAAGAAAAACAAATCCATACAAGAGTTAAACTATACTAGCTAGTGTGAAAGAATCTCCCTTACAGGGAAGCTGTTGGTTCATCTAAAACCCAGCCTTCTTCAGACTTCTTACTGACCTTGTGAGACCAAAAATTGCCTTCTGCCCCAGCTTTACTCCCTGAATCAACACTTTTTGCATTTTAAATGTCCATTTGAGTAAAATAATAGTGTCACAGGTCTAGAAATTGGATCTGAAATCTGAATAATTCACTGTTCTTAATATTAACAATTGGAGAATGCTTCTACATTCTCTTGCTTATTTCATTGTCTATCTGCCTTTCAACTTCGAATACATTCTCACAAACTGATAAAACATGAAAAATTTTAATTTACATAAGTAGTTACTTATATTCTCAATTTACATACTCTTTTCTACTTCAAGGGAACAACAATGTAGAATATGCCCTTCTGTTACTGTTTTTTCTGTATGGTAGTATTTGAATCCCAAAGTATGCTAATTATACTTTTTAAACATAAAAAATCATGACATAGGATAATTAATCATCCAAGGAGATGGACTCAATGAGAAACACTTTAACTGCTTGTTTAAGTTCTAAACATAGCATGCAATCAAATAGAGAAGCTATTCTGCAATAGCAATGATAGCAAGGCTGAATTATTCATATATACATTTTAATTCCTTGTTCTGCAGGATGCAAAAGCCCTCTATGTAAATACCTGAAACATAGCAAATTGTTTTTCAGCTATGCCAATTGTGTCCCTGGACTTCTGCTGAAACAAAGCCCAGCCTTCAACATCTCTTACCCATTGATTAAATAAATAATCTGAAATTTAGGATCAGATGCCTTTTACCTCACCCCTTCCCTCTGCAACTCAGCCTCTATGCCTCGTGCAAAGATCAATGAGAACTTGCTGAAGAATGAAAGCGAGTGGGACTTCATTGCTAAAGTAGTTTGACTGAAATCTCAATGATTACTATATAAAATTTCTCAAAGCTCATTTTCTACCCTTGTTTTTCCTACAGAAAATTAATATCTACAAAGCTGCACTATGTGCTGAAAAATTTGAACATTCATTCTTACTGCTCTTGCTTCCTTTTTCCTCTTATGCTTACTATGGCACCAAAAAGTAAAAAAAAAATAGTAAGATATAAGAAAACATGAATCAGCATAAACTTTGAAGTAGAACCCTGCAAGCAAGAGTTCCAGTTCCATTGGCTGAGCACAGCTGACTTCAAAGGCGAGTACAGTATGCTTATTTTACAGACCAGTAATATTTTTATTTAAATTATGACATACCTGCATAAAGAAGCTTTCGAATGCAATGGATCTGCTGTGAAACACAAGCTACATACAGAGGTGTTCCTAAATGAGGAAGATCTTGGTCAACATCTATACCCCAGGATATCAGTACCTCCAGGCATTCACTGTGACCTGTCAGAACAAAGCATGACAGTTTGCTTGACTTCAGTATGCTGTCTCATGGACAAAACCACACACATTTCTTAACCCTCCTACTGAGACATTGCTCAACTGCTCATGTTTATTGAGGAGCTAATTTCTTACCTCTGCTGGCTGCTTCATGTGTTGGTGATGGCAGACAGGACTCCCACTGAGCTTTGGCACCATACTGTAACAGCAGCTCAGCACATGCTGCACTGCCTCTCGAACAGGCATTAAACAAAGGTGTCACTCCATCAATTGTTGTGGCATTTACCTAGAATATATAAAATCTATTTACAAAAATTGAAAGAAAGGTAGATTTTTAAACAAGAAATAGCTAGTAATTGCATAAAATACCAAAAAAAAAAAAAAAAAAAAAGTATTAGTTAAAATAACAAGTTAACTGACCAGTCTCTGTGAAACTGTCTTCCTCTTATCATGCTTCTCAGTTGGAATTAGTTTACTATTAATCTTATTAAACTATGTTGGATAAAAACACCTGGAATACTAAAGAACATATATTGACATCTGGGCAGTAAATAATTTTCAAAAGTCATTGCACTGAGTTTGTTTCAATGATACAGAAAAGTTACACTTTGCATACTAACAAGATAAAGGGATCTTCTCTCCACAGCTCTGGCAGGAATTGAGGATTATTTGCCATTTTCTTCTGTTGTTTCAGTCTCCAGGTTCAAGTGGTATTTCACAGGATGGAGACAAAGCTAATAGCATAGGCTCGCTGCATTAATACCAACCTCACTCTTCAACTGCATATTTCCAGTGTGAGAGAGTAAGGAGACAAATTAGACAACTTTGTGAGGCCTAATAATACTAAAGAGAGGAACACAGGTATGAGGAGAAGGCTCCTTCCAGGACTCTTTCCATCTTCTTCCATGCACCCCCCAAACCCATCAAAACAATTAAAAATACTAAAAATAAACCAGGTGGGGAAATTAATTTTTTTTTCTTATAGTTTTGTATCTTTAGACTCTTTGTGCTAGCTAAAGTAGGGAGAAATTTGCTTTGGTGTTGCCCTGTTCTTCTAAGCCTTCTGATGTTTACATTTTTGTAATGGAGTTTCTCATGCACTTTTCATGTAAATAATGATTGTTTTACATTCCTTTCTGGAGGAGGAGAGACCTGATGGTTTGTTGGTTTGACCAGTGTGGTTGGAGAGGTAGCAATTTCATCCTCTAATCCATGGTCACTTTCGGAATTCTATAAATATTGAGGTCCAGAAATAAATGTGGGCTTTTTACCTTGGACATCTCAGCGTGTGAGTGTCGTTCATTTTGCGTTGCATTGTGACACTTTGGAAATATCTATGTATCATTTTTTTTTCTATAATAACACAGACATATTCCACATGGTTCTGAAAACTGAATTTTAACAATATTTCCATTACAAAGATCAGAGAGCTGGAAAGCTATGTGCTTGAACTCTGATGTCAGCAGACATTGTACTGAAAGTGATCCGTAAAGTCCCATTTTCATTTTGGGATAAGACAGCCTATGTCAGAAGCACAGAAAAGAGACTGTGCTTTTTTCCACTCATACCAAAGAATTTTAAGAGCACACAGGTGCAGTGTGACAGCAGACATTCTGAAGATTAAAAGAACAGTCTCCTGAAAGCCACTCAACGCAAGAGGAACCCAGTAAAGTAGAGGAATGCATTTTATATTTTTGAAGAGAAATACCATAATGAATACTGCTAACAGATTGACTCCAGCTCATTACTGTCTTAGGGGCTGCCCATCACTCTCATTTGCTGGCATTCAGATGGCAGCTGTAATTACATGAGATGAGCACAGCCAATAGGGTAAGTAGAGACCAGTTACATTAAAATCAAGGAATATATCCTTCTCTGTTAAGCCAAGGTTAGAACTGGACTTCATATAAAAGAAAACAAAACCAAAGCCTTACATTTGCTCCTGCTTCCAGGAGGATTCTTGCACATCCTACATGGTCTCCCAGGCAGGCTTCATGGAGTGGAGTTACTTGGTCAATTGTTAGTGTGTCTACATTGTACCCCTAAAATAGATGTGAATGGTATTTAAAGATCATACAAAACATATTAAGAGTCATTTCCTCACACTACTGTTCAAATGAACAGTTTACAATACTTTAAATAGCTTAAAACTCAATTTGCAATAAATTAATCCTCAGTGAGCATTTATTTCTAATCAGAAATAGGCATAAAATATGCAGACAGTTTAAATGCACAGTGACAGGGCAAAAGGCAACAGACCCAAGTTAGAACATGGCAAATTCCAAGTAGCTATGTGGAAAAAAATTAACTGGAGGACAGTGAAACCCTGAAACAGATGAGGGAAAGGGTGGTGCATCTCCACTCTTGGTGGTCTTTAAAACCCCACAAAGTCCTGAGTCTAAACTCTCCTATGATTCTACCAACCTGTGACTTAATGTCTCAAATATCCAAAGCTATGAATTGTAGCAAAGAAAACATTTACTAAATTGATAAAATCACCAAGCCCTCTAAATTTTTTGCAGTAGATGTTGTTTGATTCCTAAGAACTAACAATTTTATCTACCTGCTTTCATCAAATGTATTCTATAGTATAATTTTTCAATATTGAAATAACTAACAGGACAATATTGTAGTAAAATTTAGCATTTACAGTCTCTCCCTTTGATATTAGCATTTTTTTTAAATGTTAACAGTGCAAAACCCAGAATCTTTCAGTGATTCTTCCTGTTAACTAGTATCTTCCTGACTTGCTCTATTTACCCAAAGGCTTAAAGCAGTGAAACTGTATTGATTTACACCATGCAAAAGGGGAAGACTGACATAAATTCAGACAATTTTTTTGGGGGGTGGGAACAGGGGTTAAAACATACACAGGAAATCTTTTAAATACTAGCTTATATCTTATAATATGAAAAAAATCCTAAATATGTATTGCTCTGAAAAATTCAAGTGAAAAAAGAACTACAAAGCATACTAAACCTGCATTAATAATCTATGCTGATAAATTAAATAACATTAAAAATGAAAGCAAATGTAAAAACAGAGGCTTCACCTGTGACAATAAAGTCTTCAGAGAAAGAAGACGTCCTTGACTGGCTGCCTCATGCAGAGGTGAGCGATCTGCCCAAGAACCTATATAATAACAACATTTATTGAATAAGCCATATGAATTAGTAAGGGTTTGGAATGCACAGAACAAAGCAGAAAATATGCACAGAATGAAGTCAAATGTCCTATTAAATTAATTTTTCCTCTTTAGGGACTCAAATCATCGGTTTCTAAACATTAAATAAAGTGCTCTATTATCAATTGTAAATATCTCTAATAAATCATTCTGTGGTCCACAGAACAAAATATTGAGATATTGATATCAGTAATCTATTTAATCAATTAATTAACTACTATATTCCACTTCTATTTTTGCATTCTTCATTTTTAATACACATAATAAAACTTTGTACCTGGAATATAGGCATTATTTGTATTTAAACCAGATGTAAAGCTGCCTGAAGAAGTCACAAAGAAGCTGGTGTATATGAAAAGCAATGTGGGAATCTTTATGTATGGTGAGATTAATTTGAAGCTACTACACAAGTGCAAGGAGAGAAATACAGTGAGAATCACAGTGAAAAGTTACTATAATAGAAATAAGATATAAAGTCTAAGTTCTCATTCCATAAACTATTAGGGTTAAAAATAATTAGATATGTTTACGGTAAAGGTTTGGCCTTTATTTTAATTTCTTTACCACCCTCAAAAGAGAAATGTGAAAAAAAATAGTAACCCAACAACAACCCTGCATTCACACACATAACTCTCCATAACTCCCAGCCCAGCTTCCAGAGACATCCTGAAGCTCCTGCTGAAGGATCTGCCCTTTCCTCTGCAACACTGCACTCCTACAGGTCCCTTCTAGCCACCAAGGTTGCAGGCAGAGCTGATACCCATTTATGGCAGGAATTTTGAAAATTCAGTTTTGAGAGGCTGTGCAAGGAAGAAACATCTTCAAAATGTATTTTGAATTATCAGTATTTATCCCTCTAAGAACAAAACCACTGGAACTGTAAACTACTAATACAATCACTTGTGTGAGTTATATCGAGCTGCCCCAAATCCCTGAAGAAACGTAGAGAGAATGAGGCTGGCATGATGAACTGGTGACACTGGCAGATGACTCCTCCAGGCGTGCAGGTTTGACTCTGCCATGGACAGGGACTGCCTGCAGAGCCAGCCCTGCATTCACTGGCAAAGCAATGAGTCTGAAATGCAAAGGCTGTTGCTCAACCACTGGCAGTCACCAGCCTAAGCTCTAAGATAACTACACCCCAGAAATAGACCCTGTTTCTGTTTCCTATTGGACTCCTGTCCACTAAGCTGTTTCAGAAAGTACACTTTTGTTTACTATAAACAACCCCCTCAAATCACATCAAGAATGATGAAAATATTAAGGCTATTCAACCTGAAAAGAAATCAGGGCCTAGTTTAAAACCTATGAAATAGCACACAATAGGAAAATGTAAATAAAACCTCCATTTTCCTACTGGTGCTAGTGAATGAGACTAAAACTTACACAGAAGTACAACTGCATCTTGGAGAACACAGTGCACTTTGTGACTCAGCACTACTGAATACTACTGAGATCAAAAACTTGGCAAAACAAAAGCACAGATGATTATTTAAATTATTGTAAGACAACATAGCGCTAGTCACAGAAGTTTGAAAATATGACAGTAAGGTTTTATAAACCTGATTTTAAAAATGCAGTGAGATTTCTGTCAGGTCAGAGTATCCTGTATGTGTGAAGCTCCTTGAACTCTTTCATCTATGGCAGTAGATGGGCTATTGGCAAGATCCAGTTTCCAATCCTCTGTCAGAATTATTTGCACTAAGCTCTGGTCATCTGTGTGTGCATGTACATATACATGCACACACATTACTCTCTGTACTTTTTACTTCAGGTTTATTTAATGTTATGTTTTGAAAGTCTTATTGATAGTCTGAGTGAAAAAAAGCCACAAAAACAAACCAAACTAAAAAAAAAAAACACCACCACCAACAAAAAACCCTAAAAAAAACCAAACAAGCAAAACAAACAAAAACACACGCAAAAAAACAACAACAAAAAAAACTTTAAAAACCCCCCACACAAAGTGTTTTGGATTATAAGGGCTATTACACCTTAAAAAACCTTGAGCTCGGAAGCTTTCAAGTGACCCAATTTTGATAAATCATCAGTATTTTCTTTGTCATACCAATAAGTTCAGATAGACTTATTGTTTTGTGGTTTGGATGTGTGTAATAACTGTGAATACTTGGATCAATATTCTTCTTCTTCTGCAGTAGTATCTAAATGAGCACTCAAGTTGTTCTAATTCAAATAAATTAGATCCATTAAGTTCTCCTGCTAGCTGCTGCAAAAAATTCCTCAAATTTAAACAAGTATTTAGAGGTTGTTTTTGGTAATTTTGTCCCACTGTCTCTATAGATGAGAACATCTCTTTCTCTACAGTTTATCCTACTCAATGGAAAGAAAAAAAAAACCTCATTACATGGAAAAACATCTTATAAAATCATAAGGGTTATGAAGCTTTTATGCTCATTCAATACACTTACATTTCAGACAGTTTTGTAGCCATATATAAACACAACAAAGATGCAGGTAAATTCTTCTGAAAGCAAGAATTTTCCACCTTTATTTCCTTCATCTCCTTCCATCTTGCATTGATCAGAAGAATGTCTATTAATTACTCCAGTGACATTTGATAATCAAATGATGCCAGATCCTGTTATAAGCTCTGGTTTGCCCTAGACCCACCTTATTATATCCCTATCTTCAGGCAAAGACATTCAGCAGCCAGCTGTTTCTGAGAAATCCATAAAATGCAAAATGCTTGTATCATCTCTACTACAAATAAAATCTAAAAGCAAACATTGCAGAGCTATTTTGTGCTGACCAAGTTTGGAAAAAGAAAATTCACATTCCAACTGATTTGTTGATATACATAGTAATTCATCATTAAGTACCACAGGGACAAGAATATGTTCAAGAATAAGTATTTACCATAAATAAACATCAAAGGTATTCTTAAATTCTTTGCCTAGATTACTGCTTTCTGCTAATCTAGAAATGACAATGTCTCTCACTTAGAAGTCATTAGCAAAAATATAAACACTTTCATTCATTGTGTGTGTAATAGCAGTATTAGCAAAAATAGTCTATTCCAAAATTGATAATGCATTAATTCCCTGCTGTCTCTGACGATGCTGAATATGAAGTATCTCTAACTATATACAGAAGACACACTAGTTCCAAGTTCTCTGATTTATAGTTTACCAGAAGGGCAAACTATTACAAAGCATCATTGCTTTGTAAGCATTAACAAGAAAGAATAAATCTATTCACTGCAATAACAGGTGAAGTTAAAAAAAAATTACAAATTATTATACAATACCTAAATCTCCATCTCCCCATGGCACTTCCAGCCAATTGCAATTATAAATCCTACTCATTTCTTTCAATCTGGAAAATAAAAAAAAATTAAAATAATAATAATAAAAAAATCTGCTCTTACTAGTTGGACCTGTTCCTAAAACACTCTGGCTATGTTTGGAGTATCAGCAGCTCCCTGTAATATGAACTTTCAGCCTTCAGTAAACACAGCTTTGAATATATGAGTGTGTACAAGTTGTCAGTTTCTTATGGTAAAGGACTGCTGCCCTTTTTTGTCAGTTTTTCACACTTCTTTCTTCAACATAACTTCTCTAAGTGCCAGTATCTGTGCATTGGCTTTCCAAGACACATTAACTGGAATTTCAACACAAGAGAAACTCACAGTGAAATCAAGAAAACCTTGACATGAATAAAGTGCAGGAAAAACTCCTTCATTTTTAACCTTGTGCAAAGACATACAGTTTTGTGTCCTCAAAAATCGGTATCAGGACATAGATTTTAAGGGAATCACTGCCAAATGTCCCTATGTTATTTTACTACTTACTCATAATACATCTGGAAAAGAAAAGCAAAGATATTCTGAACATGTTTCAAATGCTGTTTGAGCTGTACCTGAACTGGGTTTTTCTTTAGTAATTTGCTATTCCTTCAATTATGTTCTAAAATATTCTTTTGTTTTTGAACTGGGGCATTGATAACTATTCTCAGCAGTGAAAATGTCCAAAAATAGGGATTTGCTATTCTTGACTTTGATCCATTTCTAAGTCATTTAATGTTCTTTTCCTCACATTTCCCTACAGACTTCACTCCTTTACATCTACCTGCAATTATCTATAAGTCATTCCTGCAATTATAATCATAGTAGTAAAATACTGAGTAAAAATATTTTCACAACAGTCTTTACCTCCAGTCATGTCATTCCTTTTGTATTTATTTCTAAAAATTTGTGAAGTCTCCAAAAAAACCCAAAAAAACCAACGAAACAACAACCCTTAACTCAGTATAAAAAGTACATTCAAGGTTAGATTTTCAAAAGGAGGACTATAATGAACAAAGTTCTTCTCACTGACTTCATTGGGAGAGTATTTATACCAGGGCTCAGCACTTAAAAAATTACTGCTCTATGGCCAATGTAGTCCCAGTCATCAGAAGGAGCCCTATCATCAAAGAAGAACTGAATATAGAAGCCTGGCACAGCTCATTACTGGGAGATGAGAAACAGAGTATTTGGAAAGCGTTGTAGTTAGTATATATTTCTGCAAAACAAACAAAAGCTATGTATTAAGACAAGAACTGTTACCTTTTATTTTGTAAGATGCATCTGAGTGCTTCAGCTTCTGGCAACTGAAGCAACAGACAAGATCAATAACTAAAGACAAAAACCCTGCAACATCTGAGTCCCAAGATCCACAGAATCACTTCACTCCAGTTGTTGAAAGTGTCTGATATTTTGTATATCTAATTAGGTTCTAAAAGTGGTTTTTTTGTGGCACTATAAAA
Organism: Urocynchramus pylzowi; assembly: GCA_013397555.1. Taxonomy (NCBI): domain Eukaryota; kingdom Metazoa; phylum Chordata; class Aves; order Passeriformes; family Fringillidae; genus Urocynchramus; species Urocynchramus pylzowi. Next base: position 91,106 of record VZRH01003979.1, on the reverse strand, counting down.
TTACTCATTTGTCTAAATCCCTTGTAGGATAAAGAAGCATGTCAACTACTTAATTGATTTTTTATGTTGAAAACTATTGAAAAAATAATCAATGAAGGATTTACACTTTATGAAATATATCTATAATGCTTAATTACCATGATTAGACATGACCAGAAAAACAGAAGCAATTTTTTTTTAATAAATGAAGTTTAAACAGTCAACACTGAAGAACTCCAAGAGAATCAGAATTTAGGCTAGAGATTATTAAAATATGTCTGAAAGAGAAGATGTCATTCAAGTGGCATTTACATATGTCATTTCAATGTTTCAAATAATCTGAAAATTCTCAATTCTCTAACTATATAACTAAATGTGTGTATATATGTATGTATATGTATATGTATATGCATACAAACAATGAAAACTTGATTGGTTCAAACCAGTACACTTTCCAATGTTTATGGTAATGTAGACTTTCACAATTTGGGGGCTTCATTCTAAGTGTAAATGCTAACAATTTCCTGCAAAGCAAATCTACTTTCCCACAAATTTTTGTCTCTAATGCACCCACACCACATGACTGCACATTAGTTTTGCCATTCCAGTGTTAAATTTAGTGAATGAGTTAGTATTCAAAATTTTTTTAATCTCCACATCTAGCAGGATCTCTTTAAGACATTTCATCCAAACTATAAACTCACTGTAACATTGTTAATTTTCTACTGCCTTTTTCATGGTCCTAATAATAAAAGAATACTTCAGCTCCCCTGCTGAACCTCTATCAGAACATCATCCATTCATAATATTTTACAACTAAGGAACTAAAAGAGTTCCTTAGAGTTTTGATGCTTGAATTATAAAATCATTCTAACAGCTCTTCTTTTTCTGAGTTCTTAAATATTAGAGTGCACACTAAAAGCACAGTTTAATTATGGTTAGGAGAGCTCTGAGCTTCTGAAATTTCAGCTTTAGATAATAATAACCGTAATCAGCCAAAAAGCTTTTACATTAGATGATTGGTCTTAAAACACATAGGTTCCAAAGCAAAGACAAGAATGGAATTTACCTTCAAGGGCATTAAAACATTAACCTTTCTCCCTACCATTCACCTCATGCCTTCTAACCCTTGCATCAAACAGCAGAACATAGGGTATGTTTTTCCTGAGTATAAAACTAATGCATTCTCAGAACATCATTCATGCTGCACAGCTAAGGAGGCTGGGGCTTTGTGGAAGAGCACAGCATGTGACTGTGCTGTCAAATATTGGGGTATGATGCACCAAATGGTCAAATCAGGGTGGCACAGGTAACATTTTGAGTGCTTGGCATTGCGCTTTTGCAAACTTTTCCCACAGAAACACGAGCCACCGAACTCCACAAAAAAGCCTAGAATAACAAAACAGCAATTTTCCAAACACAGCTTGCTTGGTTCCCAACAGAAGCAGCATTATGCTATGTGAAGATGATGGCAATGGCAATGGTGGGAGCAGCAGCAGTCGCTGCTGGCTCTGCACTCAGCCATGCACATGTGGGAAGGAGTGTGTCAGGCCCCTTCTTGTGTCACCTGAAAGCACAGCCACAGCTCCACCTCCATTGCTCATGCACAGGCTGTTTTTTCCATCTTCATGAAGGATCAACTGTCTGGATATTTTTCTAACCTAAAGTAGCTTGCAAAGTCTGTGTGCCCTAGCTGTAACGCCAACATGTAAACTCACACAAATCTCCAAATTCAGTAATCTATTAGATCCTCATCAGATATGACTTGAGTAGCAGGAGCTTCACTGGCTGTGATTATTTCCTTGGACTAGTCACTAAAACAAAGTAAGGGTTTTTCAGTCCCCTTCCCAACTGGAAGGTGACAGAAAAGGCATATGGACATTCTGAGCTGAGCTCAGACTCTGAAGATTAAAGTCTGGAATAATTTTGCTCCTGAAACTGTCCCAGCCTTAATCCAGAGTACAAATAATTTTTCCCAAACTGTGCTGAGAATTCTCTGTATTTTCCCAGCCTGCCTGAGAGTGAATGCAGCCCAGGACCTAATCCTAAGCCTTACAAACAGCAAGCAATTGTGCAGCAAATCTGGGCCCAGTGTGTAATTTTTGTCACATCCATGAGATTTTGGAGTTGTAGCCCCTTAAGCCAGTAGTCTGAAGGCCTTTTCCCATTTTGACTCTATCCTTTCACCCTTCTATCCAATATTATGATATATTCCACCCTCTGCATCACTTTCAGTCCGTTTTCCAATCTGCCTATTTAATTACAGACTGCATTGCAGTATGACTTTCTCTCCCTTTGCTCTGCAAGGGTGCCTGTAGAGCCAAGTCAGGTTTGGATACCTGCATGGATGAAATAGAGAGGAAGGAAAAAAAGCATCCTTCAGACTTGATAAAAGATACACTTGTTATTCAAGTGCACTGCAACAATCAGAAGCCTTAAGTGCAACGTAAGTCTCTCAGTACTTCAGGATGTCTATCAATAAATGTATATTCCCAGCATGGCAATCACAAAGAGGCTCTAAGTATCTGGACCCTGTTAAGATGGATTCAACAGAAAATTTTAGTTTCTGCATTTTACTTACATTCTGAGAATTTCAAAACTAGAATAACTGTGGCTATTTCTTTGTAAGAGTAGCAAGAGAGCCTAACCTTCAACCACATAATGGAGTGGCTAGTACTAATACTGATAAACTCTTGTGATATTTCTTTTCAGCTGAAGAATATTGTCCAAGTTTTTTGGAAAATACTGACCTAATGAGCTAAAATAACCATAAATAAAAGTTTCTTTAGGTCAGGGAATCTTAGCCCAAACAGTGAAAAACATGAGGGCAAAAAATGCTCTGCATATTAAAAATTATGAATAAATATGCCATTACACAGTATCACTGCATTCAGATGGTTACTAGGAAGATAAGGAAACTGGTGCTTAAATTCTTGAATATTGCTTAGTTCTAAAACTGTCAGTACTGGAAATCATCAAAGGTATTTTAAGAATAAGACTATATTTTAAGAATATAGCTAACATATAGCTATATTTTACATGGTAAATTCACAGTTCCTTTATGTACAACATATGAACTCACTCCTGTCTACTACCTTCATTGACTATTTTAACATTTCCATTTTTTAATTTTATATCATATTATCATGAATTTCATGCTTGACTTCCTTAATTTCTTTTCTTTGTTTCACTCTTAACCTTATGATATCATCACTATTAAATGGAGTTATAATCACTCTTTCAAAAAAATTCCTCTTAAGACTCTTGCAATTATTTGAAGCTCCCTTTTACACACTTGGACTATGAAAAAAAAAATTACAGGAAAATATGGCACAGGCAATAGGAGTCCTAAATACTTCTAACAGAGTTTATTCCTCATTGTTGAAAATGTCAGTGTTCAGCAACTTAAATACCTCCTAAGTACTTCTCTATGCAAAGCCTTACAATTATATTTTGTCCTTAGTATCTTAGGACAGGACAATAATTCTGTCACCTGTGTTCCTCTATTGCCTCCTATTTGCAATCTACAGACTCCTTACACATAAAGTTATATGTAAAGTTTACTCCTCCCCCTCCTTTCACTCCCTGGTTCCCCATAGTAAACAATTAACCTTTAGTATCCAGTTACCTCGTGACAGGACAGCAAAAGTCAGGGTAAGTCAAGCCTTAAACGCTTGCATAAAACAAATAGGGCAGATAAACAAGAAATGGTATTTTAGATCAGCTGATAAGAGGGCAGAAAGAACAAAAATAGCCTCAGTACCCTTGTGTTAACCCATGCAAGACAATAAAGTCCCACTAGCAAAAGCATGCATTTACATTACAGCTAGGAAAAAAACAACCAAAAATCAGTTTTATAGCTAGCCCATCACAAATTGGGTCAGCTTAGCATATTTCAGCACCCGGTTTCTGAAATGGCTGCTGTACTAACCTTGGCTGGTCAGAATACCCCAGCTAGCTCTCCGCTTCGCAGGGCACTCCCCTACACTTTCTAGGCGTCTTTTGGGCAGATTCTGGCTCCTCTGAACAGCAGTGTTTGTTGTCATGGTCTGTTTCTCCAGGAAAGCCTGTCTGTCATTGCTGCAGGTACTCTGCTCTGACGAACAGCCACAAATCAGCTCTACTACCTTTTTTCCTCCTTTCGCTTCTCCACAAAGGAGCTTGCTGTACTTACTGTAGAATGGCTACAACACTGAAATCCATTCAGTAACATTTACTAGCTTGGACTAGTGACTACAGAGTGGGGGAAGGGAAGGACTGCTCCAGCATTTTCTATTTTTAAAACAGAGAAAGAATCAGCTTAGCTACAGCATGAGTCTTAACTATTTACATGATTTAAATGGAAAGAAGGTGTTAATTTTTTAATCATTTAACACAAAAAAGAAACAGATTCTTAAAGCATAAGTATTCAAATGTTTTGCTGCTTGAATACCAAGCAGCCTAAACCAGAAAACCAAAATTATTTCATCAGAATGGAAATTCTTTTAATAATAGTAAAACCAATTATTACTGCATCAGGTTTTACTCATATCTAATGAGCAGTAAAGAGTGATTTTAGAATTCAGGAGAATCCATGAAACTGTGAAACACTCCTGATTTTCTATGGTTTGTTTCTTGTTTTTTGGTTGTTTTTTTTTTTTTTTTTTTAATAGGGGACAAGTTATCCTACAAATGTCAACAGAAACTAAGTCCTGAATAAAAGCATGTTTTGAATAAAAGAAAATAATTATTTTGAAAGTCTGATCCTGTTATGAAAGTAAGGTTGTAGTCTTGTCAGAAGAAGCACAGATCAATATTTTTTAAAAATAGTAACCAACCAAAGAGTGCTAGAATTATGTTTTCATTACTATGTATCAGGCTGATACTATACAACAGAAAGCTGCAGAGAGAAGCAATCCGTGATAAAATTGCATCATAGTAAAAGTCAGTGATTTCTCTATAATAATAACATGTTAAAATGTCGCCTTTACCTCCCTGGCATTTCCTTGTAGTATTTCCTCATTATGCTCTTCTACAGATATATGAAGTAGCCATTTGTAAATTTTTAACAAGCAAATCAACATTACTGAGTTTCACTAATACTACTCTTTTCAGATACCTGACAAAACTTAATCCCTAAAATTCTGAAATAATTATCAGATATTTAATGAAATTTTCTATATCCCTCTTGGTGTTCTTTAGGAGAAAATCAGAGGCAAGATTATAGGTAGATAGGGTGAGGGGAAGAAGAAAGAGCAGCTGCAAATTTCACCTTGAAATTGCCCATGAGAGTTGTTTTACTTGAAATAGTGCTACACCCTTTACAGAACAGAAGCAGGTGGGCTACTGCTCTCTCACAAGACAGAACAGAGCAGCACTCTCACAGACATTAGGCTGCTTTCAGACAACTGTTTTCCTCGGGTTTTATCTAGCTGAATAAATCGGAATATCGCCCAGACTGAAATAAACACTTCAACATATTCAATCACTGCATGTAAATCTGAAACAGAGATTTCACAAAAGGGCTCATCATAAATGGGACATTATAAATATATCACTTTAATACCTGAATTATGTGTTACTTTGTAGTGCTTTTTTCCAAGTAAATAAATATTGGAAGAGGAATTAACAGGAGAGCATAGGAGGGATGTGTACACATGTGCCCGGTCAGGAAGATACCAGCATTATTCTCCTGACAGTTTTGGTACTTGCCACTGCTCTGAGGCTCATCTCAGTTTTAAATTTCCATTTGGAACGGAATTCCAGGACTCTCAGGAGAAGGTGGTGAGGATCAGGATCAAGCAAAGCATCTGGGACTGCAGAGCAGGAATTGACAGTGGTCTGGCAAGAAAAAAATCTACATTTTTTGGTAGGAGTTCTGTGGGTGAGGTTGTCAGCTGAGAATGAATCTGCATCTTTCTACATGAAAGAGTGGTACAAACCTGGAAGGACTTCATACAAATGCTTCCCACATTGATTCCAGCCTCTGTTCTCTCTTACTTATCTGGGAGGTATGGCTGGCAGGAGCAAGGAAACCAGCAGGTCCCCAGCCAGCTGCCATGGCTCCGAAGAGGCAGAGCCCCGCAGGAGCCAGCATCACCTGCTCTCTTGTGCAGACAACTGCACAGGAAGCAAGGAGCTCCTCATGCAGTTAGAGCACCCCCAAAACCCTCCACCTCCAAAGTATGGCTTATAGGAAAAGTATCTCCACTACACAGTGATATTCCAGAGATGCTTGCCACTCATTGAGTTACTTTGAATACTCTAGAGGACGTTAAAAAATATGCATTTTTGTGCCTTAAAGAAGGCAAAGCTTATCCAGTTCAGGACTCTAGAAGAAACTTTTCACTAAATTCTGCTAGGCCCAACCATTCAACCAGCAAAAAACATTAAAAAGTTTTATTAAAACAGTCCACAAATACAAGATCAAAAAAAAAAGGCAGCTAAACCAGCATCAAAAATCATCTGACATGATCTTAAAAACATACTTGAGATGAGGAAACGAATATGGTTAAAACCATGGAGCATGGAGTAAGGCTGAAGACCATGCTATTTCACGTCCACCTCTGGCATGGATTTGCTATGTGATCTTTCTCATCTATGCCCTGGACTACATTAGCTGCAAAATAAAAATCAGTATCCTTCAACTTCATTAGGTAATAAAACTATTAACATTCAAAACTACAAAACCACTTAGGCTTAGTCCTGAGACTATGTTCTTCAGATTTTTCTCTATAGAAGATAATCAAACACTTCCAAAATCTGCCAGAAAACCTTTAACAGAAGTCTAGGTAGATGTCCAAGCATGCAAAAAATACAGCTGACCATTATTTTCCCTAAATTGGCAAACAAGCAATTAGGGACAGCATTAGGATTACAGTTACTCATGGAAGCAGTTACCTTCAAAAAAGCAGCCAGGGGAAGGGGCAGATGCTACAGTCTGAGAGTAGGGAAACCAGAGGACTTTACTGATGGGTTTGGAATTCTGGCCTAAATAGCATACAAGCTTTAAATAAAGCACTATGTTAAATTTCATTAATAATTAGTTCTGTTCAAATTTATAACCAAGAGGAAGAAGTGTTGAAGGAAACTCTCAAAATCTTTTTATTCCAGATTTTTGTACAAGTAAATATAATTGAAGTTTCAACATTTCAACGTCAGCACATAGCTCTGAGTTTAAAGGGGCAACAGTTCTTAACAAGTGGGAATGAAAATAGAAGTAAATTTTTGTTCCTCCCTTTCAGGAGGGAACTCATTCTATTTTCAAGACTATTTTTAAGGCAACAGAGATGCAATTGTGGTAAAGCACAAAAAATGGATTAATAAAACCAACAATACCCAAAACCCCCTTGATCTTTCAACACATGATGCAGTCCAATGCAATACAGTCCAAACTCCTGTAACAATAATTTATAGTAGGAAAAATTGCACAAAATTCCACCATTTTCAAATGTCACAGATCAGTATTTTGTGTGTAACCATCTCAAAACAGCAAACTGATGACCCGCCTTGCTTCCCAAACTGTTCTGTACTTTCAGGTTACTCTGTTTTCATGACCAGGATTATTATGGGGTCACAGTGACTGCATGGAACGTGCCACACTAAATTCTGGAACAGGACTAGAAACTGATTCTTCCTGCTCATGTGATCCACACCCTGCAACCATGAAGCTGAAATGACAGACAGGCTCCCTGTGGCTCGGTGCCAGTACCCCAGCAGTGGCCTATTATTTGACATTGCCAAAAATGAACCAGAAAAAATCTTGAACATTCCTCCCTGTAGGAGATGCCAAGATGAAACAAATTTTATGAAGGATTGAGGAACTGTGGTTTCTGACAAAAACAGCATCCTACAAGGCCACAGTGGTGGCCAGTGTTACATTCTACAATGCCAGCTCAATGCCAGAGAACATAATTGCACCATGAAAGTACAGGGGTAAAGCTCTAGAAGGAGAACAGGGAAAGGCCTGGAACAACTTTTTATTTGCTTGTTAAATAGATTCTTGCATCAAGCCATACTTCATAGCAAGTATGATGGTGATATAAGTCACTAGCAGGCAATCAGAAGCTTAGGCATCATCCAAGTCACCAACCAGTCCCCTTGACAAACACCAGCAGACAGGCAGATAATGCTTTAATGGTCACTAGTTACTTAAGCATAAAATGACATTTCTTTACACCATTATAAGCACTAAGAAAGTCCATTGCATACTCTTAATACAATCTCATCACCGTCTCTTAGCTGGAAATCCAAATCAGTAGTAATAGCAGTAGTAGAAGAAGATGATGATGATGATGGTGACGTTAGCAACAGCATGGCTGTCTGGCCAGTAATTTCCCTATCTCTTCTCCTGAAATTTCTACAGTTGTTACACCTTATGTTCTTGGATGCTGGGAATCATAACTGAAGGTTGAAGATTTAAACTTCTGATATGACAAAGGCTTTGTCTCAGGCCTCCCAGAAGTCAAATACAGAACAATGACACATTTATTACATTTCTTGGCTTGTTTGCAATGTGTACCTGTCAGACTCTTCATGCAGTAACATAGAATACTTGCTAATATGTGAACAAAACTAAATCACAGAAGTCATGGGGCAGAACCTAAGCAAATCAATTACCAAGCAGGCCTGAGCTTCAGATATTGACAGAAAGACAGACACAGCCATGAAACCAGCAGTCAGCATAGGAGTGGTAAAGGGCACCCCAGAGAGAATCTTGAGTCAATTACAGTGAAAGAACAGCCATAAAGAGAGAGAGCATATCTATTGCCAGAAAGACTCCAGACATGGCAGAGAGCAACATCCACTGGTGCAACAGATGCAGCATGCCACAAAGGATTTATGGCCAGCCAGCCAGCATTGCTGCAGTCCTGAGCAGAGCTCAGCACTTAGGCATGCTATGCAATTCCCCCCAAGCCATCATCGTCGAACTGGCAGAAGTTCACTCGCTGTTTGCCTGCATTGCCAATGTTTGAGAACATCCCCTACAAGAAAGGCATGTGAATAGCAAAACCCTGGCCATAAGAATCCAGCTGAAGGAAGGAACATCACCTTCAGGGAGATTTGCTATTTTGGTCTTCCCCTGTTGCCTTATGCCCCACCAATGCAAGAAAGACCGGTGCAGATGGTACAACTGAGCTTGCTGCAAGCCAATACTGCCATTTTCTGCATATTTTCTTTAACACCAGTTCTCTTTAAAGCCTTGCAGACAGATTGCTCCAGGATTGCCTTTCAGTTTTATTGCTATGCACCTTTAAAACCCCAGGTTTTAAGATACACCAGAGTTCATAATGTTCATTTTGCATTTATATTATTTCATAAGCTTACTATTCATTTCACACAGAAAAATACAGAAATCAATTGATGAAGAGCATTTCCATGTGAGTTTAGAGTGTACACTCCAAGAAAGTACTAGAATGGCCTGCCCGGGGAGGTGGTGGAGTCACCATCCCTGGATGTGTTTAAAAAAAGACTGGATGTGGCACTCAGTGCCATGGTTTAGTTGAGGTGTCAGGGAACGAGCTGGACTCAATGATCTTGAAGGAATGATCCAACCTTGTGATTCTGTGAAAGCAAATGGGACCCAGGTTGGTAACAAGGTCTATATTCAGAAGAAAATACATTTCAAGAAGGCACACCTGAATGAAACCAACCAAAAATGCAGCAGGTAGACCTCAAGGAGCTCTTGACATACACAGAAGAGTAAAAAGATCCCAAAAACAAATCCACATGACAGGCTATATCAGTTTCTTTTAGAGAGGCAAGCATGCAAACAGGCTCCAGCATACATATTCACTAGATGTGTCTGTGGCCTCAGAAATTTTCTTTAAGATGAGGGATGTAAAAAATGAAAAATTTGAATTAAAAGTAACATGCTTGCCAACAGATGTTCTTGCTTTTTTGTTGCTGCAAATAAGTTAGGGCTCTGGCCGTGCCAATTTGTTGCATCATATAACTCTGAGCGAAACCTCTTTAAGGTAGAATATGTTCTTCAAAAACAATGTTCTGATACTTGTCTAATATATGGTGTCATTTTATCCCTTCAAAGAAAGTGCCTTCTTGACTTTATTTTGAAGTATGACTCTTCTTTGGCAGTCATTTATCATACTAGAGAAAGCTATTTGGCATACAAGAGAAAGTGATGAGCTCCATCAAAAAAGCCCCCCCTTCTAAACTTTCAAAAAAGAATATTCACACTATCTTAAGCATTTTTACACCATCAGCTTATGTGCTGCAAGTGAAAAACAAATGCTAAATGTGGTGCCTTACACCAAGTGGTATGGTGAATAGGTATGCCATACAATATTCCCATCATTGCTAAATGAATCTCCATTGTATCCAGGAAGCTAAGAGAGGTCTTGTATGGCTTTTATTAATAGAACTGTGATCTCTGTGGAATGCAAGTTGAGAAAATGCCTCATGCCTATCTTCCCTGCCTAACAACTGTTGCTGAGTGGCATTATCAATTGCAACTTGTTAGGATAAAATAAATATGAAAACTTTGCTCTAATCATTCACTACAAGCCTTCCATGCAGTATATCTCTGACAGTGAAACATGGCATTATTGCCTATTTACGAGCTGTATTTTAAGGACAAAACTCTTGGGACTACCCAAATAGTTCTCAGTGTACAAGAAAAAAAGGAAACAGAAAACTTCATAGTGTTTACCAGACTCTGGGAGAAGATGGAGACTCCAATAGACTGAACTACAACAATCCTATTGATGGCTTAATTTAGCCTAACTAGTGTACTGAGCTTTCCCATCATGCCTGACCAAGGTACATACAGCAAAGTTGGGTAGCTTAGAATTTGCTATGGCCATTCAAGAGTAGACTTGCTTAAGCTCAGAAGAAACCAGGGCATATTCACCTCTCCTGTTCTGCAAAACCAGTATGTATTTTAAGAAGCATACTATAAACATAATTTCTGCTTTCAAATAACTTTAACTTATACACTTATGGATAAAGTGAAATTTTATACAAATTTCTGTGAAGAGAGGTGACATCATTAAAAAATACGATGTTTAAGACAAATCATTTTACATTCTCAGAACTACTTAGCTTGTCTATCAGACCCCAGGTATCTATATATGCACACAACTAGCTGCTTGTTGTTTATGCTACGTTAACCTCTGCAAATTTATTTTCTTCATAAGAAGGTTCCTCTCTATCACTTTCTGCTTGTAGATAATTTTGGCAATTACTGAGTACCAGGTTTACTTTTGATAAAATAGACACCTTCTGCCTTATAAAAAAGTTTATGAGTGGGAATATGCCTCCTTCTATACATTTATCTGTAGTAACAAAGTATAGGCTCTTTCATACAAACCAAGATCTTACCAGTATTTGTTGGCAGAGTTTATATCTTACAGACCCAAAGCATCTGATAATTGACTAATTCTTCAGATTTGATCCACAAACTTTGAAATCACCTCATACCACAGCACTACTACCTCATCCTAAAGTAACTAAACTATAAAACTCATCTGAAGCTCCAACCCAGTGCTGCTATAAACAGACCACTTTCATGATATGAATAGTTAGTTGGTATAGTAGGAAGAGTCTAAAAGCTGCTTTTGACCCTCCAGTCTTCATCCAGCAACAGCTGTACAAAAGGCTGAGTTATTAACTCTTCACAGATCTGGAAATACCATGAGAGAAGAAATGTTACTGTGCAGATCACTCATTACACATAGCTTGCTAAGGAGCTAAATATACCTAATTTTTAAGTTAGTTTATTCTTGTGTATCAATTTGTAGGGCACAGAATTTTAAAATGGAGCAAACATATACTTGCTACGTCTTTACCCATTAAGAAAGAAATTAATAAAATGTTGACTTTTGCAAAGTTTCAAATGCAATGAATATGTAAATGTTCACTTCAAGACAATAAATAAAGAAACACTAGGTACCACAACCTATTTCCAACACAGCTCTAGTCCCTGATTGGAAAGCACTTGGCTCTAAACAACTAATCAGTCCCTTTCAAATCAATGGGGCAAGTGTATATGAGTAACTGTTTACAAGATGAGTGCCAAAGTTAAAAATAAGTCAGCAAATGGCACCTTTATAATAGAATGGATCCCTTTTTCATTTAATTTTTTTATGGTACTAATACCACTGACTTCACTGAAAAAAACCAATTCAACTCTAATAGCTTATTAGGACACAGGTCTTTAATTCACTTTAAGCAAATGTAAAAGACTGCAAAGTTCTGTCCTGCATTTGGTGCTATTCAGGCTTTTAATACTGTGAATGACAGAATAGTGCATTTGTTTTTATGCAGGCAGTAGATGACACTAAACTGTAGATGCTACAACTGCTCAGAAGGAAGCAATTCAAAACAGACAAGCAAAATAGAGAAATTGTCTGATACCAGGACAGCATGAAATTAGCTGAAGGCCAGTGCAAAGTACTATACTTGGAGAGGAAAAATCAAATGCCCAATACAGTGGATTTGTTTTAACATGTGGTTCATGTTACAGACTACAGACTCTATCCATAATACTTTACTGCTGAGGGGGCAGCATCATTCCAGGAGGTATTACATAGGGTGCCATATACATGGCACATGACATAAGTGTTTCACTTGTATACAACTAATAGTTCCCCCAGTTACACTCATAAAGTCTCAGCTGGAGTCCTCTGTTGAACATGGGAAATTAGACATCAGTGAAGATGTCTGTAAACTATGTATGAACTGGCACAAGTCCAAGGGAGAGCAACTGCAGTAACTCCAGGTGCTAGAAAATAAGACCTAAGAAGACAGACTAAGTTAAAACATTTTTACTTTATTCTAGAAAAGAAAAAAAAGCAGAAGTAGGAAAATGCATTATAATAGTCCTTAAATTGATTACTTCTCATACACAGAGAGAAACAACCATATTTCATGTATTTATTTTGCAGAAATAAAGATTTAGGTCACCCTTGGGGGAAGTGGGAAGCAGTTTAGCAACGAGAACAGAAAACCTGCAATTGGTTGCATAAGGATGCTGCAGAAATCACTATTACTAAGCATTTTAAAAACAGGTTAGCCAAACATTTGCCAGATAACTTATATATATTTGATCCTATTCAATTTACCCCTGAAGGTACCTTTCAGCTATACACAAGTTTTACTCAGACATCATTTCCATAAGCAAATGAAAGTACCTTATAATTAGTAGAGCTTTTACATGCACTTTTTTGGTCTTAGCTGATGCTGGACACGGATCTAGTTCCTGTATTTCAATGTCACATAAACAGTATAATAATTTTTAATTAATGATTGTGACATTATCCAGCTGTTCATATATACTTTAGATCCAAAGGATAAATGGAGTGTAGATTGCTGTCTATTGAAACTGAAAATATTCCTGAAATATTAAGGAACAAAGTATGACCTGTTTCACCAATAACATTTAGCAACAAGACCACACAAAGCAGATGACACAGGCAAAGCTGTCTCCTTATATTTAATAAAGAAAAAGTGACAAAATAAAGCAAGTCAGCCTTGAAATGCATGATCCCTGGGCCTCAGTTCCTGAACTGACCTCTATACCTTCAGTTTGACAAAAGGAGTTCCACCAAAAACTACCTCTATGTACCTGAAACACCCTCAATTACACAGACATCATAAAAGAAAGACTTATTTTACTCAAGGGGTCAATTTAGAAAGTATGAAATAATGCCTGTGCTTAGTAGTACATTATTTCCAAAGGTTCTTTCTTCTTCAAAATTATAGCACTCTGTCCTAGCCAAGCCATCATAACAGCAGTAAGTAATCTTTTGTTATTAAAAGCAAACCTAAAATACCATTCCTAACAGAATTTTGAGAGTATCTAATCAGGTTAAAACTAGAAAATAAAAAAGAAACATTTCCTCTAATTTGAATTACTTATTGAAACACTGTAAACTTCAATTAGCTAATGACAGATGCTAGGCTAATTATCTGTCTTGCTGGTTATTTGTGCTGTTTTTTTTCTGCCAAGGTTTCTCTGCTACTTGAGAAAAAACACAGAATGGATCATTAATTAGGAGGATACTCAGTATTTAATTTTACAATGCAATGTTTCAAGCAGTTTCATGCTTCATGTTACTTATTGTACATCTTTTAGATATCACTTCTGACAGGATATTTTGTTACATGTATTACATGAACTCTACTGAGGCATCCCTGTGTTTCACCAACACAGAAAAATCAAATCCTACAACACATTATGAGTTCAGACACTAGCATGCCCCTTTCCACAGACATAGAATCAAGTATAGAAAAGATAACATAAAATAATGATTCTGAGAAGAATTATTTGCATCCCAAAGAGCAAGGACTGCTGCTGCTAGTCACGACAAATGGATGAATAGCAGATTCTGTAACACTAGCTGAACATGTGCTTACAACTATTACAAGTCCAGAACCAACCACTGCAAGCTGGACAGCGAAAAATGAAGGCACACTGATGTTGAACTGTAAAAAGTACGACTTAAGCACAAAATAGTTGCATTAAGCATTTTCTTTTAACAGAACAAGCAGAAAACTGGAAAATCTACCATATGTTTGATCCTTTAAATCAATAAAAATCTCTGCTACCTGACTAAAACAGTAACCTGCTAGAGGGACAGATTTTCATCTTTTGCATTGGCCAGCTACTAGAATGCTTAGTAATACTTAATGCTTAAAATTTCTTTAGGTATGAGATGAGACTTTTGACAAATTACTGAATTACAGATTCCTGGGTTCAGCAGCAGGTAACACCATAAACACTATTTTACTCTCCAGCCTGATGCATGTTATTCCTTTCACTCCAGTTCCTCCCAAGTCTCTTTCCTTCTGTGCCCAGCTCGTGTGTCAGTCTTCCCATAAAGAGCTGCCTTAGAGCTAGTGAGCAGCTTCTGGCAAAAAATTCTTGACTTCAAGTAAGGCCTTCCCCATTCTCTGCAAGTATTCCTGTCTGTGCTCCTCCTACCCTACTGTAGTGAATATATACATACACACCCACACCCTCCCACACATCTATATCTGCACATACACTTACACACAAACACACACATGCATAGTAGTTCAAGTGGTGCCATTAACAGGCTCAGATGTAAAAACCCTGGGTTTCAGAGCTTGTGCAGAAAACACACGATATAAATCCATCTCAAGTAAATCTTCTGCAAAGTAAGCTAATTCCTACTTTAGGATTTCAGCCTTTCTCGATTGCAAATTTTAACACCCTCACACAAAATGTCTAGCTTTAGTCCCAATATTAAATACTGAAAAATCTTTTGAGTTTGAAACTGTTTCATTTCTATATACTATTTCTATAACTGGTTCATTTCTATAGTTTCTCCCTTTACGTTTAACTTGGGCTGTGTCCTCACGTTTGTGGTACCTAGGGATGAGTGGTAAAGGCAGTAAGAGGCAAGACAAGTCTTCCTATTCCATTGCCTAACTCAGCTTGATGCCATCCCAGAATACAAAGAACAACAACAAAGACAGCAGGGATCCCAAACAGAGCAAAATCAGGGCTCAGTCATGTACCAGCATGCCACAATTTAGAAGAAAGAGTGTTCTGTAATGCAAAGCTAGAATTGAATGAAAATGGTACCTCACTACAGATGAGCTTGCGACAACAGTTCTGCCTAAGTTCTGCATGAGTGAACAGAACAAGGAATTTTCACAAGAGTTTCAACCCAGTAAAATTTGAAGGGTTTCCACACACATGCCCAAAAGTTGGCCCTAACAAAGTGTTACTAAGGTTCCTGCTATGTGCCAAGAGACAACTTATTCAAGGTACATGAGGACTGTATGTTCTCAAAAAAATTACTATATGAAAATTTTACCTTAATCGAGGCATAATTTTCAGAAATATTTTGACTAGTTTCACTAGAGTGGTGCAAAATAATCATATGCCAAACATGAAAAATTTCAACTATGCATGGTAATCTGGGGAACATTAGGCACAATTGGGAAAATAGTCCCAGATTGGGAAGTAAGTATTCAGAAACCTTATTTATACACGGCCATCTTAAATATAGGCCTCTCTTCTAACACAAAAACTGGCTGTGATATTTCAGTTTTATTCTGAACTTAATATTAATTAAAAAAAAAAACAAACCAACCAACCAAACAAAAAAAAAACCAAACGAAAAAAGCTCACATAATCTAACAACACTCTGACAAATAACTTTTGTTATAAAAAACACAGCAACAAGTACAGAAAAAACCCCCACTCACACATATAATTTAAAAAACTGAATGTAAATGAGGCTAGCAGATAAGTAATTACCTGAAAAACAAAATCCCCAAACAGTAGTGATAACAGAGTATGTACAAATATACCTTGTCCTTGAGGAACTCCATAAAATTCAGCAGCTATCCTTGCTGCTTCCTTACGGTTTCCTTTCACAATGTAGAAATGACTTAGTATAGCAAGGCTGATCTTCACAAAAAGTTTAAAACAAAAAAGTGAAAGTATAGTAAAGTAGACATTGGATAACTGCTGTGCAAAAGGGCGACTTTCTTCTATGACAGTCATTGCTGCAGCGAACTCTCTGTCAGTGTTTGGGTCGGGCTCTCAAATGTGTTGATAAGATCATATGGCTCCAGCCATGCACTGGTGGGAACAACTGGTCCCGAGGAAAGAAAATATCAGCTGGTCATGATGCCTGCTGCTCAAAATATGACGATTATTTATACTGTACATAGTACTGAGTTCACTACCGCTCCTGCTAGCCTGGTGATATTCATGTGGGACAGCAGGTTCCAAGATCCTGGATTGTACTTGTTCCACTTAAAAGGTCTGTTACATTCCAAATTCTGCATTTCTAATTCATTTATTTACATGTTTAAAATACATTTTCAAAAGTATTACTATAAACCCCTGAAATTCATGTACTAAACCACGTAACTCAGATAATCTGTTTTTGCTAAAATATGTTCTCCTGCTGCTTAAGTACAATTGCTCTTTCTGATATTTCATTTTATATCAGACTAATATTCTTTCCTTAAAAAACTAGAATCATATCAGTAAATAATTGAAGTACACATTAATAAATAAACAGAGATTTAATATATACCAGCTTTGACAGTCTCACATTATTTTGCTCAGGCTGAATGAAAGTATCTAGTATATAAAGACTTTAGCACTATACAAAAATACAGTACTCAGAGCAGGTAATATGAATCAAACATCTAGATATTTTTATGCATAAGACCTGGAGCACCTAAAATTAAATTAAAATGCAATGGTAAAATTTCAACATGGAAAATTTCTAATAGTGATGATATGTATTTCATTGTGCTGCATCATATGATATGACAGGCTTTATTTGTTGGCCAGTTTTAGAGAGGGGAATCTAAATTCCTCCAAGTTTTAAGAATTAATTTGCTTTTAGACCATAAAGCTATTACTCACAGTCATCAGCAGTCACTCACAAGTTGTTCCATTAGTGTGAGTGACTGCTCAGTAAATTGCTGAGTTGCAACATGATACAAACTGAGGAGCTGCATGACAGAACCTGATTTCTAACAGAACTATAATCCTAAACTAAAGAATCATGGCAGCACAAGAAAGGGTCCTGCTTTAAACTTTTATACTTCCTTCTACATTAAAAAACAGTGTCTTGAATTATAACTTTAAATGGTCTACCCAAAGTAACCCTAAACCTTTCTATTCTACCCTGGATTCTCTTGTTTGGAGATTAGAAAAAAAAAAAAAAAAACCAAAAACATTTTAGAATGTTGGCAGCTGTCCATCAGGATAAAAGGGTATGATCCAAATGTCACTGCATCCACATATCATTCTGGCTTCAATGAACAGAATAGCAGATATTAAGCACTATAATACAAAACCGTATTTCTGAAAGGAAAGTGGAAACAATAAGGCACCTCTTATCATCTGACTTTCAGAGTAGTTTATTAGAGTAAGAAGTTATAATGTTTTCTGGAAACTAAATTCAAACAAGCCTATATAAATGAAGAAAAGACAATGATAAATGGAAATGATCTTGGAAATAATTATCAAGATTTTTCACAGACAGGAAGTGAGTTGTGCTTATCTTGAGAGAAACAAGCATTAGGTATTTTTCTTTGAAAAAATTTAATCCACTTAAACATCAACCATAACTAGAAAAGGCAGTTAAAAAGTAGTTTATACCGTAAACTATATAAGTTGTAAGAAAAAAAAAAAAAGCAATTTTTTACTAAATTTCATTTATAGACCTTTTCTCATCCATCCAGAATAGGAACTGCTTTCCTCATACCATTCTTAGAAGCGGGAATGAGTACTTAAAATGCCAGATGAAAATCCCTTTTTATATTTGGCACATTGTTATCCGACACTGAATTGAGGTGTCATGTTTTCCACAAGTATAAAAGGCATTATGTTCTGAGCTACCACTGCCAGGTTCTGTTTCAATCATTAATAGAAATGGCAACACACATTTTCCCTAGTAACACACCCAATATTGGAATTTCTTACTTCTTTCATATTTGTATTAGTATTACTAAGCTTAACTTGATCAGCCCACAGAATTCCCCAGCAATCTTATGGACCTGTTTCACAAATTTACCATGGAGAACAAGGAAAAACCATAATTATGTTACAGAAAGCTTTTTCTTCCCTACAGTGTTTTACCTGACCCTTTTCCCCTTTTTTCATATTGTGCCATCTAGAACTGCTTTCTCATCTGGACTTCTCCCACATTTTGATAATGAACAAAATAATCATTCTTTGTAGAGGCAAAACTCGAAACAGCAATTACCATAAATAACAGCAGGAGTTAACAGTGCTCAGAATTCATCTTCCCCTTACAACACTGTTTCTGCTGCTTCTTATAACTGCAGTAGATAAATCACAAAATAAATTTCCCAACTGTTAGATAGTTTTCTTAAAGTTATTTTTTTCTGTTTAGATTCAAAAAAATTAAATTAAAAACTACAATAACAAGGCTAATATGCATTTAGTATTTTGTAAGCAATGTTTCAAATAACCTCATAGATTTGTAAAGCCACTTTTAGGAACAAGATGAAAATTAAACAGGAAGGTTACTCCTGTATCAAAACATGCCTTGTGTCCTTTCAAAAATTTCCCTCATCAGTAATAAACTACATAAGGATGAAATACTACATGAAATCTTGAGTTTTGAGAATTCCATCTCACACATACTCATCAGAAGCTGGAAAAATTAGTCTTACAATATTTTCTCTTTTTTTAGAGCACTGTAACTCTTATGTGCCAGCTTAGCTGGAAACTCTCCCAGCTGCACAGAACCAAGTCTATCCTAACCTAAGGGTTCTAAAGTGCTACAGAAATTACCATTGCAGCTTGCTGGCAAAGCCATGCTATGAGGCACCCAGGCATGAAAACTGAGCAACTGCTTAGAAGTTAACGCCCACACAGCATTTTGGGAGAACCAACAATGTGAGTGCTGAGATCTGAACACAGAATAGCTGAGAGGAAGCCCATGCAGGCTGGGAAAACCAGAAACACAAAGCTACAGCTGTTGTAATGGAAATCAGAAAATAGAAGCATAGGTAAATAAATGAAGGATCTGGTAGTCAACGCAATGACATGAAGGACTGTAAAAAAGTGGGATGTAAGTGTCCCACATTTTCTATTGCATGGCAATGTCAAGTAACTGAAGTCAGATCTTGCAGCACTTCAGAATAATGAGAGCTTCCAAATGGAAATGCACCATATGTAACAAATGTACAACATTATAAAGATATCAAAACACTTAAAAAGAGCAGTGGCTTAATCTGGATATTCGCTTTTCCCATGTATATTTGACTTTTGGGAATGAAATTTCCTGGCCTCATTTCCTCATTAGTAAAATGGGGAGTATACTGAAGATAACTTCATTGCTGTTAAAAAACCACTCAGATATCTTTATGGTGAAAAGAATAACTATCTAGGTATTTAATAATTTTTATTTTAATACAAAATTCAGATTACAAACCTAAATAAAATTAAATCTTGACTGTTCATTCACTTAATGTCAACAGAAGAGATGGGATGTAAAATTATTTAAGCATTTAGGGTTTTATCATAGCACAAAAGAAAATGGCAACAAGCTACATTGCAGATAAAACAATTTTTTGATAAAAAAATTGTATTTTTACTTTGTTTAAAAAGATAGTAATACTGGGGCAGACAAGGATACCCTTACCTTGACAAACTAGCACATTTCCAGCAAATAAAACAAGAACAATGTAATGATTCCTCTGATATTGCTTCCCAATTCTGGCAATAAACTATTTTAATTTTAAAACCACTTAAGAAACTTCAAATGCTGGAAGTTATAGCCTTAGATTTCCCTTATAAGGTAGCTTGGTCAGCTATCATTTCTCAAGAACACAATCTGTATAATCAAGATAGCAATATAGCTGTTTATAATGACTATAAAGGGGTTCACTTCAAACTCCAGAGCTCAAACAAAGTATCCTGGCCTTTAATGCTTTGCTGTGTAGCAGCCAAGTGCAGAATAAAAGTATTTAGCAGTGGCACCTGTTTGTGCTAATTCAAACTGTCCAAAATCTAGTGCACAATTTGCCCTCAACCAAAGTAATTTCTAGAAAAAACAAAACAAAACAAAAAACAAAATAAACAAACAAAACAAAAAAAAAAATCCCAAAAACCAAAACCACAAAAACTATGCTCCATCATTTATGATTAATTGCATAACCACATTCATAAACTATTTTATTCTGGCAATTTTTCATCTATGCTTTAGAAGACTGGTGTGTCTAATTTTCAGCAAGGCAATATACACAAAAAAATTAACACAGCTGATAGAATATTTAGTCTTTGAAGGCCTTTTTTTAACACCAAAGATTATAAAACCCTTAGAAATATGATTTCTTTTTAGCACATGCTGTGTTGTTACATTTGGAAAACATACTTCCCTCTATTTCTATTTTTAAAGTAATATATTTAAACTAAATGATAGAAGATGTAAAAGAGTAATTATATTCACAGCACAAATTTTATTACAGTTAGTCTTAACAGTTTTCTTCTCTATTTTGGAGATGCATGTAAAACTCTGAAAGCGAAAATGTTTATTTCAAAAATGAGACAATGATGAAATACAGTACAAGAAATTATTTGTATGACACTTGACCTGCATGTCTTTCTCCACATATAGGAGATGCCTAAATACACACAAGAAGTTGGTAGCCATCCTGGTTCTGAAACTTCTGTCCAATAACAGGTATAACAGAAGACTTTAAGATACCAGGCAGAGGAACAGGAACTCTTAGGTGCTTTGAAGAATTGATTATTTTATACATTATAGGCAACCAAACAGGAGAAATTTGTAAAGCAATGCCCTTGAAACAAAGAGTTCAAAATAAAATCAGTAAGAAATCAAGTTTTAATACTGACTTCCTGATGTCAGCATAAAATGCTTCATGAAGGACTCAAAAGAAGAGAAGCATGAGCTACTGAAAAGGAAATGTTTAACTCAGCATGAAAAATTACCTGCTTAGTGACCAGCTGACTTGTATTTTAATGAGTGTATGAGATGCTAATCCTCAAAATTTTACCTCCTTATCCAAAGCTACTGAATTTTATGTCATTTCCTCCTTAATCTATGTTCAGCAATTTTTTTCTACTATTTTATAGTCAAAGCATTTGAACTGGAAAAATCTAGACTCAAAGGAACTATTTTAAAATTTATTTCCTCATTATTCAAAATGTTACCTTAACATCATATTGAAGACAAAAAAAATGGCATACATACCATAAAACAATCTTCAAAAAGTCTTAAATGTTCTTTTCATTAATATCATCCTTAAGTTAAGGATATCATGCATTTATGTTTAAGCACAGAAAATAAACCCAAACAAGTCATATTTACCTGAGAGTTACAAGAAGTTCAGAAGCTGGAGTGACTGGAAAACATCAAGCAGCTGCTGTGTCCTTTTCTAAAAAGGAACTCAAGCCCATTAGTACAACCCAAATATTACTCTTCACAAAATATGAAGAGGTGGCTGAAATACAGACTGTGTGCTACTGTTTTGGGGGAATGAAAAGACAAAAAATGAGAGAACACAAACTTTTTCATCCAGAATAGAGGAAACTTGGTTTAGATCTGAACTGCTTTTTCACTCCACCCCATTGCTTTCCTTAAGAATTCTACAGAATTACTTGAGCATCATGACAAAGCCATACTATCAGCACAAAAACCTGAGAGGTGTGTTGCCAATTACAACAGACACAACACTGTAAACCAAGGAATTGAAAGGCTCATATCTCCTTTTCAGAGATTTCTTCCTGAATGCCATGTCTACCCAGGATCTACACAAACCATACAACATGAAGTTACAACTCATAACCAAAGTTATGTTTCATTCTGATTTCTGCAGTTCTCATAATCCCTGCTAATAGCCTGAAAACCCAGCCAAAGACTTGAACCAAAAGTCTGTTTCAAAATGCAATGCAATGACATCTTTAGTGGCACAACAGGGAAAAATGAGAGTGTCTGAAAACACTTCTCCTCATAGTTGAGCTCTGGCTTTTGACACCCATTCTTCTTAACAGTTACATATTTAGACACCATTTGCTTTCTCTAATAATGAAGCACAACAGTTCCTTTAAAAGAGCATTAATGCACAAAAAATTGTAAAGGTTTTGTTACAGATATACTTTCTCTCTGTATATTGGTATAGCACATTATTTCCATCAGTTCTTGAACTGCACTAGAAAGTTCAAATTTATGCCTTTTGGTGATACGGTGGTGCTTTCTTCCTCCAGTGTACTAAAATCATGGGTATGACAAGAGTTTAGGCTCTATACAAATCAAGTTATTTGAGTACATGAATGATGCAACTTTTCATTTCTAACATCATGAAAAGATTGTTTATTCTACTAACTCTTAATGAGTTCAAAATGGTTTCATTGAGGTGTTTTGCCTTTTCCAGTAGTTGAAAATACTACTCCTATCTTAGAAAATAATTCTAGCATACAGACTTGTATGTCTGGATTTCCAGAGAATGGAATTACTGGTCAGGGATTAAATATCAAACAGTATCTCTGCACATAACAGACATTCTCCATATAACATGAATTTAAAAGCATAGAAAGTAACTCAGATACTTAAGTGATCATGAAATTCTAGTTTTCTAACTTTCTCAGTTCTTGGAAAAATAACATAGTAATGTTAAATCTGTACCCCTCTGTTATGCACCAGTGGACAGCTGCTTCTTGCAATGGGGATAGATTCCCCCTCAGCTACAAGTCTGGTATCAGCCAATTCTGCTGTCACATTATCACATGAACATGCTTGATCTGCTTAACCAGTCCATCTAATCACTGACAGCAAAGTTCTACCCAGAAGGGAAGTAAGTATGACCAACAAGCTTACATGCAAATGCAATCTGAGTTTTGCTAGAAACATAGTAAGTTTATTTACAGTATTTGTTGCAGTCCTCTTAGGATACCTAACATAACTCAACTATTAAGAGTATTACAGAAGATTCCAAAGTAAGTCATGTGTGTACTTAGAGACATTACTAAACCCAGAAACGTGTCAGACAGCAGGCACACACAGCCTGCTGACAGACAAACTCTAGCAAATCTTGCCCCCCAGAAGCTTAAAAAGTTACCACCTCCAGCTGCCCATTCCATTCCTCAGCTAAAGGTTCCTGCCCCTCTCTCTCCCTTACTGGAAATCAACAGGGAGGAATGTGTATTGGTACACTCCTCAGTTCAAAATTGGGCAATTCCAACTTTTGATAAGTTAAAACCAGCCTGCTGGACTTTACACTGAAAAAACCACTCACACCCATCCCCTACAACAAGGCAAATGACCCCCTGGAAAAAGTCGTAGCAAACCATGAGGGGAGAGCAATATCAAAATGCTCTCACTGCCTCTTCATAAGGATATTCAGGCACAATTTTTGATGGCCTTATGTACTGATACAGGTGTATCAGTGAATCTTGGGAACAATCTCCTCATTTTTCACCTCTTTCCCTTTGTATAGTTCCTTTCTTGGGGCCAAGCAATTTCTTCCATTGCCAACCATGTCTACAGAACTCTGTGGCAACTAACTCAACCTCTTCCTTAGGATTGTGGTACCACAGGAGCTATGCTTTTGGTATTTCAACTAGCTCGACAAACTAATTTTGCTATTTCTCTAGTAGGCAGTGCAACCACCTTATTAATCTAAATTCATGTAACTAAACCTGGTATTTTTGCAGTTTTTATAGTTAATCTTCAACTAACAGCAAAAAATGTCACCTGTTCTTATTAAATAGATGCCTCTAAATAAAAACAATACTTGAACTGTAAATCTTTTGTCATCAAATTGAATTCCTTTCAAAACTGTTAATTTTATTCTACATTACAGGCTGTCTGTAAACTTTTCTTTAACGATTTAACTCTTCTCTTCAAAAAATAATTTTTGTTTCTAAAAACAGTGAAATCATCCATTTACTTTTATTTCCCCTTTCTTCAAACTTTGTCAGGTTTTCTTGTTGACTAAGTAAAAGTGGTTAAGTGGTTTAATTTTTCTTCTTTCTGTGTAAAGCATATTTTGCTGCCTAAGAATGTTGTTAATAAAAGGAAATTACACAGTCAGTAGTAGGGATGAGAGTTAGAAGTTTATTCTGCAAGCTTATGTCATTACATGCTGACTCCCATGGCTAGTGCTCATAACAGAAAGGCTTTTTCCATCCACTAAAATTGGTATCAGTTAAATGATATCACCATGACAGAGCCAGTAAAACATCTTTTTCTTCAAGCTGAGGCACGACAAGTCTCTGCTTGGTGCTTTTATGAGAGACATAAAAATACCTTGTGATGAAGTCTTGCAACTGGCTCAGTGAATGAGGTTAAAACCTGGAGAGGTGGAGCAGTAGCACTCGGGCTTCTAGCCCAGAATGGAAAGCACAATGAGTTGAGAAGCTTAAGCTAAATCAGTAATGTTTGAATGAATTTACCTAACCTGGCTTCATAGGCCATGAAATAGGCAAACCTCACAGGAGCCAAAAATTAACTATGTTAGGCTTCAAAACATATTGACTTTGAAGACAAGAATATTTGGTTCTCTCTGTGATGCAGCTTTTATTTTGCCATATATTATGCCACTAAATGAGACAATTTTGTAAATTATCAACTTCATTCTGAAGTCAGAAATTAAAAATCCCCCAAGATTTTCTTGCTGAAGGATTCACAATAATACTACAAGACAAGTGAAAATTTCTTTTTGCTTATCTTCTTATTCTCATACTGTGTAGATCCAAAGTTTAAAAAATGGAGGTGAGGAGAAAATTAGAATCAAATGCAGTCCAAAGAGCCTCTTCTCTTAGTCACAGCCTTTCCACACCAGCTGTAAAAAATGAGCCATCCAGAAGAGGTGTTAACTGAAAGGGGGCTGTTGTAAGAGACAGCTGATCGTGGCCACATTTATTTTAATCTTTATCTTCCTACCCAGAGCTGCCTAAGAGGCTGTGTGCTGCTACTGTCTCTTAAAGAATTAACATTTCAACAATTAATAAAGGACAAATACAAGAAAATATTTAGACCTTCATGGTAAAAAAAATCAGGAAGTACATACATGTCCCTAGATCAGAAAAAAAAGGTCCTCATCTATCTAGGTGCCAAAGAAGCCACAGGCACCTAAACCTTCACCTGTAAAATTAGTCAGAAACTTGAGCCCCAAGAAGGCTAAAGGTGCTGGGCTGAAGTTAACACCTCTCTTTCACTTGAAATTTACAACATACACCCCAAAGCTTCCATCTATGTGTTCCATGTTAGAAGCAATATGACTTCAGTGGGAAAACAAAGAACTCATAGCAATCTCTGTTGATGGCCAGTGTCAACACTTGCTATTTTATTTACAGATGATGAAAGGAATCGCTCTGTAACTTGAACATCAGAGTAGAAACATGTCAACCAAAGAAAACAAGCTACTCTCTCTCAAAAGACTACTTATCATCAGCTGCTGACAAGGATCAATCCTGTTGAAGTGCCGGCACTATAAAAAAAGAACACATGTTTAATAGATCAAAGAGTGCACAAAAACTCATTTTCAAAGTCAGACAATTTTAGGCTGAGGACTGGAGAAGGATGGCAAAATCTACATTTCAGACCTGCTGCCAATCCTATCTCTGCTTTTTTTTTCTATGAGTTTGTTATGAAAAATATGACATTTCTTGAAAAAAAAAAAGTAATAGCCAGCCTGAACACTGACATGCCTTGTGCTCTGCTGGTCTGGGCTTAAGGACACTGCTTGGGTGTAATAAATACCATTCCTCTGTATCTTGGAAATGGTTTCCCAAACTTTTCTGCTTCCCCAAGCTCCTTTAAATCTGTTTCCATAATTATAGTATTTCCCCAAATCCCAGTAACACAATTATTTAGCTGTCAGCAACTTTTGACATTAATATTATGTCACCATTCTTCACGAAATATCAGATTTTATATACTTCAAAGAACAATCTAGTACTTACGAGCAAACAGCTATTCTGAACAAATATCTCCCCTTCTTCTTCCACAACTGCCTTATTTCAAGATATTTTCCTATTTTGATTTTGCAAGATTTCAGTCTTTAAAAAGCTATAGGTTTCTTTATTCCAAAACAGTAACAGATCAGTCCTTGAATAAATGACACCATCTGTCTTCCCCTGTTTACTGTGCTTTTAAGTTACATTTATTTAAAGTTTCTACTAATATACATCCAAACCTCCACAGACAATAGCCATATTTATTCAAATGCCTTAAAAAGACATGAAGTTGGCAAAGCCTTTTGATTTTGGTCTTTTGCAGGTACCTAGCTACTGCTTTGAAAATTTCACTACTTTATTCCTCTAAGTTCTGCCCAAGAGCCATTTTGTTTTTTTATTAAACAGTTGTTTAGTATGAAAAACTCTAAATAGCAACTAAAAGCAGGAACAAAGTTTAGTATGAAAAACTCTAAATTAACTAAAAGCAGGAACAAAGGCGATTAAGCCTTTTTTTGTAGATATGAGAAAAAAATGGTGTTCACATTTGAGCTATCCTTTTGAAAGCAGCAATTATTTTATAACTTCTGAAATTATTCAGTTCCCCAGCTTACAGTAAAAGTTTCATTAATGCTTTTAAGTCTTCAACAATTTTGGGGAAAAGCACCCACTTTTCAGTAGGAGTAAACCAATATTTCAGTAACAACAAGTTCCAGATCATAAATCATGACAATTAATATTTTGAATAGCATAAAATAATGACAACAAAAATCTTTACACAATAAACTCTCTGTGCTGCTGAAACTCTTAAGAAATATCAGAAAGGCCAAGAATTAGGAAATGCAAACCAGAAAAGAGCCTACCCTCTTTGGGCCTGTGACTGATTTCAAGGTGGCAAATGCACAGGCACACAGACACCACTGCACAGTGGCACCCAGGGTCCCCAGAGGAATGTCCCCACAGGTACCTTCACACCCTACAGGCTAAACAGACATGTACTGCAGGTACTCAGTCTGAGGGGAAACAAAAAGCCTCAGTACGATCCTTCTCCTTTTCTATTTCCTACCTGTATCTGTTCCCTGATTCATAGACCTGGCTCTTGGCTACAGGGAGGAAAAGAAACAGCACCATCACTACAGACCACAGGTATTTCAGAATATGGCAGTCCCCTTCAGCCACCGTGAGGCCTTCCACCCTGTCAGACTCCTGCACCTGAGCCCCCGCTCCTACTGCCAGCATTTGCAGCGCTGGAACCTCAGGGCTGGGAAAAGGAAATTAAAGATAGCTGGATCCCTGCTGACACCTGCTGGCAGCCCCGAGAAATCCCTGTTAATCGGGCCCGGTCTAGTTAATACACACCAATACAGCCGCTGGGAACGCCAAAAAATATCGGCCCCAAAGCATTGCAAAAGCTCTCGCTCCGCTGGGCTCTCACATGGATAATGCTGCAGGTCCGGGAAGCAGGAATGGGCACCAAATAGGGGCCCCGGGAGGAGGTAGGAATCACCTCACCACATAAACTGATCTTTGCTGGTACCAATTTAAATTGAAATTTCAACCAAATTGGTGGGGTAAGGTGAAAGGCTGCTTCACCCTCCCAACGAGTGTGAGATCATCACGCCAAAGAAAAAGATTCCAGGAACAGCCCAGCTACTAAAGGAAATTTCTAAGCAAGAACACTGACATACTGAGCACGTGTGTAACAAAGTGGAAATGAATAGGAACATCCCATAGAAAACAAGGGAGGGAACGGCAACTCACAGTGCCAGTGAAAGCAAGATACAGACACCAAGTGAAAATACACGCCTTCGCCTAAAACTTATTTGCGCTTTACTATACGAATGCAAAAATCCAGCAGAGCGACAGACCCCAACTCCCCTGTGCGAGGGAGTGTCCCGGCAGCAGAGGGGGCGGCGGCAGGCAGTGCACCCACACCGCC
>VZRH01003979.1:21347-62352 GCA_013397555.1 Urocynchramus pylzowi | reverse complement strand
CGGGGAGCGGCGCTCGGGGCCTCCCCGGAGCCCGGCGGCCGCCCGCGCACGGCGGAGTCGAGCCGGCTGCTGCCCGCAGTTGAGGGAGACAGGCACCTACAGGAACGTGGAGTTTATCCTATGGACGTTTATCCGATCGTAGGACTTGCTCCTTTTTATTAGTGGTTCTCTTGGGTTTCTCCGTTGATAACCTGGCATGCTTTCTGTACTGTGGCAGCAGAGTGATTGGGATGGCTTGTTCTCTGCGAAATGCACCAGGTGTAGGACACAATACCACATCAAAACGTGTTGCCTACGCAGATGAAATGGGCTGATGCAAGCCTGTGCTGGGGGACCTTTTTTCCCCAGTTTTGGTGTTGGTTCGGGGTGGGTTTTTTTCTCTGAAAGGAGACTTCCTCACAGAGAACTTCCGCTAAGTTAAGTATGTGTGATGTGGAGGGCAGTAGTTCCACAATCATTTGAGCAGCTGTTCCAGCCACCTACGAGTGGAGGTCTTTGCTCCCGTTTTTGCCACGTGGTTCTTTACCAGAGCTCCGCAGGGCAATCTGGCTGATGGAACACTTTACTGAGCTGCTTTAACTCAGCTCATGCTTTTTTGTTTGGTTGGTTTTGGCTCAGATTAGGGAGCTAAAGCAGCACACTTTTGGAAGTGTTTAATGCCAGGTTAGATGGATCTCTGCACAACTTGATCTAGTGAAAGGTGTCCCTGTCTATGTCAGGGAGGTTGGAACTTGATGATCTTTAAGGTCCCTTTCAACCCATCCCATTCAGTGATTTGGTGATGATTCTGTGGAGTTTTGGAACCACCCCAAGGTGAGTGGCACCAGTGGATGCTTAATAGCAAGACTTGAAAGGAGACCTGAATGCAAATAAAGGGACTGCCATCACCTTTCAGACTGGTTTAATACCCAGGAAAAAACTAAAAAACTTATATTCGTGCTACACTGAGGATTGCAACAGCAAAAAATAGGCATAAAAGCATGTCTTTGAGCGTTATGGTGATCTCCGCATGTATAGGGCATCATAGTAATGCCTGATTTGGGTGAAACGTGTATTGCCAGTCCCTTCTGTGATGCACAGATCTGGTGTTACTGGGAGATGCTATACCTAGTCTGCTTCTCCTGAATGTCTGAGAAGTTCTGGGGACCCCAAGCTTAAGGCCTGCTACTCCATCTGACTGACGGTGGATATGAGGTGAAGTCAAGTACTTGATAAGGTTTACTACTTAAAAAGAGACTGCTGTTTGCAAAGAGATGGAAATCCATACCAAGGCTTAAATTGTAAAGATTTGGTAGTGTTTTTCTTCACTACTATTTCCAAAAGTGTTTTCTTTGCTTGTAAACATTTATTTTTTAATTTGAGATTACTAAACTTGGTTTGAATGAAATGTTTTAATTGACTAATTTCTGAACTGGAATAAATACAACTATGAATTTCATAATTCTAAAAAAGTTTGTTGGGTGAGGAGTTAAGGTTCATAGTTGATTGCCAAGCTAATTGCTTATGGTATTCCTCTTTGTAGATGGTAACTTTGGTAAATTGATAAGCTTTATGAACACATATGGAAATATCTGCTGTGTGTCTGTTATTTTTCAGTCGCTCTTTCTATTGTGGTTTAGTGTGGCAACGTGAGGTACTGTTCCAAATGTAGGTTTATAATAAAGCCTTTCTAAAATGATACAATTTTCCAGAATGTAGAGGAAAATAACTCTTTTCTTCATGCTGTTATGTAAATACATCACAGGAATAAATCTTGAAACTAGTGTGAACTATGCATGTAAACTGTTGTATTGGAATAGTCAGAGCACAAGAGGCTTTGTTTTTTCAAGGACAGTTGAGAAATAACATTGAACGTGGTTACCAGCAGACTGGTATGCTGATGGTGTCCCAATCAGTTTTACATATATAGGGATGCTAAAACATGTTTTACTAAAATGAAACGTAGTCCAGCTTAGATGCAGATTTTTGTTAACAGGAAAACGTCAATACCCTGCTTAAATGTGTTAGGCTCTGTGGTGGCAAGGCCTGACATTTAAAACTGGGACACCTGAATTTCTGGAAGGTAGCTGTTAGTTTGTAATGTTGATTACCAGAAGTAATTTTAACCAGAAGTATATAAAGCAAAATACAGAAAATGGATGAGGTAAATATCTAATAAGAACCATAATTTATGTAGTGTGTAAGATACAAATAATGAGAAAGGATAATCTTGTGTTGTGTTTTGTTTTCTTTTAGAAAAAATGTAGAAGATTTCACTGGACCTAGAGAAAGAAGTGATCTGGGATTCGTCACATTTGATATTACTGCAGATATCCTTAATGGAAAAAATGGTTTGCAAATGTTTTGGTGAAAGAACACTTCGATGCTATTTTTGTTACCTTGTAATCTTCAGATATTCAGGACTTGGGGAAAACTAGCAATTTGTCTTAAAATAAAAATTTAAAGCAGCTAAAAATAGTATTTTGCATAGCTATGGCAGTGAAATAGAACTTAAACCAGCTGTTTGGTCTCTAGTAGATGACAAGTTGTTTAATGCCTGTTTTTAAAATCAGGCTCTATTGTGAAGTGCACTGTATCTAATAATGGGGGACATTATTACTTTTAAGTGAAGTTTGTATCAGTGGTTTGAGGAGTGAATTAATGGTAGGGTTTATATAGGATATTGTTTTGAATGTCATACCTAATCTAGGGACCTGCACCTTTCAAATTCACTTTGTTGTGAGACTTTCAAAGTCCTGACTGTATAATAGTTGCGTAGAATTACCTGTCATTTTCTAAAAATAAAAAAGGCATTGTAATCCTTTACTTGCTTAGATGTTAAACACTCTAATCTTTAGTATTGAATAGTATGAAATTCATTGGGAAGCATACAATTTACTGAAAGATGTATCACATTGTTTTTTGGCCTCTTTCTTAATTGCTGTTGCAGATTTGCAGGGTTTTTTTGTATTTCTTTGCTTCCCTGCTAGTCTGGATTTAGGCTCTTGAAAGAGTTTTTCTGCAAAAGTCAATACCAAATAATAGGTGGCATGTTCAGGTGATTACACTAAACTGTGTTTTGCAGCTGCTCTAAGAATCCTGGGATTTTTCCCTGTCTGCTGGTCTTTGTCACTGTTGGGCAAGACACTGATTACCTCTGTGTTTGATTTTGCTCTTTTGAAGAACTGTGTTGTGTGAGCTGACCACACAAAATACAACTCTTGATACAAACGCTGGATAAACAGGCTAGTCAGATTTTTGCAGGTCTGTTTGCACAGGAATAAGAGGATTTTTTTTATCAATTAGAAACAGGAGAGGTAGGCTCCTAAGTCTGAGTTTTACCTCTGAAATGCTTATACATGTTAAAATCGGAGACTGAAATCTCAAAGTAGATGCATAGACCTGTACACATTGTCTATAGAGAGAAGCAGAGCAAGGCAGGACAGGACCTGTAAAAGAAATGATCTTATACAAGAATTAGTCTGCAATATTTGGGCATAAAGATTCCGTGTTTGAATGACTTCTACTAGTAACAGGTTTTTGGGGTTTGTTTTTTTTTTTTAGTGATTCTGAGTGAATCTCTCATGCCTGGCATAAATTAGGGTTGCAATATTTAGAGCTCTAAAAGTCTGGTAGGGCTTTTTGTTCAAAATTTCAGAAGAGGTACAGGTACATGGACTGTCTTAATTACCAGAAAGAAGTTGTTAGTCCTGGGAGAAGTTAAATAAAATATCAGTTAGAAAAAAGAACTAGGCAAAGGAAAGGGGAGCATATAGTTTTCACAATCTCCTTTAAGTTTATTTAATTCATTGTTAACTTTTGCAAGTGATAAGAAATCCTATCAAGAAGATCTTCAGAATCTTGTTTGATATTTTGAGCTAGGTGACAAAAAAATCTTCAAGTAAAATATTTCTGCCTATTCTTGCAGTGACAGGAGTTAAATATTTAATTCTTTCCTTTCTTGCCCTTTGAATTAGTAGCTTAAAAACATGTCTGTCTAGGGATAAGTGGAAGAAGGAGAAACAGATTTTGAGGCTGGTTAGGGAATCTGTTTATTCTTTGAGATAGTGGCAAATAGAATACAAAAGAGGACTAGGAAATGAAAGATTACGCATAATCTCTATTGTGAACTAAAAAGTGTTTTCCTTAGCAGTCACATGTTATTGTTAAATAAACAAACAACTGTTTAGAATCCCAGCATTATTATACTGTCTCAAATGGCAGTCATCAGTTCTCTACTGCTGATCAAAAACCTGAGCAGAGTTTTGTTCAGGTCTAATGAACTTCCTTTGTTGTCAGTAGAGAATCGAATTTGCTAATTTTTGGGGTCCCTTCCAATATGAAATACTTCCCATATTCTAATTTCTCTAACATGGGCATTAAAGGCTCTTTGAATTCCCTACACTTCACCAATTTTGTATTTATATATTGTTTAATGTTATTGTATTTGGATACGAAGGTTCTCATAAAAAATTGCCTTCAGGATATTTATGGAAGAATTCTATTGTGACTTTTATGTTTAAGGTTTTATAATAAGTTGTCTAGCAGAGGATTCTGGTTACTGGCTTGCAATGTCAAATATAGAATTCTTAAATTATTGGAGGAGAAATAGCTGCTAGATTTCATAAGTAGTAAAAAGAAATACCCACCTTAAAACCTGTCACTTTATTATGAGTAAAACATGTGTTCAAGCTGTTGGCAGTGCTGTGATTTATGAGTAAGCTGAGGTATGTTGAAAGGTAAGAGCTCACTGTAATGATTACAGACTACTTAGATCTAGTAAAAATAAAACAAGGTTATGTAAGTACAGTATGGTATTTTTCTTAACTTGCATACATCTGCAGAGTATATTTGATTGGAATGTTAAACAATTGTTTCTATATTTGTCTGCAGAATATTCAACAAAAAACAATGTAAGTATGAAAAAGAGGTTTGAAGCAATTACCCATTTTAGTACTGCAGCTATTTTTAAACATTCTGAAGTTCTGCTGAGAAGAGTTAAGGCCACCAGTGTTTCCTGTTAGCCTGGGCTGATTTTACTGTTCTTCAAGATTATTTTCTTGACAGTTGAACCATAGGTGAGGAAGTTCACCTCCATAAAACCTAACTTGATATATGCCCAGTAGAATGGGAGAAAAATAACACATGCCTTGTGTTGCAGTATACTTACAGTAGTATACTGTAAATAAGTTTTTTCACCTCTTCTGTCCATTTTACTTTTTTTTCTAAATTTCTGCAGTTGACTGCTGTTAAAAACAAGAGAGAGTGGCTTCTGGGCTGTCCTGATGTGTGTTTTGTTCATAAATCACAGTTGACCCTACCAGTTACTGTAGCCCCATAATTCATTTACATTACCTTGTCATACTTCTCAAAATAATTTGCCTTGCTCCTTTAAATTGGTTGCTACTGAGCCTTCCCTTTGGGATAGTTGAAAACCCTTTTTACTGATCTGATAAAAGCTGTGTGGAGCAGCCTTTAAAAAAATTACTTT
This sequence comes from Urocynchramus pylzowi, assembly GCA_013397555.1. Lineage (NCBI taxonomy): Eukaryota > Metazoa > Chordata > Aves > Passeriformes > Fringillidae > Urocynchramus > Urocynchramus pylzowi. The sequence goes on along the minus strand of VZRH01003979.1, from coordinate 56,882 downwards.
CATGAAACCCTATGCTGCTATGGTACCACTGAATTCTAGTTAAAGCTGCTGTGGTCATGTCACAAGGATATGGTGAAAGCTTGGTGGTTTTCTTAACCTGCTGTACAAACTGTCCTTTCTTTTTTAACTTGGTGGTTTTTTTGTTTTTGGTTTTTTTTTTTTAAGTACCTTAGTTATATTAAACCAGATGGTGGATATTGTGTTTGTACTAGAATAGTTTTTAGGGTTTCAGTGATTTTATTGTATTGTTCCATATTTTAGATTTTTCTTCAATGTAACTCAACACTTCTCACAAATACTTAGAAGTATTTTTCTAAATTGTTCTCATAAATTACTAAACAAGACTGTTAAGCATCTACTTAAAAGAATTTTACGCTTTAGAGAATAAAGAATTTACACTTTAGAGTGTAAATTCCGGTACCATAAGAGCTTGGGATCTCACTTTTTCAACTGTTAATCAATTTTTTGGGGGTTATGCTTGCAATTCAAGTAGAGATTTCCATTAAAGTTGGAAAAATGTTAAGGACATAAACAGAGTCTTGCTAACTCAGTTAAAGTCCTTTATTTGAAACGAAGTCTAAATGGTGCTTTAAAAGTGACTTACTTTTGCAATTCAGAAGGAAACCTCTTTATGCTTTATAATTCTTCTAAAGCATCTGACTTGTTTTTAAATGTCTTTCTTTAAAAAAACGTGTTTTAAGATGTTCCTTGTTGTTTCCATTTATTCCGTGCCACACTTCACTGTGTAGTAGTATTACATTACCCCATTGTGAAGCATTATTTTGTTAAATTAGTTATGGATTGCAAGCGTGTACTTCAGGAGTTTTAGATGAATAGTGCAATGAAGGTCCAGTGTCTGAATGTGATCGGGTAAGGTACCTTGCTGACTTAATTACAATTGTGATTTTAGGCCCTAAATCAGGTGGTCCTTTGGGACAAGATCATGTTGAGAGGAGATAACCCAAGGCTGTCCTTAAAAGACATGAAGTCAAAGTACTTTTTCTTTGATGATGGAAATGGTCTCAAGTAAGTAAATATTTGTTTTATTACTGTTATTCATGTTATCTTGATTTACTTACATACTTTGCATTTAATACATGTGTTCATTGGTATGGTTAGGGAGCTGTATTCTATCTGATACTCTGTCATCTCTGTTACATCTTTGATTGTTAGAACCTGGCCATGGGATCCAAGATATCCTAGGTATTCTGTAGACTAGAAAATGCACTGCAATTATGAGCAACAGGCTTCTGGGTTTCTGCCTTCAGTCTGTGTAAAATTGGTTCTGTGATGTACTCAACTCCAAAGGAGTCAAGAAAAAAAAAAAAAGTAGGCAGTAACTACCTAAAATTAAACAGCTTGTTGTTTCTGGACCAGATAAACAATCTGTATCCTAATGTGTTTAATACTAGTAACTGTTAATTAAATCACTTGAGTATTTGTGCTGATAGTCTTTGTTGCTTTTGCAGGGGAAACAGGAATATCACCTTGACTCTCTCCTGGAATGTTGTACCAAATGCTGGCATTCTACCTCTTGTAACAGGATCAGGACATGTGTCTGTACCTTTCCCAGATACCTATGAAACAACAAAAAGTTATTAAATTATAATACTGAATCATAAGCAAAATATTTTTATACTTGTATATTGTGGATACATTTTATTGCAGTTTCTTCTTGCATCCCGCGCAACTTTTCACTGAATGGAACTTAATTTCCTCAGGATAGTAGCATAGGAAAAGGAAATGAAAATTCAGGGTTTTTTTTTTTTTTTTAATAAAACATTGAAGCTGAAAATTAAGGGAAAAGTAAATTGCAGAGTAATGGTTTTGAGGGGGTAAACTGAGGATTTTTTTTTCCTGGCCATTTAAGTATAGATCTCCTTTTCTTTTAAATAAATATTTTTAAACCAGAAGATAGTCTTCCTGTGTTTGGGCTTTTTAAGTGTGATAGTTATTTATTTTGTGTAGAACTCAAATATACCTTCTGGAGTTGGTTTCTGGGAGTGCCTGAAGGAAATGGCTGTTCCATTTTAGGGCATTTGTTTAAATCTATGTGCAGTATGTTACAGTAGGTTAAGCTTGGTCCTTTCTAGGACTGTCAGCAACTACTTGGAAAACTGGTAGTTCATTATCTGTTAGTCAACCTCAAATCTTGAGTGCCACTGATGTAGCCCACATTCAGTTCAGTATTACAAATGATTTTAATAACTGCTTGCAATGCAGCAAACTGGAAGAATAAAAAGAAATCTATTCAGTATGAGTCTTACTTCTTTAAGTATAAGACAAAAGGCTAAGTCAGTAAGAAAAGTAAAAGCTTTAGGTAAAGAAAGGCTTTCTGAAATGGAATCTCTAGATTTTTACTGGGATCTGTTCATCAGGAAGAATGAACGTTCTTGTTCCAGAAGGGGCTGAGACAGCTGATAACAGAGAGGACCTTCCACAGCAAGGAGTAGGATAGATGTTCCCTAAACAGTCTGGGTAAACCTTTCCAAAGCAGAGGATTTCCCTGTGGTAAGATAGAGTAATTGAGGTAGATTTGCCAACTTGAGTGTCAGTGAGTCTACCTGCAAGGCTTGCTGGGTTGCATGAGCCAGGAAAGATAGCAAGCAGCGTGCAGCAGCTTCAGGCAGCACCTCCGCAGAAAAAGCGGCCTCTCTGTGGCTGCACATCCCCCTCTGTGTGCTCCTTCCCTCAGCTACAGCTGGGAATGCTTGGGGCTGGGGGGAGGGGAGGAGCAGGGTACCAGGATGGCCTTGTGGCAACGGTGATGTTTGTAGAGATTGACTGGTGCATTCAGGCCAGCCAGGAGATAGCCAGGAGAAGGAGCACGCGCCGCTGTCGCCTTCCTGGCACAGCCCCTGATTTACGTGTGTGTCTTCAAACAAAGCATGACAAGGGGATTCATTGCCAGACATGAATGTGCTGGGTGTACTGGGGACTTGGAAAAAGAGGAAACTAAAACTCAGGTTTTCATACTATAAATCAGAAAAAAAGTAATAGGAAAAATTATGAGAACTACGTTGTGAAAAACCTTACAAGAGATTGGAGCAGAGTATTCTCCTTTGTTTTGAGCTCACCTAGTTCTCTGATTTTGAGGGAACTAATTTGCTTTTAAAAAGGGATATTTAATATTTATAAATTATCCCTAAGTGACTATTTAATACATTCTTCATGTTGGTGTATTAATCAGAATGATCTTTAAAATCATTCCCAAAAGGTGCTTTGTATGTACAAACAAAATTTTGTTTTAAGTGCAAAAACTAATTTCTTTCACATGAATGTTGTAGGAGAATTTATCATTTGTATCCAGCATATTTGCCTGAATTTCAGTTCTCTGAACTTGTGCTGTTTTCCACAGAGTAGTATAATCAGCACATTGAAACATACTATTTTTGGTGTGCTTTGATATCAGTTGTATATATGGCTCTAAAAACTGTTACAGAGAACTTAAAACTGTCATAGAGAACAAAACCAAAATATTTTTAGAGATAATTGGGCTGAGTTGTGGATTTGTTTTGTTAATTGCCAAATAAGTGGTTGGTTTTTTCATAAATTATGTTCTTGAATTGTTTACTGAAGCATTTCTTGTGGCTTGGCATTCAACCACTTCCCTGCATTCCTTTAGCAGTACTCTTCCAATGAATATAATGTCTGCCTGTTAAAGAGAAGGTTTAACTACAAAGACAAGGATCCACTGTCAAAGAGCATCAGGGAGAAAGCTACTTTCTGTCCTACAAAATGGTATATTCCTCCCAGCAGACAGTAGCAGAATTTCAGGACACTGAAAGAGTAGCTTCCAGATGTGATGTTTGATGCTTTACTAGCCTTTCCCTGTGAAGAGAAACTATGTTTGAGGTGAGCATTTTAGAGGGATGAAGAAGAAGCCATCATGGAGTTCAAATTCTTGGCGATAAGAACTTGTTTTTATTCTGAGGAAAAGGCCAGCATAGATGAGCACTTGATGCTGTAATAGCTTGGTTTTTGCTCCTGGGCCACTAAGTGAGGTGTTGCTTCAGAGTTTAAGGAGGCAAATTCCTCAACTGATCTCTATAAAAAAAAGTAAAAAGCCTTTCCAAAAGTCAAATGGCTACTGTATTTTGTTGTTACAATTCTCAAATTGTTTTCAAAAAGAGCGTGCTTTTGTGGAAATAAATGGCATTTACTTCCTCTTGTCTCACACATCTCATGAGGTACTAGTTTGCTGGCAGCTGAGTGTTCTCTTAGCTGTGTTGCTGACTAAATACTGCTGGTTTATGGTTTATTGCTGGTTATGTGCAAACAAGGTATTCCCTGGCAAGTGATTTATTTCATGGGAAGAGGCTGAACTGAAAACACTTAAGATACATTTCAGATAATTTTTAAGCAAGCTTCTGGAGACAGGAGTTCTTGTGTAATAACTGAAAAATGGACATTTTTAAAGTAGCCTGGGTTTCCATTTGCTGTCGAAAACATGCAGTGCTACACTGACAGCAAGGAAGGGCAAAATAGCTTTGAAATACACATTTAGAACTCTGCTCCCCTGAGCAGGCAGTCTTATTTATGAGTAGCTCTACAGTTTTTGAAAATAGAAAGACATTGAGAAAATAAATTACTTCTACTAGTTGTTAATTCTTTTAATGTTTCTTCTGAACAATGAAGTTAAAGCTAGCTAATATATTGCTCACTAGCAAGATTTAAATAGAGTTCCTGCATAATTTTTGGATTCCAACTGTTGAAAATGTTGTTCTGAAAATTGCTTCAAGATGATAGGTTTTGCAGGGCAGCTCTGCAAAGTGAAAGCTATTTAAGCTGAAAATTCAGGTACTGGAGAAGCAATCTTACTCCAAATTTGTGTCAGAAAATACATACAGAATAACATTGTCAGACTTCAAGAAAAGTTTTTCTGGTTTATTTGGCTGCTATGTTTTGGAATTTTTTTTTTCATTAAAACAGTTAAAACTTATGCAAACATTTTTAACGGTTCATTCAAACAAACAAGTCAACAGACACATATTGTTTAGCCTGAAAAGTCCCATTCTACACATACTGGTAAATGCTCATATTACAGTAGTTATATCAGGCATCATTTTATTAAACAAAAAATCCAAAACTTAGCTTGAACAAGCCAAATCATTTCTGGATCTTTTTCTGGTGCCCTTCAACAATTTCCTCAGACCATTTTCTCAAATTGGCATGTTACTGAAGATAATGGGCCGAAGATGAGGCACAGATGGAAACAAGTGAGTATTCAGTAATAACAATGGTCCTAGAACAGCTTGGTTGGAAAGGACATTTAAAGGCCATCTAGTCCAACCCCTCTACAGTGAGCAGGACATCTCCAACCACATCACACTGCCCAGATCCCTATCCAGCCTGACCTTGAATGTTTCCTGGAATGGGACATCTAACACCTCTGGGCAACATGCTCAGTGCTTCACCACCCTCAATGTAAAAAACTTCTTCCTTATATCCAATGTAAATCCACCCTTGTTCAGTTTAAAACCATTATCCCTTGTCCTATCTCAACAAGCCCTGCTCAAATGTTAATGCCCATCTTTCTTTAGGACCCCTTCAAGTGCTGTAAGGCCTCAATTAGAAGTCCCTGGAGCCTTCTCCAGACTGAACAGCCCAATTCTCTCAGCCATCCCTCTAATTATCTGCATGGCCAGGATTTTTCTCTCCATCTCTCTCCACCCTCTCCTCTTTTCCTCCTGTCACCCGTCCCTCCCTCTCACTGCCCCTCCCCCTGTTCACTCCAAGCTTCAACACCTTTTTCAATTATTTATTGAAATGGTTGAAATATGAATAATGAAATTCTAAATCCTCTGTGAATAAGCTATTTAGAAAATAAAGTGGAGAAAGAACAGCTATGGGTTAATCACGGACAAATTCACCTGGAAATTTCCTCTGCTTCCCAGCTGTATTACCTTTTGCTCCTTAGTAGTGCTCGTGTAAATTCTGAAGAAGTAGCTGGCACTCTTTTAAAATGATAAAACTGGCAGAAATTAGAGAACATACATATTTCCAGTGCTAGAGGACCATGCCAGTGAACAAGCATTTCTGTAATTTGTAGACATGTTTGTATTATACCACTAACTTTGCTAACAGCAGTCATCATGTGCTGTGCAGTTGTAATGCAGTGATATCCAAGTGCTTTACAAGAAAAATACACATTTAGCTCCAGAAAGATCCTTTCATTCTTAACCCATAGTGGAAGTGCTTTTGCAAGCCAACAGTCTTCAAAACAGTAGCCTGGGATAACTAGAATTGCCTGTGTGGCATGTGACAAACCCACCAGAGGTTCCCCCAGCTGGCTGCACAGGTGATTGGTAACCAGAAGGGATAATTGAGGACTCTTCAGCGGGTAGTCCTTTGGCAGAGCTAGGATTTGGATGCCACCTGGAGTTTTGCTTCTGTGTTGCAACGTGCACAGCTCCAGGTATGGTGCTATTCATTCAGTCTGCCTCCTTGCTCAGTGTTTCTTGCTTTGTCAGGGTTTGCTTTTGTTCTCCAAGAGGCTGCTATGGTCCTGTGTGCTCGTGCTGAAGGGAATTTGTTGGATTTGATACACAGATGAGACTTCAGAGTGTGGTAGTAGGAGCTATGAGGTGGGTAAAGAAAATAAGCCAAACACCAATTTCTAAGTGTAAAAATGTTTATGCTTGAGAATGGTTGGTATTAGATGTAGTTAGAGGCAGACAGAGGTCTTATTTGTGTAACAGAGTAACTGAAGATTGAGATAAAACTAGCTTAACTATGATTTAGAAGTGACAGTGATGAGATTGTGGCTGCTGAAGTCTTTCTGGGTTAGGGTTTTGTAGTTTGTTGGGGTTTTTTGGTTTGGTGGTGGTGTTTTTTTGGTTGGCTGATTTTTATTCCTTTTATTTTTCTACTTTACTTTTATTTCAAAAAGGTTAATTCCTTTGTGTTTTCTTTCTTTCTCTCTCTTAGTTCTGAAAGAAAGAGTGGGCAACAGTTTCTTTTTCTTCCCTGCCTTTCTAGTCCCCATTGCTCATTAAATATTACTTGTTCATTTACATTTCACTTTAGGAATTAGTATAGTAAGAAAGAGAGAAAGGCCCTGGTGCCTGCATTCTAACTGCACATGTGGCAACAACCAATATTAACATTCTTTTTAAGGACTGTTTTTTAGGATTTTTTATATTTTCAAATTTTAAGATTAAAAAGTAAAATGTTTTGTATGGTTTAATGCTGTAATGGAATAACTTAAATATTATATATCGCATCAGATATGCTATCTGAGCTCACTGTAAGGACTGCCTCATTTCACAAGCTTTGATCCACATGAGCAGTGAAATTTGCCTAGTTGTCACCTCTCTGTATTGTCAAATGTCTCTCCTAAAAAGGAGTATTTCCTTAGGATTTGTTTTTTCAAAGTTGTTAAAACTTTTTTTGACTTAATAGGGTACAGGTAGAGCCTTTGACTAGATGACTATCTTTTTTCCCTGTCTCCCACTTTAATAAGTTATTAATCAGGAATGTGTAAAGCAGATGCTGATATCCTCAGCATGGACAGTAGGCCACTCCTCAAAGTGAGATAACTCTGTGTAGGAATCCATCAATATTCATCAATCAGATAAGAGATGTCTAGATTTGCTTCTTTCTTTTTTTTCTGGTTGCTTGGCATGATAGTAATGTCATGGGTTTGGTAGTGATGTCTCTTTTAATGCTCTCCTGATCCCAGGATGACAATTTTCCACTACTCTGAAATTCATAATTTTTAGTTTTAAAGAAAACAAAGAATGGGGAACTTCCATTTGTACTTTACATAACAAGCTGTTATCCTTTCAGGGAGATCTAATAAATATATATGCTATATGTGTGTATCTGTTGTTCAGTGAAATCCTTCAAGAGCTGGTCAGCACAAGGGAACTTCAGCAATTTTTGTTTCAGGGCTGCTTGTATTTCAGAGGAACCAACATCAAACACTGAGATTTATCTGGCCACTTCTACAGGGTGCAACACAAATTTAAACTTTTCCCAGGGGAGCTATATGAGGTGTAAATTACTTGTTTTCCTGGATCCAAAGTGAAGGTTTTTGATGGCTTGGATTTTAATTAATTTTTGTCTTTTTTAGCTCTCCTTTTTTGTTGTTGTTGTTTTTTTTTTTGTTTGTTTTGTTTTTTTTTTGTTTTTTGGTTTTTTTTTGTATTTATTGTTTGCCTTCTATCAAAGAGAATCGCAGACGGTTTGCTTTCAGAAAACTGATGTAGATTTGCCATTAAATTTATGGTAATTTGTTTATGGTCTCTTTGGTGGATGGTAGGAAATGATAGTGTTTATGTTGCTCAACACCAGAATGATATTATGATATAGGGATTCAAGTTTTAATTATACTTGATTGGTTTTGTTGGTACAGAGGGAAAACTAAAAGACAAAAATGAATGAAGGCAATAGCTTTGACTTTACAGAAGAAAATCTTGTCAAACAGAATTTTATTTTTGTTTGGAATGAAGGATCAATTTTTCTGGCTGAAGAAGGAGCTCTGCTCTTTGATATCCAATAGAGTTTGAGCAAAGGTCTGTTGTTAACTTTGGAAGTTTTTTCCCTTTCTAAATTTTGTCAAAAAAAATTTTAGTTTTTTACCAGTTCCATATTAAAGAATTGATGCAATATTTTAGTTTCTCATTTTCCTTGATATATTCTTTCCATCCTGTTTTCTACTTGTGATCCAGCAAGATTATTTTAATTCTGATCCATTTGTGCACAAAATTAGCTTCTGAATTGTGTTTCAGCAAGACATCATGTTACAAAGGTACATCATAAAAAACATGAAAATTGGGTCCTAATTATCCATACTAAAAATTCCTCAGATTTTAGAAATGGAATTGTGCAATACATGAGAGGGTGAAAAACTAAAAGCCTTCATTTGATCAATTCTGGGGCAGTGCTCTCTGCTGCTTTTTCTAGAGAAATATCCTTTATTTTCTCCTATATATTTTCTGGGTCTTGAGAAGTCTTAAAAAAAAAGTTTTGTAGCCTTTGTCACAGACTGGACTTTTATAAGTCAGTATTTTAATGGGCATTCCAGTTGTTTTAACCAGCAATTATATTTTTTTGTAGCATGACTGAAATATTGCAGAATAGTGTAGAAATAGCTTTTAGAAGACTGTTCAATCTAAACAAAATGGCAGTGCAATAGCACTAAAATTGCTCCTGCTAATTTAGTATAGTAAAAATAATGTAAACAAAAATCATGTTGAGGAAAAGAGCTTGGTTTTCAAGTTGGTTTTTTGGGGACTGGATTTGATCATTCCTGCAAGGAAATTTTGTAGGAACATCTAAGAACCTGTGTAGAGTCTAATGAGTAAAAGCAATGTTGATGCAGTTCAGTTTTGAAACCTCATTATGTCATGATCGTAATAATTTTAATATTTTCTTTGAATAAATTACATATTCTAAAACATTTTTCTTAGTCTAAAAACCAAAGAGAGTTTAATTGAACAATATGCAGTTTGTATATTTACCAGCAGATGTCAGGCATTCACTTTACAAAACAATGGAGCGTGAAAAATGTCCATTTTCAGAGTAGGATATATAAGATATTTGGATTTTAAGTTTAGGTATATAATGCTATTATGAAATTTTTTGCCTATTAGGATTGAGAGATTTTAATTTAAAGGAATTTTCAGAGTGTTTGGATTTAGACAGAGGTGGTCTTAATCTAACATAATCTTTTTTTAATATTTGACATATTTATGAATGTCATGTATAATACAGTAAAAAAAGATGAGTCAATTATGTACATGTGACAATTATGTACATGAGTCAATTATGTACAAGTGACATCCTTGCTTTTGTGTTCTCTAGAAGTAAGTGTCTGGTGACATTTAAGAGAGTGCTGTTTCGTTTATCCCTGGGAATCCCTTCCCTGGGATGGGATTTGCCATCATCTGTTGCAAATGAAAAAAATCTTTACAGTTAAAATCTGTGACAGACTTGGGACTCTGGGATGTTATTCTTGGGTCCTCTGCAGATCTTTCATGGGCCAAACAAGAAGCTGCAGATGACAGATGCAGATGAGTTTTAAACTATCTAGGGATCAATGGTTGGTTGTCTCATAAGCATTTTGAAACCTAATTCATCGCAAATGTAAATCAAGTTTTCCAACTTTGAGTAGTATGGGTAGAGTTTGCTGCAGGGAATGAAAATTCTGGGCAGCATCATCTTCTTTCTGAAGCTACACTGTCGTAGTGAATGTGTTTAAGGCAATTTTCAGTGCATTTATTACCTGTTACATGCTTCGAATAGAAAACAAACATATTTTTTGTAAATATTTGGGCAGTGGAGCAGGAGTAGCTGTCCTTTGAAGTGGGGTGGTGTTTCTATACAGATAACCGCAGTGACCCTGTTCTTTAAGGTAGATGTCTGTGTTCTGAGCATCTACCCCTGCTAAGTGGGAACAGCTGCTTCCTGAGGAGACAAGATACGAGTCAGTTGGTAGGGCTGCAGCAACGGGAATCTCAGAGCAGCCGTGGTTAAAACAACAAAAAGCACGAGCATGAAGTGAGAATTGCTGCCTCTGCAGTTCTCACTGTACCAGAAACAACCAACCATTTTTATCCTCTCCCTACCAACTTTATCCACTACAAGTAAAAAGACCAAAATAAGTACTGTAAGAAAATATTGTACTCTGTATGTATGAGAAAGAAAGGAGTACTACATTTATCAGGGACCTTCTGGTTTTGTGCCTGTTGCAGAAAGTTGTGGGTTTTTCCCTTATGCACAAGCACTGGGAAAGTACTTTTGATCCAATTTAAGAGGGAAAGACAAAGATTGTGTTGGCTGTAAATAGTAATCAATAGGGTCCATAAACTACTTTGAAAGTGACACAGGTTGAAAGTGTCAGATAAGATATGAAAGAAGATGACTTAGTGTAAAAGTAAAAGACTTGGAAGAAAATCTCACACACTTCTTCCACCTTTTAATGGCCTGACTCAAGAGTTGGGGCCAAGTAACTCTGAAGATGTACTGATCTGACAGTTTTCTGTGAATGAATGGCAAGTAACTGCTCCTTCATTCAGGCAGAGAGAATCAGTGAGTCTGGACTTAGTCAGATGGACAATCAGTCTCATCACTAGACTTAGCAGCCTGGGCTGGTCAGCATCACTTTCTTGCTAGAGGCTGGGTTTCCACTCTTCTCATTTGGACCTCATTCATTCTGTTCTGAGTTGCACAAAGTTCAATGAAATGGTCACCTTCAGTGGCTAAGTCCAAAGCCTAAAAATAACTCTGGACACCCAGACTTGCTGTTGTGCACAAAATAACTTCTGGACAGTAGCAATATTTCAAAGATTGTTTGGAACAATTTCAAAGATTGTTTGGTATAATACACTAACAGGCAGGTAAAGTTAACCCTGTCAACCAATTATTTGTGCAAACTATGATAGGCTCTCTGGAAATGTTCTTGTTTGGATTTTTAGCTGTCATGAGAGTAGCCAGAGCAGTGCAGTGCAAGCTCCCCAGGGCTGGGGTGCACAGCATGGGGCTTGTAAAGCTGAAGGGAAGGACCCTGCCAAGGCTGTTGTCAGTTTGGGATATGACTGTGTCCCTCTAGAGCATTTATTGCTTTAGCAAGATAGTGCTGGAACATCTTGTGCCTGTTCCAGGAGATTTGCAGTGTCACAGTGAGGTGAGGCTGTGACACCCTGACTCTCTGCTTGAGAGAAGGCTGTAACCCAACAGCACATATATGTTTCTCATCTTCAGCACAAGCCCATTCATTTTTGGCTTAAGCCTAGCTTAATTTAAGCTATCAGTTCTTATATTTATTGTTTTGAAAGCACCTGGTGTTGATAAGGTGATGGCATGTAAGATGTGCATCAGGAGAAGGTTCAATTTTAAATGTAAAACCAATCAAATTATTAATATGATTATTCAGAGCACCAACAGCAAGGTCTGCAGCCATGGAAATAGTCCTGTGTGATCTCTTTTTGGAAGAGAAAATACTTACTTCCACTTCCTACTAATATAAAGGTCTTTTCCATTAACAATATTAAGAGGTACCAACAACACTGCTGAAGAGCTAATTATGGAAGAGCAAACACACAGTGAGAAATATTCTAAAAACAATCAAATAATAAAATTTCCTTTCTTATTAAACTACATTAATGATTTGAATAATCTTTTATTAACTCTAAGCTAATACACTGAGTGAAATTTCGTTAGGGAAAATGATTGAGAATAGTTTATCAGCAGAGAATACCCATACAATGTGTCACTAGATGGCAATGTAACACATGGCAGAGGGGGACTTTGTTAAACTATATAAGCAAGTTCTTAACATCGAGTGAAAACAGGTTTTTGAGGCAGTTTTCATGGATAAAAGTGTAGCAAATGAGAAACTAGATAATATCATCATGAGGCTGTTTCCTAAAAACCATATATTTATAAACTTGACAGGAGAGAAATGTTAATATTTGTGGTTGTGTTTGAAGGCCTTGGTAGTTATGGTGAAAGAGAAATTGCAGTAGGTATCTGTATAGTCAGAGTTTGTGCCATAGTGCTCCTTCATGAAAGGGCAGCTGGGAAGTTCTTGGCCTCTTCTGTCCTCCTTGGTAGTTGAGTAAAACAAAGTCTAGTCTACAACTTGTTAAAACTTGCATGTCTTTAGTGAAACTAGACTATTCCCCTTGTTTTCATGGGTTTTTTTCTGTTTGGTGGAGGGTTGTTTGGTTTTTAACTTTCGGTCCCAATACCAGGAGAGACCATATAACTGGGGGAACTTGTTGCAGGACAGCCGCACTTGGCAGAACCTGATGTGACAGTACCACGCTCGTGTCATTCTCAGAAATTCCACTGGTGTCAAAGGGGGTTCCAAGGGCCTAACACACAAAGGGCCCACAGCACAAAGCTTGCATGCTATGACTTATAGAGGGAAAATGAAGCTTTTCAGTCTCCTTCACTTATCCCAGTTAATGTGCCTGGCTATTGCACAACAGATGGGGTCGAGTGACCTCTTAATGTACATACAGACTAGTGCTCATTAATCTCGAAAGGAGGTAAGACTTCATGGTATGTAAAGACTTTCAATTTTTTTCCCTTGTGCTGATATACAGAGATGCTATGGGGAAATGAAGCTTTGATGATGCATTGCCTTTACACAAATGGCATATTATTATAAGATTAAAATCACATCCCCCTTCCTTTTTACGGTAATGGATCATAAAAGAAAATTGCACAAGATGGATGCTTTTTTTTTTTGCTCTTAAAGAGTTTCATGGCTCCAGAGTTGAAATAAGTTCATATTAAGTTCTTAATTTCTACAACAGTCCTAAAAATCAACAACTAGAATTAATTGTTAACTTTTTGTTGTCAGGACATTTGAAAATCTATCACAATAGTTTTCTCAGTCTTTCTTACCAATGGGTAGGTTTCCATTACTGTTGTTCATTCATGAGAACAAGGGAAGTGATGCAGGATGAGCTGGTGAGAAAATTTAAAGGAAACAATAGTAATGACTCACAACTGAAGTCTGTGCTTTAGAAATTCCCACCTTTCAAAGAAGGTCTGCTAAAGAAAACCCAAAGTAATGTTCTAGCCAAGTCAAAATTATATTGGAGAAACACTATGGCATGCAAAGTATTGTTTTCAGAGAGACAGCCCAATCTGCTTCCACTTTTGATCTGGACTTTTTTTGGTTTAATGGCATGCTAAAAACTGCTTGCCCAATCCATTGTCTTCAGAGACTGCCCTTTCTTTGAAGACTTACAGGGTTTGAAATCTGCCAAGAGCTTACTTCTTTATCTGGCATTCTCCCTTCTTTGGGGCTGTCTTATTGAAGTGTTTGGCAAAATATGTTTAATACTTCAAAAGGCTTTAATACTAAAAAAATACTACTAAAGTTTAATACTACAAAGTCTTAGGTCTTTCAAATGTTAAATTCAGTGTAACAATATGTGAAAGCTAGCAGTAAAACAGCAACACAGTAACAAAAAGAGGACTGTGGATAGCAATGCGATAAACTACAGAGGTTTGATGAATTTTATGGCTTAACTGTAATGCACTTTACATGTTTGCCATGAAGGAGTGATGTTTTCAAACTTCTCTCCCTCTGAGTTCTTCAGTAATAGATTTTTTTCCTAGCAAGTGTGCACACCCCACCGGTGTTTCCTCAATGCTCTTTGTGATTATACCTGGGATCAAATGAAGTCACATGCCACACATGCATGATTTTACCATGTGAGAAACACAAATAGTGGTTCTGATGTGGTGGAACATTGAGCAAAACTGTATCTTGGGGAAATTGAGTTCAGTTCAGTCAGATTTTTATCTACTGCTGGTATGTGTCTCTGCATATGGCTTCTGTTACAGGACTGCTGAAAAGAGTTATTTTCTGGTGAATGCTTGTAGCTGTCATGTTAAAGGAGTCTTGTTTATCTGGGAGCTAAAGTTAAAGTTACAGAAGTTGTATTTTTAGTGCTGATTTGATGTGTATATGGCACAGAGAACACTAATAGGCTGAAGTTGTCTGTTAATCCACTAACCAGAAAACATACCGTGCCACATACACTCATTTTCATGTTAATTTATTAGTGCTCCTTAACTGCATCTGGCAAACTCTTTAAACTGTCATCTGGGAGAGTTGTTTCTAAATGTGTTTGTGTTCTTTTTATTTTTACAGTAAAAAATATATTAAGCCTTTTTTTATGAATAGTTAATGTTACTAAGTTACCAGATATTTTAGTGGTTGTCTACTTTTCAAGTATCTTTTCAAGACCTTGGAATGTGTTAGGGTGGGAAATATAATAAAAGGACAAACAAAAACCATGGACAGATGAAGTGAAATATGAAATGCAAACGATTCAAATTCACAGAGCAATATTGCCTAAGTATATAGACATACTATAATATATTAAGTCCCTAAAATGAGATAATCTTTGAAAGAGTAGCTATAGGGCTGACTTCTGTGGATGTTTCAATTCTGCGTGTTGGTATGCTTCTCATTTTTTTAGGTTTTGCTTTAATCATTCTGCTGTGCCTCTTTCTTAATAACATCTTTTCCCTGCCTGCCCCGATAGCTAGTCCTGTATGCCAAACTCTCTGATCAAACACTGAACTCAATTCAATGCATCAGTGCTTTGAGAAGGTGGTACAACAACCTCCAAAGAGGGACATTAATATCTTCCCATCTTTCCTTCTTTTTCATTTGAAATTTTCCTCATGAGTGAAACATGAAATGCGGAAAGTAAGTATGACTTTAATTTTTCTTAATTCTGCATTACACAAATGAAAAAAGAAAGAAGTTGAATTTTATTCTTCTTCACAGGGAGAAAGAAAGTTTGGTTTTCTTTCTTAAGTGAACTGCCCTCAAGTGTGACCTATTGTTTGTTTTTAAAGATTATGTATTTCAATTCCTATGTGCCACATGTGATATTGTGTAGCTATCCTTATCAAACAGCCTTTTTTGTCAAGACTTTTTGTCAGGTCATATTTTACTGATAAAATATTTAAGTAACTGAATTATGTTTACTTTCTGCTTAACCATAACTTGCTGCTGAGAGTTGGTCTTTCTCGAAGATAAAGTTTTTTTTCTAAAGCATCACTTATACACTATCTTTTGTGCTGCTCTTCCTTAACCAAACCTTTCTTGTTTAGCAGTACTATGTTTTCAGTTGCCCCATGATAGTCCAGAGTGCCAACCCATCCTGCTGCTACAGCAGCTTGCTTAGCAGCTCCTCTGTGCTCCTCACCATGCCTGTCTTTTCAGAAAGATTGATCAGTGGTGGATCTGAAGCCTGTGTTGGGCCTCTGGTACATGTGGATGGAATTAGGTACTGTGAAAGGTGTTCTAAGGTGATGTACTGCTGTAGTGTAAATCATTTGGGATGGAACTTCATTACAGAGCTAGGTGTTAAGCTGCTAATGAAACTACTTATTGCCTGTAACAGGTAGTACTGGGAAAATGTTTGTGTTTCAAAACCTGACCTCAGCAGCAACAACTCCTTTTGAGTTTTCCTTCTACTCTACCAGCAGATTACTTCATGTGATGTGCTTGTCCTGCTGCTTCTTCTGGATGCAGCTCAGGGAACTCTATGCTGTATAATACTGTATACATATCATTCTGTTCCCTTGTGAGGTCTATACTGTGAAACTGAGCTAAATATGCAGCTGCAAAAAGTAAAAGGCTAATCTGTAATCTAAACCAAAAAGCAAAGTGGGGTAGAAACTCTTTAAAGGGAATATGTAAACATGGAAGCTGGTGCTCTGTTTCTGGAACTACTGATTTTTCTCTGTGGTTTCAAACCAGCTATTTATTTACTATCTTTATTTACTCATCTGTGAAAGAAGATGTGATAATTATTTACCTCAGTGGAAGTTTTAATGGTTCATTAGTTTGTTTTCAAAGAGCTCTGTGACAGCTGAGGCAGACCAGGATACACACACGTACAAATTTTCAGTGACCAGGACCTAGCAGCTCAGTTATGTTGATCTCTGCCTAAACAGTTGTCTCCACTTCTTCAGCAGAAAAGCCACAGGTGGCTTTGAGTTGTCCTATCTCTCTTCCCCATGCCTGCCTTAGATTTTTATATTTATACACATTTTCCCTCTGTGGAGCCTGTTCTATGGTGTCCTTTATGAGAGTTCCTGAAAACCTAAGAGAAAAAAACAGGTGCATAGACTTATGATCATTATAGAACAGTGGTCCTGATCCAAATGACTTTCTAAATTGTTTGAAGTACTGGAGAGTTTAGGAAACTTATGATTCAGGTTTTATAGGAAAAACATGGAAGTCTAACCTGCTTACAGAGACAATTACCAGCCCTGGTAGAAAAAAGGCAAAATCAGGAGGTGCAGTTAACAGAATAATAATACTAGATTTGCTTTCCAGCAAAAGGGAACAGGAACTCACAAAAAGGGCTAGACAAGGCCTATTTCACTGGCAGTGTATGTGAAAATAAAAGGTCTGTTATATTAGGAAACTGGGTAGTGTTTGCCTGGTGCTTGGAAATGCAGTTTTTGTAGGCAGAACATATAAAGTCTATGCATGTCTTACAACAGCCAGAGATTGTCAGAGATTTCCAAAAAGCTTTGAGGCTACTAAATTAAAGTTGCATTTGCTTGCCAAATAATGGACATGTATCATATCTCAAAATATACAGAGTTTTACAAGACCTGAAATAAAGTAATGCTTTGTGCATTTTTGGTATATATTGTGTTGTCGTTTTTTGGTTTTTTTACAAACATGAATATAAATAAGAAAATAACTACAGCTGAATATTTGCCCTTCCACAAGAAAGTTGGCTGTGTCAGAAAGACTTTTTTTTTTTAACAAAATATATTTAGTTTTGCCCATAAATTGACAAAAAGATGGCTCATGGAGTTAGATAGGCCTGTTGAAAAAGATCAGTTCTCACAGTAAGAAATAAATAATGAGAAACAAAATATTGCTTGTGTCAATGAAGTGAAGCTGATTTGAGAAAAAAAATAAGAGAAATTACTGCTCACTACTGATGTAATGGATCAGATACTTATTTGTCCCTTAAAGATTATTTTATGAAATAGCTGTGGTTACAAACAATTTAAAAGCTGCTGAAATGTTTGTATACAAAATGAAATGTTTTAATTTAATTGTTCAATTCAATTTAAGCTGCCCTTAGGTTATTCCAGACACGAGAAAGGTGTGAATTAGTGTTGCAAATTCTTGCAACCAAGGCTGCTTTGGCTTTTCATATAAAAGCTAAAAGCAAAAGTTCTCTTGTTGTTCTGTAATCTTTAACCCAATTGCTTAGGTAATAAGAAATAACTCCTTCACCTTTTTTTTTCCTTTTTTCCTGAAGGTATTTAGCTCTTAGCATTCCAAAATGGGAGAAAAAAATGGCTTCTCAGGGTCAGCTCTGTCTATCTAGACTTGAATCTTCCATGTATTTTTTCACCTCTGAAGTATTTTTAATGTATTTGTGTTTTCTTCATAGCGGTAGCATGAAAAATAGGAAAAAAATACAAATACACAAACCATGTTTTGCAAAAAAACAATTTGGAGAGCAATACCCTAACCTTCCTACAGGCAATGCTTTCCTATGGCACCCAAGTTAACATTATTTTTCAGCAACAAGTCTTTGGCTGATAAATCTGTGCCAAATAGACTTAGGATATTGTCTGCCACTTACTATGTATGAAAACAGGAGGTCTCTGTAGTGACATATTTGAAATAATAGAATGTTTTCTGGTTAAAAAGTAAACGGTTACAGTATTTTAACCATAAGACATTTTTAGTAATCTCCTCTGAAAGGCAAATTCTAGCTTTCTTTGTGAATGCGAGTGTTCTTCTTTTAGCCTTTTTATGAGCATAATATAAACTTATTTTCCATCAGACTGATAGTCTTTTACAAATAGTTGTCATTGCTCTTTTTTTTTCTTATGCTGATGAACTCTCTGCAAGTTCAAAGTCAATGATGCTTTAGAGATGTTTCAACCAGAAGCTGCTTCCAGAACTTTTTGCAGAACAAGGGCTGTGCTTGTGAATGAGATGAATAATATTTGCTTGTGTTCAGGGTGGCCCAAGTACTTGAAAGAGAGATCTATGGGTAGTTACTACACAAAAGCATATTTTAGCCTTGGCATAAAGTTTGAGATGGAAAAAGTTAAGGGGGTTTTTCCTTGCACAACCTCATATATATTTGCCCAGTTCTTACTTTTTCCTTTGCTGATTATCAAGGTGCCTGCCTATAGGGATGCCTGTTTTCATCTAATATTGCTTTTTATGGTTTGCAGTTATGTTTTGCTTATTTTCCTTTGTGTAATTAATTAAAAATTAAACACATCAATAAAAAATATAAAATACAGCAAACTATAGCAAAATACATACTTTGCACATAGCTGCATATTTTAGTATGTAAAATTCAACTTGGGTTTGTGTTTGCTACTCATCCTTCTTACTGGCTGCTCAGTATCTGGGTACTGAAAGTACCAGTACTCTCAGTGAGCTGGGTACCCTGAAATTGTCCTTTAGACCTCACACTGCTCCTCCACTTTGTGCCTTGGTTCCTGAACCTTCCCTAACTAATTCAGAATGAATGTTTCCATCCTAAAAGTGGGAGTGAGATGCATTTTATTAAAAGTAGGTATTGCAGAGTATTTGGCACACATGTGACACACAGGTATATGAAAAAGCAAGTGTTAAAGCACTTGTGATGTTGTGTACATACAATACTATTAATGGATCAGTTCTATATGTATATTGAACATTTATACTTTTATGCTTGGAAAATGTTTTACAAGTGTTTCAATTGCTTTATGAAACCTGAATTGTGATATACTCATTTTGTTAAACTTTGGAAAAGGATTTTGTTACTTTTAAATAACTCAATTTTCCTCTTAAGCCATTTTTTCATGAACAGGTGCAGTTAAATATGTTTAAGATAGGAGTCAGGACTGAGCACTCTTCAGTTGCAGGTCAAGTTACTGCGTGTGAAATGCAGTTTGGGCATCATAACTGTTGGGATTTGCTTCAGATCTTTGGGCATTAAACACTTATCTCCTTTTTTAAAAAAGAAAAATTTAGCCTCATTCAGTTGAGTGAGAAAATACATATAAAATCATCTGGATTTCAGGTTATGTCAGGTATGTCAAATATTTACATCTTAAAAAACACCCCCACATATTCATGTTTGTTTTTGTAATCAAGTAAGTTCGGGTAGTAGGACCTAGATTTAGATTTACTTCAGATTTACTTCCTGCAAGCTCCTTGTCTGGTTGTGATTTATAAGCTCAGCCCTGGAAAACACTTCAGCAATGCAAAGTAGCAGCATTCAGTGCTGGAGACTGTGAGTGAATGGGTAAAAATGGGTAAAATGCTTCCTTTTTTCAATCACTCAAAAGCACATTTAAAGGCTTCTATGACTTGGATATTTGTTGGCATTTGGTTTGGTAGGATTTAAAGGAATTAAGTGCTGGTGGCTTATTTTTTGCTATTCATATTAGCCATGTCCTTTCCTTGTGTTAGATGTGTTGAGGGTCACTTCTATACAGAATAATACAGATCATTAAGGTGGAACAAATGGCTGAACTCTGTTTGATGCCTATGCATTATATACTGGGATAAAAATCATGTAGTCACATTCTATGTGCTTAGTATAGAAAGAGTTATCTTTGTTATAGCAGTCAGTTTTTCATTTTAAAATGCAAACTTTAGTTATGGAATCAACCTTAATGTTAGGCGCTCTACAACACCTTCATGGCCCAAAGCATCTCTCAGAGTGGCAGAAAAGGAATTTTTTTCTGTTCTTCATTTTCTCTGTTGAATTCTTAGGCTGAGAGGACCCCTGAAGATCTTTTCATCCTGAAAAGATTCTATCAAAAATTTGCACAAAACAAAGTTGTTTTTCTTCTGGCCCTGAAACTGTCTCTGTCGATAGCCTTTGAATAAAAGTATTAACTAGTACTAATACTTGCACAATTACTTGTTTCCTTTATGTTTCTTGTACATTTTTTTTTACTTGTATCTAGGGATCTCACATACATCTATGTTTTTGTTAAAAATTGTGTAGCTGAACATGTTTCTCTCTCTTGTACTTCTTCAGCTTCATTTAAATGGGCTGTATTTCATAATAAATCAAATTTGTGTGTTGTCATATTTATTCCTGAAATCCTCAAAAGTTTGCAATTGAGCAGAAAATTTCATAATCTAGTTTCCGTGTTTGTTATCCAGTATTTGTATCAACAATCAAGCTGTATAACTAAAAGTTTAACTGGCTTAATGATGAGGAACAACTGATTTCATTATTTCAAACTTGACACAGTATAAAACTGCTGCCAGAAACCTTTAGAGTTAAATTGCTGGTCTTTCATCAGGAAGATGTTTATTGCAGACTTTAGAAACAGCTATGAAATCCATCTGTCAGACCACCTAAGCATTTGCAAATCTTAGTGTGGAAACATTTAATTCCACTTTGTTTCCTGAGGTGACCTCAAGCTTTTGGTGGTAACCTGCTAAGCTCCTGCTAGGAAGTGCTTAGGAGATGGTTGGGTGTACAAAGCTTTCCCTTGGCACAGCAGCACTGAGCTTTTCATTATGAAGCTTGTTACACAAACATGACATAACTATCAGTCACTTGTTTTCATTACTAAAGAAAACAGAAGTGGCCAGAATCTGAAGCTGATATAATTTGCTGTTGCTATGTAACTTGACAAATGAATGGATGGAGGTAAGGCAGAAAGACTACTAATTGAAGATACTTCTTTTTTTTCCTTTTTTTTTCCCCTAAAGTTAAGCTTCTAGTCCTACATTTAAGATAGTTTGGCAACCTGAATGAAGTTTGGTTTGTATAAATAGTTCTTTACATTTGTTACTGAGGTTATTGCTGAGTCTACAGACCTTCATATGAAGTGAGGCAGCTCATAAGACATTCTAGACTCTGGGACTGGCTCTTGTGAACACAAAAACCCATATATTTTTTGGGATCTGAGTACTGAGAGTGCATCATCAGAAAATGGAGATACTCAACATTATTTTATTAGGGAGGTCTAAAGATATTTACTAATAAAATTTATCTTCTTCCCACCTAATGCAAAAATCCAAATTTGTCAGTTTTATTTCCCTTCCCAAATAAATCATATATTTCTTATAAAAACAGAACAACAACAAACATAGAATTCTTACTTTAAAATTTCAATCTAAAAGCTCCCATTTTCAGTTCACACCAAATTTTAATCAAAATTTCAGTTAATGTAAAACAATTATTGGACTACATTGAAATACTTATTTGTCATAATTTTTATGACTTTGAATTTTGCTGTTATTTTGTAAAAGGAAGACACTTTGAGGTAAGAAGTACTTCCACAGAGAGAAAAATTTCACCTTATCTTCAGTCTTGCAAGCCAGTTAACAGCTGTCCAAATTTTAGAGCTTTAGGATCAATGCACAAATTTAAAGGGCACCCTAAAACCACTCTTGAATATGGTTGTGTGAATTACTCAATTCTCACAGACCAGTTTGACACTAAATATAGTGTCCATTGTTTCTCCTTGCATAGGAGGATGTGAAATAGGCAGAGAAAAACTGAAATCTCTGAAATTTATCTACCTGTAAAAGGGCTCAATGACATTTCCTTCCTTTTCTTTAAAGTATTTTGAGATCCCTTGGTGAAAAATTATGTATAAGAAGAGAATAGCAGTGTTTCTTGGTAGTTCTACATTATAAAGAAATCTAATGTATTTTGTTCAAATTGTATTAGCTTCAAACTCTTATTGCAAAGGATAATCAAGATAAAAGAAACAGAAACATCAGGCTTTTTAGTTACAAGTTATTGCTCAGACCTCTCTCTTTGTAATAATCACAAAACCATAGGTCAAATATGATTTTCTAGAAAGAGTCAAAATGGTAAATGCCATGATTTAGAAGGTTATTGCATTTATAGTCTAGTGTGAGTTGCATTTCTTCCCAGAAGGCTTGGGGTGCTTTACAGCTAGCAGAATTTTACAAGGTCTAGTAATGCTGTAGTGTGTTATTTTTTGAGGGCAAGGTTTGGTGACTGACTCTGTTCCATTCTCTTTTTCTGAGTCAGCTAGGAATGAAGCAGATAACTAGCTCAGGACTTACTGCTTAATTTAAGAAGCCTTTGGTTTTTATCATTCTCTAATATGTAAATATGTTTGCATAGTTGCCCTAATGTGCATCAATAGGACTTATCTTCTGAGTGCCAGCTTGAATCTCACTTACTTGTAGAATAAGCACTCCAAGAGTATGTGCCTTACAGTGTAGTTAGGAATTAGGATTATTTATTCATGTACTGTACCTGTGAAGATACTTTTTTTTTAAATACAGCTATTAAGACCGGAAAAGCCCTGACTTGATTTTGAAATTAGTTCACATGCTTGTGAGAATGGTGGAAACAAAACATGTTGCTGTTGATATATTTTGATTTTTAAAGCTTTTACAAATGGAAAACTATGTGTAGATAATACCTGCATCATTAAAACTGCTAAAAATTACATTTTTCTGGGGGCTGATCTCCAGTGGTCCCTTTCAGCCTAAAGAATCCTGTGATCTTTGTGTCTTAACATCTTGCTGTGTTGGTGCAATGATAAAATATATCATCATCAAGTTGTGGGATCCCTAAATAATTCAAGGGAGATAATCATAAGGAGAACTTAGGAGGCCCAAGGTAGGGCCACCCCTGACTTTAGGATGCAAGATATTGCCAAGGCATAAATACCTTTCTACACTAAAGATGCTATTTAACATGGTGCTGTGAACTTTTAAGTGGTGCTTATAGTTCTGTTGATAGTATAGTACCTGATCCCAAATGCAGTTTTCCCTTTACAAAATTGTGTGGTGCAAGCTTGTTTGTATTTGGGCTGATTTGCTTGAAATGAAAACTGAAATTTGCAGTCTAAGCAAAAATTACAGCAAAAGCAGCTACATGCTCAATACTTTCTGTCTCTGGCTGGTTGAGCTGTCTAATTTGGCCTGCAATAGTCTAAATCTTTTTTTATTATAATGGGTACAGGCTCTTTTGAAGCACATCAGGTGGCTGAAGTGAAAATTGTTACTTAAAGTTACTCCAAGAGATTTTTGTTTCCTGTCTGTGTTGGTGTAGTTATTGTGAATTTTAAATTCAAGTTTGGTTTAGAAATTAGTTACTAAAAGTGACTTTGTCTATCCCTTGTCTAGCTGTCCTAATCTCTCCCCTTATGACTTGTCAATTTGTCACCCTGAGGAGATCTTAGGAGATCTAAGAGGGTTGTTCTTCCTCTTATTTGGCTACTTTGTACTCTGCATCAGTCCTACAGTCTATTGAAAGTCAATTCCCTCTTTGCTGCTCCTAGATGTTGCTATGATTAGAAATACCGGGGAGCCATGGAGCCTCATCATGAAGGAAGGAGGTTGATATGGTGGTGTCAAAGCCAAACAAAAATGTAGCTAGTTAAAATTCTTAAAATCTTTTGTGCATGTGCCTGAGAAATAAGTTGCTAGCAATCCTTACAGCTGTCTCAGCAGTGACTTGCAGTTGGAGATGGTTATTGGGGCAGAACTGCCATCCCTACACATGGCTCTTGCTTGAACATCGAGTCAGCTTTGCCCCCTGCATGCCCAGTGCAGGTGAAAGGCAGGGGAGAATCTTGACTCTTCCAGCAGTGACTCTTCACACAGTGACAGGTGAAGGAAAGGATGGTCTGTGTCTCACTTTCAGAGACCTGCAGATATGCAAACACACCAGCATCGGGAGATTTCTGTGGAAGTACTGTCAAGTCCTCTCTTGAGGACATACATACTTTATGCAGCCATGAATCTGTGCAGGAGCAAAGATGTAGTTTTGGTTTGTAGATTCATCAAATATATTGATGATACCTGTGTCACCAGTGCCTACAATAGGATTATCAAATGCATTGTTCATGCATTTGAGTTATTTTCTGGAAAACTTACAGAAAAGACTATGATCATAGTTGTTGTTATCTTTGGTGTTAAATAATTTATTTTTATGACATGCTATCTATCACTGTAAATTTCCATTATTTTCTAATTCTTTCCATAATTTTACATAGAAAATTGGTGCTCAGGTAGCCTGGCCCTCCAAACATGGTATGCCTGTGTTGCTAGGTGGGTCTTCTCTATGCACCTGTTCTTCAGTGAGTTTTTGTGTCTTGAGTAAAAAACTATTTAATTACCTTGTTTCCAAAGCAAGTAAATGACAAAGATTTTCATTTCTCATTCAGACTGAGGATTGTATTTTCTGTTTATGTGAACTCATTACTAGAGTCTAGGGAGGGCTAATGCTGTCCTGTATGTGCCACTAAGAGCAAGCAGAAAAAAAATTAGACTGCAAAGGAAAATTTCCCGGGCTGATTTGGTGGAATGTACATTAGTATTGGGAAAAGTGCATGAAAATGACAACATCTGATCAGGGCTTTAGTTTTTACTTGGATTTGTGGGGCTGAAGTTTAACATTCTTTGCTATATTACTTTAAAATTTATGTATTTCTTATTAAGATAATTTAAAACAAAACATATTAGTTTGGTTTAGGATTTGTAAAATAATTTTCAGAATCTTCATCCTGCAAATCAAACCTTACTGCTTTTTAAAGAACAAGTGAACAAACAGTAATGGAGTGCCATTCATCTGAGTGCTTACAATTCACAGCATTAATGTCACTAATGTTTACAGTACTGAAGTATTCTTTTTTTAAATCTATTTTTTTTTTAAATTTTATTTTACTTTACCTGTAAAGTATATATTTTATATGGAAAACCTTTCCTAAAAAGATAATCATAAACATCTTCAAGATGTCTAGGACAGTTCCAAAATTTTTTGTACAAGCAAAGCTTACTGATCCTTTTTATGTCTGCAACAGAAGAATGATTTGCCCATATGCTTACAACTGATAAGAACAAATATTTCAGCTATATTTTTCTTTTAATATCTGTAGTTTTTTCTGTTCAGAGTACTACTGCCCACAGAAAAGTACACTTTCTCATGCTTGCTTAATCACTTTAATATAGTTAAGGTGCAGCCTTCAGTGATTAGCATGGTATTTCTCGTTTCCTAGAGACCAAGTGCTAAGTCTATTAGACATTTCCTGCTATTCTTTTGAATTGTAAATACTATTCTTGTAAATTGAAAAGGCCAGTGTAGGGAGATATTCATGCAATTTCCTATCTATTAAAGATGTAGCTTTGAGAATGGAGAAATAATAAAATGCAGTTTTTCATAGAAATTAAGGCACACTAAAGATGGAATTCACTCTTGAGCATTCACAAGGATCAAATATTTGGATTGCGAGGGCCAATTATTTTCCTTTTCTCATCATCTGTTTGAAGAAAATAATAACATAACATAACTAAAGCAAGTGGTGAAATTCTGATCTCTGTGATACTGGAGGAAAGTTTGTACTAACCCTTTTTAGCATCAGTGAAATTATTCAGTGGCATCAGTGAGCTCAGAATTTGGCCTGCTGCTTTATCTTTTTAGAAAGTGCTTCAGTATACAAATGCAGATGTTGTAATTCTTAAATTAAGTGATTTGGCTTGCATTTGGAATAGTAGCCAGTAGGAACATAGAGAGCTTACAATATACACAGGGCAACGCACACTGTTTGTAAGAATTCATGTTTATTGCCAGATACAGCTGATTTTGGGGCAGGAGAAAATGGAGGGAGAAGGAGGAGGAGGTGGAAAAAAAGAAAAACGTTCACGGAGGGGGGTGAGGTGAAAGAATGAAATCACACAATCTACTGAATGTTAGCAGGCTGTGTCAGCCTGAAGAGGAAGAGGACCACCCATGGGGAGGACAAGTGAGCCTAACCTTTTCTTAAAATTCTGGCTGCCTTTAAAATGCACCATTCTACAAAGCAGCTGCAGCAAAGTTTTAACCAGACCTAAGTGCAGGTGTAAACTTCACGCTATCCAGACCTCAAATGCATCCTGTCAGCTGTGTTTGTATATGTTGGTCTAGAACACATGACGTGCATTTGACTTGGTTAAACTTTGCTGGTGTAAGAGAGCTCAGACTTGCAAGGCCCTCCTGCATTTCAGGAGGGTAGGTGGTAGCTGTGTTATTTCTTTTCTTAAGGATTCTGACAGGAAAGAATGGAATTTCATTAAGGCTTAGATTGTGCAGAAATAGTTTCTGAATATAGCAATATTTTCTGAATTTACCTGCTTCTCAAACATGGAGCCTCAGATACTTTGACATGAATGTTTACAACATCTGGTGTGATTTTTTTTTTCTTTTTTCTGGCTTGACATTTAAAGTAATTTTCTTCTCTAGACAGAGTTTAAACCCTTTACATCATTATACCTTTGTGGCTGAGCCTCCTGCAGAGGCTACAGGAATCTAAATCAACTTCAGATGGTTTGCCAAGAAGCTTTTAGGCAAAGTACATGATCTGGCTGCATGCTGGAGGGAGTATGGCCATAGCATAAGCACAGAAGGACCCATCTATATTGCACTCACCTCTTACTCTCTTGCAGAGAGTATTTGTTGTAATAATTACTAAACAACCCACTCTAATTAGGATGATTTTCTGTTGCCTGTGGCTTTTTACCTGACAACCAAAAGAGGTTGGGATAGCAACAGCACCCAGGATTATTCACATCAGATTTTTCCTAAAAAAAAAAAAAAAAAAAAGGAGTGAAAAAAACCCCAGCATTGTTCCTCCTCATGCACGAGGGCACAAGAATTCAGCTTATTTTGCACCTTCTGCTTCTTGGCAGTCCTTAAGAAAGTGCAGGGCAATGCTTGTGCTGCAGTACAGAAAACTTGCAGGTGCAGCTGTGTTTTCCTTTCAGGGGTTTTGACTGTGAAAGCAACTCCTTTCTTTCCCTTACTCACAACGGGTGTGCTTTGTTCTTAGAAATAAATGTTGTCCAGTTTACAGAGTAGGAATGTTGTTTTCTTTTTTCCAGAGGCTAGCTGTGAGGCCTGGTCCAATGACGTCAATAGTTCTGTCTTCAAAAGTTCTTCCGTTGCTGGAAGTGGTGGAATGGTGTCTTCTTGTAGCTCCCCTCTGCCATGGAGAGAGAGGGGCTGGAAAGGGGAGGGCATTCAAGTGGGATCAGTTTTTTCATTGACAGAAGGCCTTTGCTGTGTGACAAAAGCCATATGTATACACATATATATATATACACACACATACACATATATATATATATACATATATATATGTGTGTATATATATACATATATATGTGTGTATATATATACATATATGTATACACATACATATGTGTGTGTATATATGTCTATATATATATATACTCAGTCTTTTTCACTTGTGCAACATGGCACACTTTAAAATAATATTCTCTGCACTTGGTTTTCATGCACTGAATAGTAAGTATGGTCGAGCTACAGTCAGTCATTTTAGAAAGTAGGCAAGGCAGGTAAAAAGAGAAAAATTTATTTAGTGTGTTGTTTCCTACATCAAAATTCTAGTGTGTGTGTATGCACACGTGTTTTACTGCTGAAATATCGGGATTTTTACTTTTTTTGAAAGTAGATGGGTTTTCATCCAAAGGTTTTGTAGCAGGGAGGGTAAAGTAAGACATAAGCTCTTGCCAAAGACATCTTGATGGACAAGAGTTGGAGGTACTGAAATTAAACCAACCATTAATTCCACTATTATTATATGCTAATAAACAAGTTAATTCCACTATTTTTGTTTAAAAAAATTATTATATATTGCAACTGCAATACTATGACTGGTTTTTTATTAAATACCACTTTTGTAGTAACAAGTCATACAACTGGTACTAAGTAATGTGAAAGCTCACAATAGTAATGTTTGTATCAGTACCAATGTTAAAATAAAACCAAAACTTAAAAATTGCGAGTAGAAAATTGTGATTCATTGTGCCTCACCCTATGAGCTAACTGTATGCTGGTTTTATTATAAAAATTTGTGTAGCCTGAATGGTGGGCTGACTAAGTTCACTCCAGAAAAATCAAAGGCAAAGATGGCTCCCTGTGGCTCAGGAAGTCACTAAGTTTCAAGTTATCTGGAGAATGGGGGAGTATTCAGGGAAAATATCACTATATATTTGCTTTATTTATTTACTTTTTCCAGTCATTTTGTTCATTCTGAGAAAAGGTAACTTAGTATTTGACTAGATGTTCCTTTGGCCTGTGACTTTTTTTCTCATGAACTTGGATAGGAAAGTCAGGTAAATCAACAAGGAGTTCTGGGGTTTTTGGCTACAGCCTGAAGCTGTCTGCTTTTGCAAGTTTAACAGAAAATGTTATGACTCTGGAAGTAACAATAGAGCACTTTTATTATGGCATGTTGAAAGAAGTGGATGAATAAACACTTGTGTAGACTGTGTGTTCTTGTAAATGTTTGGGGCCGTATTTGAAGTGGAAAATACGGTCTCAGATAGTTGCTTGCAATAAATCTAGTCCTAATAAATCAGCACTCTGAGTGACACATAATTCAGAATTGGAGCAGCTGGAAGTCAGCATGGACTGCTTCTGAGCTTTTGCTGAATAAAGGTATCTGGTTTTTTCCCTCCTCTTTTTCTCACAAAAATCTTTTCAGTCAACCTTTTTTCTTTATTTATTAACTGTAACAGTGCTGTAGGGTTACTTGTAGCAGTCCTACAGAAAAAAGTGAAAAATTAAGCAAAATTGAATCATTTCTGTAGAAAACCAGAATAGTTTACTTCCCCATTTTTAAAATAATCCTACACTTTTTTTTTTCATACCAAGCTTTTGGAAGACTTTTCACTTTCTGGCACCAGATGTGTGTTCAGAGAGACTGTGTTTTGTATTACCGTTCTGCACTGGAATATCCTGATGTTAAAGAATATTTTCCTTTTCCCATAGATGCCAGCCAAGATGTGCTGGCAGTAGAAGAACTATTATTATGTGAAAATTATCAGCTATTGTGTGCTTCATAGATGTTATTCCTGCCTGATAATAACCTCTTTCTGCAAGTGTGTGGTGATTGAGGAATCATTCACATACCTGATTAGCTCAGAGAGCTCTACTACGACTTGTGTGACTCCAGCTCTGTGCTGACCCTGATAATGGCAAGAAAGTTCCCATTTGTGTAATTCAGAGTTTGAATGGGATGGCATAGAGTGCAAGTGTCTGTCTTCAAATTGGGAAGGTAAGGCAGCTTGCAAGCAATTGTGGAAGGTGATTATGACAAGGACCTACACCACTAGATCTTGACAAGCATGAAACAAAAGCCTCCTGCATCAGTTGTGCTGCAATAGTGGTATTCTAATATCCTCTCACAAAGATATTTGTTCAGATAATGCATGTATGCTTTCTCCCTTCTATTTTTCCAACAGATGGGCGATATTTTCCTTCAAAAAGGCAAAAAATACAGTACAAACTGGATGGGGCTAAGATGATACTATAAGTTACATAAATGATTGCCTATACAGAGAAATGGCAAATAATGGTAAATTCCTTCTGTAGGAATGACTGTGCTGTTTCTGATAAGAGGTTAAGAGATAATTAAGTAAATCTAGGTAAGAGAGAATCACAGAAGAAAGCCAGTGAGGTTGAGATGTTTCCTTTCCAGTAAGAAGGGAACAGAGCAGAAGAGGAGGTTTAGCCACCTCCAGCTGAAGATGAATGAAATGCACATTCTGCTGCCATAGTATAATTTAATTACTTGATTTTTTTTTTTCCTCTGAGTGCTCCATAAAAGCATGCCAAATTTTTCTGTCCAAGTCTACTTTGAAATCAAAATGCCTTGGTTATACAATATAGCCATCTCTGTCCCTACCATTCTTATTTCTATTTGGATGTAATTTTGTCATACCTGTTCCTGCTCAAATTAAAGAAAGAAAGAAAGTGTCTATTTGTATGCTTTAAGCAAGCTGATGCTTCTAGTGCTAAACAGAAATGGTGCAGCCTAATCCCTAAACTGATACGTACAAAATTTATACTTAATGATTGAATAAAGTAAAACCCCTGTCTTTATTGGCTTTTTGATAATTGCTGGGAAAGACCTACAGAAAAGCAATGAATGACTCCCATGCCTGACTTCTAGAACAAAAAAGGATGAAATCATGGAATTCTGTTTTGTTGCAGCTCACTGGGGTCTTGCTACTGACCTTGTCTGAGCCTCACTCCCATTTCCTGTGGGTTGCACCCCATGCTAGGAGGCAAACTGAAGCTGTTCAGCAGAAAGGGTTATGTAACTTAATGGTTTTGGTATCTCTGAATTATGTGGTAGGACCTGGAGTTAGATGCAGGAGCTTAAGGACAGTTAAAGCCTTTGTGCCCACCTGAGAATGGAAGACTGTTTGCACTTATGGCTTGGTATTTTAATTGTTGCAGCTCTGTGTTTTTTGAAGCTGATGGGAAATATTGTAAGTTTGTTCTAATGTGTATCTCAGTAGTCATTCTTGCTGGTAAGGAAATTTACAGCTCTATTTGATATGTTTAGTTATATCAAATTTATCTAATTCAAAACCTTCTCATGAAAGAAAAGCATCACTGTCTAGTGATTACACAGTTCTGTATTCATTGCTTAAAGTTTCAAGGCTGATACAAAGTTATTTACTTTCTAAAGATTTTCAACTCTAAGAAAAAAAAAGCATATTTTAGTGATCTTGTAGCTGTCATGGATATGAAATTTCTGCATAACCATGGTTATGGTTTCTGGTTGTGGTGAAAGCTCTGATGTGTTCAGTGGCTGTGTGTACATTGATCCTTTCTGTTAGCTTGGCTAGATTGCTGTGTCCTTCCTGATGCTGTCTGCCTTCCCAGTTTGATGTAGGACCTGCTCAGTTTTCTGTCAGGAGCCAGCTGTGCTTGCACATGTTCTCTGTTATATTTAGGAAACAGGAAGAAACCTGACACACTCTTGATCAGAAATGCTTGCTTGTAATGTTAAGTAGCCAAAACCAGTTTACTTTCAAGATAGTTTTTCCTGAAAAATCTGAGTTATATTGACAAAATGCTTTATTTTTTAAGGAAACATAACTTTAAATTTTATTGACTGTGATAGAGTTGGGCTTTTCTTGCTTTAACAAAGCCAAGGTTCTTTCCACAAACCTGTTATATATTGAAGAATGATCTTACCAGAATGGCATTATGGCTGGTTTCAGCTGGCTCAGGGGCTTTCAGATTTCAATGCCTGTTATACAGCCACTCATGTTTTCCCCCTTTGTTCTGTATATGTATTTGGGCACTGCTTTGGGATGAAAGACAAGGAAGAATAAACTCTCTCTGACATCTGCAGAAGGTAGTAGTTGTAACTCATGATAGAGGTTACTGGTGGGACAGGAGGTTTGTATTGTGTCCTCTTTTCCTGCTGCCAATCATTTACTTTTTATGGGCTTTAAATTTTAAAATAAAAATGATTGTACATTATAAGCATTTCCTCTGATGAAGTATACAAATGTCATTGGAAACAAAGTAAGCTAATCCTATGGCTGACTTAGATTAAACATTCCACTGGAGTAGCTTTATGTTAGGACTTGATTCATTTGTATCACATCTTTTAACTGCCATTTTAGCTAATTTTCCTATTAACAAGACCCAAATGGCAGCTCCCAGGCCAGCCTTAAGGAAAAGCCTGAGATGAGCCTAACTAAATGTGTTAACTTTAGAAGAGATGTTTTTTTCTGAAATGACCTTATTCTTGTAGGTGTATTAATAGTGAAATAGTTTTTCAAAGAACTTGTAACTAAATTTCAAACTATGTGGGAGGTCCCCCTTTAGCCCAATAGTCTATGACTGATTCTATGAATATTCAGACAAACATACTGTCAAGCCTATTTTCTAAACTCATGCTTTATTATTTCTTGTTGCAGTTAAACACATCTTTTGCTTATTCTTAGTATTTGTGTGAGATCTCATGGGGTAGAATTAATTTTCTTAATGTATCCCATATGGTTCTGTGTTCCAGATTGTGACCAAAACTGTGCTGATATCACTGATCTTTTTGCTTTCATTTATTCATGTGCAAAGTGAAAAGGCTTTCTCTGCTTCTCACCTTGTCCCCACAGGGGGGAGGTTGAGGATGAGCAAGAAACTGGGAGGGGGTAGCACTGGGACAGCTGATTTGAACAGGCCAAAGAGCTATTTCATGCCTTGGAGCATCATGCTCAGCACTAAAGTTGGCTGTGGACAGCTCTCCAAGGTAACCTTTGCTGTAGGACTGGCTGGACAGCAGGTCTGCTTGTGGGAGATGGTGAGTAATTGCCTTTGCATCACTTGGGGATTTTTTTATTAGGTTTTGGTTTTCTTTACTTTTTAAGCTGACTTTATCTTCACCCATGAGTTTTTCTCACTTTTGTTCTTCTAACTCTCTCCCCATCCCACTGGGGTGAGTAATCAAACAACGGGATGGGAGTTCAGCTGCTGCCTGGGGTCAGCCCACCACAGGGTATGTCAATTAAAAGCTCCTGCATTCTGTTTTTGTAAGGATGCTAGAATTTTGATGTTACATTGTAGCTTAAAATTTATAGATTTATGATCTTTGTACAGAGGGAGAAAGACCCCAAGTATAGAAATTAATGTAAGCCCTCTTTTCTTGTGCCAAATCCCTTGATATGGGAAATTTCTTTATGTGGGTAGACAGAAGTAGTGTCAGCTGCAAAAACATTAAAAGCTTTTGAACAAACTAGTGATCTCCCCAGAAACTTCACTATGTTTAGGTGAAAATTGTTATTTGCCAACTGAAATATACATAGGGTATACTTTATTTCTTATTTAATGACTATACATACACATAAGCCAAGATTAATTCTGTCAGTTGGTTTGGATTTAGTGTAAAGCAAACATGGGTACCAAAACAGTCATAGTGACTGTGCTTTCACATTATATGTAGTTAATTCAAACACTTTCAAACTTTGGAACAAAGTAATCTTGAATGAGAGGTGTTTGAAATACTAGTCCAAATTTATCCTTTGTTCCTGATCTCTCTGCTGCAGTGTTCAGAGGAAAATGTAATTTAATAAGAAAAAAGACAGGCCATTGTGGAGGTAAGCAGTAGATTTGGGGGAACCTCCAGAGAACTCAGGTTAGAGCAGAACTTTCTGAACTGCAGTATCTATATCTTTAAATGTATTGAAGTGTGGCAAGTTAAGAGTGTCAGCTATTAATGCTGGTAGCTGTTGCAAATGTAACTCCTGCAGCTGCCACTACTGCAATAGTTTTATCAACTTCTGAATGGGTGTTTAAAATTACAGATTACATTCATTAAAGACTGCTGGGCAAATTAAATGGTAAAGAGATCTGTGAAGAAAATAGGCATTAAAACTAAAGAGATAAAAGCTAACATTCCAGAAACGTAAAACTGATTAGTGGGGTTTGGGCTATGTTTCTGTAAGTAACTTACAGGAGGGGTTCTCAGAAAAAGTAAACAAGCTTGTAAAAATGAAAGACAAACTAAATTGTTATAACTGTCAAAAAAAAAAAATTCAGAGGTGGTGTACTTATTCTCTATCAAAATTTTATTGTTTGCAAAAGAAGATTGATTTAATTAATGGAATAATTTCACCTGTGACAAATGTGCATCAGACAAAGCTTCACATGTGGTGCATGTAAACTGTTACACTTCAGGTAATTTATTGTGCACACTTGTCTGCAGGCACACTGTTCAGCTGGGATCAGGCACCTGAAGCACATAGGAAAATGAGCTAAAATAAAATACCTTTCTTTCCAGTGACTGGGAGAAGGAAGTTTCCAGGTAGTTTTCTTCTTTTGCTTTTAAAATATCTACTGTTCTTCTAAAGATAAAGGAACTACAAGATGTCTATTAAAGGAATATAATTAATTTTTCTTCTCTGGTATGATCTACAGTTGTAGCTCAAAACCTCATATAAAAGGAGGGTTTTGTAGCATGGCAAAACTTAGTTTATATTAAGCATGAAGATACAAAGGACTCGGATTTCACTGGTCTAGTAATGATACCAATATGCTGCTTTTTTTCTTTTGCCCTCCTTTCTGTCTCTTTCTGATGCTGGTCATTTCTATAATAATGTGAGCCATGTCAATTGCTGTCTGAGACTGTGATTTGTTACTTTTTATTTCTGCCATTATCTTGATCACTTCTTTAAGCAAAATGTTATAATGTCTGTCTTCTATTACCTCTAAGATTTTTCTAATTCAATGCAAAAAAAAGTGAAAGAAAGATATTTGAGTGCAAATACTTACACCTTCCCCCAGAAGAAAACGTGCATTGCTTTGTTTATTGGGATTATAGAAGTAAAGTTTGCAGTTTTGGTTCTTAATAAATATTTTCTGATATAGATCAGTTTTGTGATTCTGAGATTGAATTCAGCTTTCCACCAGAGATTAGTTTGTGCAGGTTACAACCAATCTCATTTTTTTTATCCCCATCTCTGCTTGTTCTTGGCTGTGTTCTGCCCCTTACCTGCTTTGGGTAGGTCCTTTTAACCTGATCATTTAATGATTATGTGTCAAAGGCCAGTTGCACTAGTTATGGTGGTAAAGCTGAAGAATCAGCAAGATAAATGAATGGGTGAGAACTTTTCACATCTGGTAACTTAGACAGGTACCTTGCCATTGAAATAACTTGTTTAACTATTAGCACTAGAAAGAGAGAAATTCTGGGAAAAATATTGCAAATAAAATATATTTAACAAAATTGAAGGAGGGAAAAATCCAAATAACTTACAGATAGAATTGAGATATACTCAGAAAATGTGAGCATGGAAGATTTGTATAACTAAAAGCAGGAATTATGTGTGTTGCTATAGTTTAGCTCTAGAAATCAGGGAACTCTTACAATAGTCTTTAAATGTGACAAATTTGCATGTGTGAGGTACTAATAGAACAAAAGCTCTCTTCATATAGTTCATAAGTTTACATCTAGCTACACATTTTATGCATGAAATGTTTAATGTGCTATGTGCTCCTGACAAACCTAATGCTAATTAACCTAATGCTTTTTGTCAAAAAACTTACTCATTCTTACTGCATAGGCCTTAGTTATTTGTTCATGGGCAGAAATGTCTGAATTTATTTGATGTTGGTGTATAAATGGATGTCAATACACTAAGATCAAAATTATGGTAAAATAAAGTAAATTTTTTTTATATTAAAAAATAAGGTCTTCATCCTGCTTTTTTTTTTTTTTTTTTTTTTTTTTTTTTTTTCCCCTTTT
>VZRH01003979.1:0-21298 GCA_013397555.1 Urocynchramus pylzowi | reverse complement strand
TTTTTTTTTTTTTTTTTTTTTCCCAGTTTAGGGCACACATTCTGAAACACAGAGGAATTTTCAAAGTTTAGGAATTGGAACACAAAGCTCACTGGAAAAATGTATTTTCTGTTGAAAAAAATTGTCTTTCAGTTTCAGAAGCCAAACACAGCTCAACTGATAAGAAAAAGATGCTGGATTTTCCTGATAGCAATACTGGGTTTTCACCCCAGATGTTCTCACACAAAAGGTTAGAAGTGTGCAAAAATCCATACCATGAAGTATAGATAAAGTAACACAAATCACTCCCACAAGTTTGAGAACAAGGTTCCCTGGCATTTGTATTTAATTTAATACTGTGCATCCTCTTTTGCATTTTTTTTGTCTGCTGGATAAACCCAGTGGTATAGGGTTTTGATCTAAGTAATTTAAAAATAACAAAACAACTTAACTGTATAAAATCCTATTATATCATACCCATACAACATTGGGATTGTATTTAAAGGAAAATTGATACTTCTCAAGGTTTAGAAATATACTTCTTGCCCATCTCACATATTTTCTGAAGTCAGATGCAGCTTCTCATTGTGTTTAAGTGGATGCACAGAGTGCAACAGACCATCCCCAGGTATCATGGTGCAGTGATGAGGACAGTAGGGCTTCATTTTCACTTGTGCTGCCTTGTTGACAGATTAGCCAGAGCTTGTCATGGGTTAGGTGCCAAGGGATGTCCTTGAATCTGATTCCAAAGAAAACAGCAGGCTGTCCCACTCGATGAAAGCTTTGAAGGGGTTCTTTCTGGTTGTTAGAAATAATAAATGACTGAAACTCAGGCATAAAAATATACACACTGCTGTGTGTAGTGTAATTTAAATTTTGTGTGGATCTCATGAAATAGATGGATATAAAAAGTAAAATTTTACAGCAGTAATGTGTTGATTTCATTAAAAAAAATTCTCCAACAACATTAACAATAATAATTTAATATGATAATTTTATGTGGAGGTACTTGAGGAGGAAGGTATTTCTCAGAACTGTAAGAAGGAGGTAGTTAAGGAAGCTGTTTTCATCAGGATTTCTTTGTCAGCTTTTGATTGTGAATGACCAGAGGTTCATAGCCCCCTTGCCTTTACCCAAGGCCTGGCTTTTCCTTAAGGGTACTCCAGAATGCAAAGCTGACCCTTCAAAGTCCAGGCAGGACCTTGGGACTACAAAGCTTTGAAAGCATTGCTTTATCTGAGTCAAAGAGAAGTGGTATATTTTCTTCATATTTTCCCCCCTTTTTTCTTCATATTTTTTCCCCCTCTGCTGGGTCATCAGACAAGTGAGTTTTGCAGCTTTTGGTAGTACATTATATATTTATGTATGATGCTGCCTTGCAGCCTCTTGCTGGCCAAAATAGCATAGGCAATTTACAAATGGAAGCCAAAAAATATTTTGGCTTCAGGAATATAAAGACAGTTGGTTTAGTGTCAGTTGATTTCCCTTCTGAAAATATTGGCAGACTGTTTTAGAAATGTATATGATGATGTTGTAAAACATCACAGCTCTGTGAGTTATAAGAGCTTGGAGAAGCTGCTGCCTTTATGACTTTAACTGACAAAACCCATCACATCTTTCTCCCAGTGTTTTGGCACAAAATTCCTTATTCACAATCAAACATGAGTTTGCAAATTTCATTTTAAGAGCAGAGCAATTCAAGCAAGCTGAGATAAAATAGTCTTGACTACGTGTGAGCCTTTTTAACAGGAGGGGGTACAGACTGCTTACCTTGCAGATTGCTTACCTAACCCCTGAAAGCAGCTGCAGGTAGGTTAATGCTTAGATAAGTGAGGAAATAATAGGAAGTGATGGATGGGGAGGTTTGCAGTGGGCACTGTATTTTTTGTTAACAAGCCCTGGTGTTCTTATTTGGCAATGAGAATACCCAGGACGGAAGTAGCAATATTTGTCACTTGAATGAGAAGTGAACTTGAAAGTGCAAGTTTCAGCAACTATGTAAAGATAGCACTAATGTTTCATTTTCTCCAGTATGTTTCTTTTTAGTATAATTCCATCAAATTCCTAAATGGATGGTTATAGCTCAGTGTAGTCTTGTTACTGTCCTGTGAGCTTTAGGTTCATTTTTTTATTGTTATGAAAATTTCAATTAATATAATGAAAAGAACAGAGAATTTGAAGCTGTGTTTTTAAGTTGAATCAAAATTATGTTGTAAATTGCCTTCAGCCAGTGCAACATTCTGGTGCTAATGTTTGTAACATTGACTGTGATGGGGATTTCTCTTTAGAATATCTAAATATAGTGTAAATTACTAAAATGGTATCTTCTGGATTAACTTTTAGAACTATGTATGTCATCAAAAAAATGATTTCTAAAAAATAATGTATTTTAAAAAATTATTTCTAAAAAAATTTATTTCTAAATTAATATAGTTTCGTGTTTTCAGATTATTTTAAATTTTTTTTGAAAGTTGATGGTACATTAAAGTGGAGCTTTCAGTTCAAAGCTGCAATTAATTTTCAGCACTAATCTGCCTCTCTTGTTATTAAACTATACTCAAAAAATGAAACACTTGAAACAATTTGAGAGAGGAACTTGCTTGAAATACTTGATGAATGTGAATGTGGTCCAATTTGGCAACCACAACTGAATAGAGAAACAGGCTTGTAACTCTGCTCCCCCCTCTTCTCCATTAACTGTGACTAAGAGGGAGTGTTTTCTTCCTCACAATAAGAGGAAATCTCATTTGTTACATGGCAACTTTTAATGTTATCTCTGTAAGCACTGTTTAAAGACAAATTACAATACCAAACACTGATTTAATGAAAAAAACATGTATTGAACATGGGAAAAATGTATAGTTTGGTCCTATGAAAATCTCTCAAGGTTTTTTTTTGGGAACCTGTTCTATATTAAAAATTAAAGACTTAAAAAAATAGTTTTCTTTCATGTCCACAAAGTGTTTTCAACAGATGTTCTATGTTTCATCTTGTAAGAAATACTTTAAAGCCATCTGTGGTGTTGTAAATGTTGAGAATAGTGATAGAAAATTAAAGCTTCAATTTTAAATTTTGGAAGAGGATCTTGGAACTAGTTCTGTTGTATATATTGGTAATCCAAGAAGAGTTTGCCCCTGATTTTTAATAAGTCTTGAATGAAACTATGAGTCTCCAGTCAATGCATCCAAAACCACAGTTAATTAATTATAATAGTTTAAGGAAAACTTGAAGACATAACACTTTTTAATATCAACAGTATATATATTAGATATGATTCATTCATTATGAAAAATCACATTGAATGATATGGCAAATAGATGTCAATACAGAAGCTTGCTCTTGTAGATCACATGTAATAATTGTTTTAATCTGAATTTCTGATCCCATATGGAAATACTTGGATAGCCTTTTATAATACATAACATTTTTACTTAGATTAATGTTAATTCCACTCTTAGATCTTTTTGAGCTTTAATGTGTTCCAACAATAGCATTAACATTTAGTACATATCTCTGGTTCTATTTCTAGAATATAAAGAGTTTTATTCTTTCAACAAAATATGGGTTTATAGAGATAAATATTACCCCCTTCTATTGGATATAGTTTTCTATAGGATTCAAATGTTGTTTTCAGTTTCTTTTTGACTTTGTCACATTGGTTTATGGTATATTCTGTAAGACATATGGACACTTAGGAGCTTTCACTAGAATAAAGTAAAGCAAAAAGAAGAAAATACCTTTAGACAATAGAAAATGAAGTAAAAGCACACTGTAATGTAGGTGCAGTATGGAATAGTTATGTGAACATGATCCAGGAGTTATTTCAATGGTCTACTGTTTATTTTTTTCCTCTATGTACTTAGATTTCTTTTCAGGGTAAATTTTACTTTGAATTTTCTTGTTTTGTAACATAAAACTTGGAAGTAATTTCACATCAATATGATGTCTTCATTACTCTTGTAATTGCAACTTGTTGATGCACGCTGTTAAACTTAACATTCCCTCACAAAAGAACCTATGTTGATTACTTTAAATAATAGGGGAGTTGCTGTATTGTTTTAATAGTATTTAAATTTGCAGTCAATAAGCAGTTGAAGTAAAATAAAACATTTGGTTTGAATTTTTTTGTCTTTGAAATATTGTTTCAGAGAAGATATTAGAATAAATGGAAGTATATTGAAAGCAATGTCTTGAACCTCGTCTGATCACTGAGAGAAAGAGGGGTCATCTCTTAGCAGCAGGAGTCTATGTAGATGGAAGATACTTTGATACTTTTTTTTCTTGGCTATATTCTCCAGAAGGTAACGTAGGATATATGTAAATATTGCCAGACTTAGAGACCCTCTCAGCAAATTGTATTGCTGTATGGAGTTTGTGTTAGAAATGGTGCAAATGGATTACACATGATACAAATAACTAGAAAAAAATCTGATAAATCAACTTCCAGGGCTAAACCCAAATAAATTTTTCAGCAGTAAATTAAATTTATTGCGTTGGTGACCAGTAAATCTTGTTTTTCTGCTTCTTCAAACTGAGTCAGAAGCAGTCTTTATTTTTAGAGGAATTTCTTCCATAGCAGAAAGCATAGAAAGACATAGAAATTAGGTCTTCAAAGCATGTCAGTAGTTCAGTGTGTTCCCTTACTCCAAAGTATCATTTATATGATATATAAATATATAATCTTAAATATTCATCAGGTCTTCCCTGATGAATATTTAAGATCTGTCTGAGCACAGAACTCCAGCATCCCTAGACAGTTCGTTCTAGTGTTCTGCTGTTCATACTTCTAGAAACCACTTTCTTGAAAATGAAATCTTGTTGACTTATTTCTTCTTTACAGTCTTCTTAACAATGATGTTGCAGTTTGTTTTTCCATGCTACGATCAGTTTTATAAAATTGATCTAGGATCCAAATTTTATAAAAAAATTCTCAAAGACATCTGCTCTGATGTATTTAAAGAATGTTATGTTGGCTGAACAATGTTTCTTGTTCCAGCTCATTCCATGAATTTTAGTTCTTCCAGTCTTGGTTTACAGTGTTTTCACTCTAATCCTTCTTACTGCTTGTGAAAAGAGCACAGGCTAAAATTATGCCAATCCATAAAACCCAAAATACTGGCAGTTCCTGTTCATTCTTCAACACAAGTGAAATATTTTAAAAAAATTAATGCAGAGAGTCTAGAAAAAGATTGATTGTTTTTCAAATAAAAGCTTGTTAGTATCTGTAGTGTTGGAAGCAGAAAAGTGTTTTGCTCTGCATGGCATTGCATTTTCTACCTAGCCATGACAGCAATCCTTGGTAGGACTGGTAGGGCTTCAGACAAAACAGTACCTGTGGATTTAAGCAGCAAGGATTATTATGAAATCAGGACCCTAGAAGACATGCTGGCTATTGGACTACTGTTCTTGTTCTAAAGGATGAGATCCTTAAAAGGTCTTAACATTCTTAGATAAGAATGTGTTTTCCAAAGGGAAAAATAGTCAAAATTCAGTTTGGATAAAATAGTAGGAAAAAAGCATTTTTTTTCCCTGGATTCTCCCTTTCCATCAAGAGAGAGGTAGACAGGTATCTCTCGTGTTCTTTGTAGTAAGACTTTCCATAAATTCATTTTGCAATTTTTTTATTAGTAGAGTTTCAGAAAACTATGTCTCTGACACTTGTTTTTGTAGGTTGTTGTCTACTTGTCACAGACATGTTCAGCCCTTGATCTTAAAATATTTATTTTATTAGGTGTCCTAGATTATTTCTAAATTCAATGGTTTCGTACTGTTTTTTGAAATAGATATTTTTTAAATTATTATCTAACTATATTATAGCACATTAAAATACAATTTTTCTGTAATTAGCTTTGTTTTCGCCTCTAAAACCAGTCTGAACTAAAATCCTCTTCCTGTTTTTTGCAAAATAAAATGCCGAATATATGCTAAATTAGAGGTTTTCAGAAACTGTGAATTCTATAGTGAATTTATTTTCATTAATAAGTAAATTATTAGGAAGCAAATTAGGGAGGAAAAGAATCTGTGGGTATATGAGAAGCAAAGATTATTGCCTGGATTTAATGAGTGAGAATGATGGCATGTTTTGTGCAGTAATTGCAACTTGTTTTATCAAATCACATGGTACTTAAATGAAAGTCTTTTATTGAATACTATGCCAAAACAAACTAAGTTGAAGAGTATGTCTATTCCCCTTCAGATGTATTTCATCTGATACTGAGATAACAAATTTTTGAATAAAGGCCAGAAAGACAGTAAAGATAATCAAATCACCAGACCTGAAATATCTACATTCCTCTATTGGACAGAAACTCTCATTTTAGTGGTTAAATTTTAATCTCTTTTAATGTTTCATTCACACTGTCTTTGATTAGTGTGTACCTGTACTATTAAATACTCTGGCAGTGTCCTGCTTAAATGATGACTTAGATAGACATAAAGATAGAAATACAGGAAGTGCTGAGTCTTATTTCTACTTAACCACTCTTCAGTAGTTGTTTCCTTAAATTTTCAGTTCACTAATTAGTTTTGGTTTATGCACAAGATGATTGTAATCAGATGGCTTTGCACGTTATGAAGTACTAGGTTTGATATTCAGCTAGTTAGCTCTTTCTCAGTTAGATAATGGGCCCAAAACCTTATTAATGTAGTAGTAAAAAATCAATTTACTTGATGCTATGTTGCTCTCTGATAAAAATTCCACAAGCGTATATAATGATGCTGGAGACACTGCATATAAAATGTAAGATTGTTTTTATATCGTTCCAAGAAAGACACTGCTATCCTCTTCAAAAATATAACAAAGGCAGATGTGTTTTGAGACACAGAAATATTAATTTTCTATCGTTTTGCACTGTTGAAGCTGAATGGATTTCTAGGACAGTTCGCTTTTTCAAATGACAAAAAAAAAAAAAAAGCCCTAGAATGTTCAAAGCACAGTCAGAATAGGAGAATAGACATACTCTTCTATTAAGTGATAAATATAAGGCTCTGATTTGAAATTTCAGAAACTGGATCTAAGTTTAGCAGCCCTGGAATAGCAAGTTAAACTGCCTCCAAGTATAAAAATTGAGCTAGGATGTTACTGGATTAAAAGTGTTTGGGCTCACAGGAGATTCATTCAGGAATTCAAGAAGTATGTAATGTGAAATAACTGTAGTAATTACAGCTGTGTGGTTTGTGAAATTGAACTGGAGCTTGTAAAGATAAAGATTTCTATCTTCTGCATCTGAGAACTACCATCACTTCTGTGTGAAATAAGCTGCTATTCAGGCTAAAAAGTGCAGTTTGAAAGATGTTATTTTTGTCAGGACATCAGGATACTCTCAACATCAATCACTGATGTTCTTCTACCTAGTACTGAAATGTGTTAACATCTTGCACTTGAGTAGATGCTGAAAATTACCTTTCTTTCTTTTATTTCCTAACAGTAGTTTGGAAACCAGGATACTGAATAGTCTAAATTGGATGGGGGGGAGAGTTGGGTCTGTTATATCTTCTCTACACATGGAACCTGTGTAGTGAATGACCAAAATAATTGTCAAGAGAGCAGTAAAATCTCTAGTCAGGGTTAAATTGTTCAATTGACTAGATTTGCTTCTGACCTTAACCTTTTCAAATTACTACTTTTTGTAAGGGACAGGAATCTGTTCAATAAAGTGAAAATTTCATGAGTTTTCTGAGGAATTTCTTTCACTCTTCTGCAGGAATAGGTGATAACTTTATTCATCCTGGGGAGCAGCTAAATGTTATTTTACAATAAATTTACTACCAACTCAGCATTAACAAATAGAAGAGGTGATATTTTGGTGGACACATATTCCTGCCCATGTTGTCACTAGTTATCAAGAAAACAATTTTGAGAAACTTTTGAAGCATAACATGATGCAAAAAACCTGTCTCTTCAGCCTGCTCCAAAAAATCACCATGAATATATTCTGGCTCTTGGGGCAAGAATAATAAAGCCAGAAACCCAAGGGAAAGCAGGGAAACTTTTTTTTATCAACACTTGCCCCTAAAGCTTCATTGTAAAGTAATTGGCTTTTTTTCCTCTCCTCACAACCCAGACAGTCCAGGAATCTGATCTTAAATCAGAGCAATTAAAAAGTTTTAGATGTCATAAGAATATTAACTATTGTCAAGTTCACATCAATTAAAATATAATTTATTTAAGAACTGCCTTTTTATAACTCCCTATCTCTCTCCCACATACCCATACAAATGCTTTTTGTTGTATTTTGACTAGATGAAATGTCACTTGCAAACATTTCCAAACAGTTTATATGAAACATTTGTCTATACCCTCGAAAAGAGTATTTGAATATTCAACGAGTCTCTGGCTGATATAGCATTTTAAATCACTGATACATTTTCCTCCTTCCAAAGTTTACACAC
Source organism: Urocynchramus pylzowi (assembly GCA_013397555.1). NCBI lineage: Eukaryota > Metazoa > Chordata > Aves > Passeriformes > Fringillidae > Urocynchramus > Urocynchramus pylzowi. The sequence goes on along the minus strand of VZRH01003979.1, from coordinate 12,928 downwards.
TGTTGTTTCACTCTGTATCTCTAGAGAATCAAACAATAATGAATTTTAAAATGGTTTAAAGCAGTTTTAGAGTTTGAAAGGAAACATGAAGAAGAAGGCTAATTAGCATTGAGAACTGTAAATCATACAAGGCTTTATTTGTTTAGTTAGGCAAGCAGAGTTACGTGATAGGGTGGAGGCAGGATATCCCAATCATCATAATTTTTTCCTCTACAATTATGAACCCTAATCAACATTTTGTGTGCACGTTTTTTCCCCTTGGGCAAACAACCACCTAAGCTGTTGGTACTCTTTATGTAGTCTAAAGTCTGTCTGGATTGTAAAGGCCTAGCTAGATTGAAGAGGAGTGTCTGAACTCATGTACACAGACTTTTTTCTTAAATGTAGTAACTTGAATCATGATGAAATGAAAAAGGCTTGCTTTGTTTTTTTTCCCTACTCTCATTCTAATTAGTCCTAACAGCATACAAGAAATCTGGAAGCCTTGGCTATCTGCTCCAAAACATGCAATATAGCTGTGCTACTCTTTTTGTGATCTCATCTCAAATAGATTTCAGCACACCTGTTGGGTGCTTGTGACATTAAACCTTTATTTATGGGATAGAGGGTCTTGGTTTCCATGGTCATGGATGAGAAAGCTGGCTGAAATTACCTGAAGCTTCCTCTCAATTGTGAAGTGCAGTGCAGAGTAGGGAAAGAGTGCTCAGAAATCACTCTGGAGTTTAGGATCTCACCACTCCTCAGATCAGCATAGAGACACTCAGAATCTATGTCCTGTTGCCTGGACACTGTGTAGTTGGCAGTGCCTCAGCCCCAAAGCAGAGACTTGTTCCAAGAGAGAGCAATGCCTGCCTGCAGGAATAATTATTTGTCACCCTAGGTATCCTTTTCACAGAGATTAGTAACATCTGAGCAATAGTGCTGTATTGTATTGGCATTGTCTTCTGCTGCCAAGCTGCAGCCAGCACCTGTGTTTAGGAGAGGGCACTATAAATTGTGAATGGACCAGAGCAGAGTAGAGAATTGCTCATAAGCTGAGATGGAGATGAATGATCCTGAATGCAGGAGCCCCAAAACCAATAAATATAGGGTTGAAGTTTCCAAAATGGAAAAATATAATTCTATGTTAATAGACGAAGGAATTAACAGTAATGAAACAATTTATTTTCTTATCCTAGTGGCCTTTCAAAATAAGAAGATAAATTAGCTGAGCTAGTTAGCCAATTAAAGCTGAACTTAAGAAATGTCTGAGTAGCCCTGAAAATGTAGATAATTGTTAATATACTGCATTGTCATAACACAGAAAGAATTTTTCTTTCCTAAAGCAGTGAAGCAGTGAGTGAATATTGGTCAGACGCAGCTTTTAAGGCAAACTTGTGAAGACAATTTTAAATACTAAATTTTTATGCAGGTTTTTCATATGTGCCTGACAAATACTTGTCACCTACAACAGCAATCAAACACTGCTTCCATGGTAGCTTAGGTATCTGTTTATATATCTACCTTTTATTTTATTTGGACTCAATATTGAGATCCTTACCAGTGCTTAAGAATAATATTATGAAACTGAACATAACTGAACTTGTCAGAGGGCTTGGACTGAGAGTTATTTTTTGGAGATGTTTTTTCTCAATCCATTAGCATTGGTGTTTCCTCTCATTCTCCTTTGAAGACTGCACTCTTTTGCTTCATGTGATATGTTGGGGGTTTTTCTCTCTCTCTTTTTTTTTTTTTTTAATTACTTTTTTCCCACGTTGTCCCTTACCCAGCTTCATCTCCAGCAATGTTGCTGAACTTCTGAGTAAAATGGAAATTACTAAAGAATTACTTTGTAGAATTGCACTCAGTTTTAGTTACTGTCATGCCACCAGAAGCAAAGTAATAGTGGCAGCAGCTGAAAGAGAGAAAGGTTGAGTTCATCAGTCTGTTCTACAAAGTTTCCAGCAGCAATTTGAATAATTTTGTGGCTTATATTTATAATAGAGAAACCTGATTTTATTTGAGAGCACCACTGGTACTTGTCAGTTGGCAGAGTCTATTACTGTGGGTTTTTCTTGTGGCTTTCTATAGAAGAGAGACACTCTTGTTCAGTCACTTCTTTTGGTGAAGAAGCAGTAAAAGTATAGGGTTGGCAGAAGTATAAATTATGTTTGATGTGTCCTTCCAGATGTTTTCATATATTTATCACATGAAAATTTTTTAACTTTGATTTTTTTTCCTCAAACTTATTTCTATACAAATTAAGATTTTTTTAATAATCTTTGTGAGAAAAACTATTAATTTTCATAGGAATGTTAAATTTGTAAAAAATAAAGAAACCCTCACATAAAATCCCACCCTTAGTGCTTTGTATAAGACATATATATTTTTGTCTTGATCTTTCTGCTTTACAACCAGCTGTGAGTTGGCATTTATCAAAGTTGAATTTATTACGTAAAATATGAAAGCAATAAGTTTCCATAAAGTTTCAGTATAAATCAGGTTTATTTTTTAAGTAATCATTTAATCAAAACCATCTGCGTCTTCTAATGCCTGATCAGGCAGAGACTAATAGATGAAAGCTAAAACTTGAATATAATCAAATATGAATGTACAGAAAAATCAAACACTCTAAAAGAGTGCAAGCATGCTTGCAAGGCTATGTCAGATTACAATAAAACTCAGTCTTCAACATTTTTCTAGAGAAAATAAATATTTAATCAGTTACAGCTCCAAAGTGGCATGTAATTTGTTGTTTTTCTAGGTCAACAAAGAACAGTAGTTAATTGTATATAAATGAAAATAAAAGCATACCAATAAAACAATTATGAAATGACAGATCACAAGAAAAACAATGAATTTTGGGCAAGAAAAATCCGGAAATTGCATAGAACCAAAATACCTATATGTAAAGTTGTCCAAGTGTTGATTTAGGCTTCACTCGTTTGTTCAACAGAAATGAAGTTGTGAGTTCAGATTGGTGCATTATAGTCTTCCTATCTTAATTTTGCTCTGAAAAAGTTGGGCTTTTTATTAATTAGCGGACTCTTGCCAACGCTTTCTCTCTACCTTGTTAGTGCACCCTTTCTGAAATTGCTCTACTATACATACACTACATAAAATATTTTTTATGTGCAATGCATAATATTTTGTACTTAGGCTTATATGTATACTTATATGGTGTTAAAATGGACAATTTTCTATTTTTTTCTGTTAGTATTTTCTTATCTTGAAGGTTTTCACAGAAAATATAGTAGTTTTCTCCCAGATTTGACCTAAATCAGGACACCAAGAATGAGACATTAACTACAGTAACTAATTTCTAATTTCAGCTCAGATTCACCTTGGTCTCCTTTATTTCATTAGGGTCTTTCACTGTACCTTCAAGATACTGAAGCAGTTGATAACGTTTGATTTCTCTAGTTACTTTGGTTTTACAAAGGTAAAAGCAAAACAAATGTGCTATTAAAATAATCAAAATTAATTGAAGTGAATATACTTAGGTAAGTGCGTGTATACAATAAATGTATGCATAGTACATATTACTATATGTACTTCAACACATGTGTAAATATTTCTTTAAGTGTATTCTCTGTATTCTACAATATTTTTTAACCCATCTCAAATATACATAAAGCTCTATGCTGGTACCTGTGAGTTTTAGATAGACAAATTCAAATAGTCATGTTTTCCACTGTTTTGAGGTTTTTAAAATTTTCTTAATCTTCTATACACTAATATTTTCATCAAAAAAAACCACCCCATACCAAAATATTGTTGCTGTAGAACACGTTGGTATCATTGGAAATCATTGACTACACTTGACTGGTTTATGATCTTTTCTTGAAGTAAATAGAAGTCTAGCTCACATGCCAAGTATTCTTTGATTAATATGTGTGCAGATAATGAAATGCCCTTCATTCTGGGTTTTTATAAGTGATTTATTGAACAGTTTATATTTTTCCTGGCAATTTTTTGTTGCCTTTTTCCCACTGAGCACTGAAGTTAGACAAGCTAATCTGGTAACATGATGGGTCCTGAAACAGTGAGAAAGTAAGAGTTTTGTGGGATTTGGGGTTGGTAGGTTGGTTTTGGATGGGTTCTTTGGGTTTTGTTTTTGTTTGGTTGGGTGTTTTGTGTTGTTTTAGGGGCTGGGTCAGGGGAGGATTGTGATTGGGTTTTTTAAGGCTGTGTTTCTGAATGAGACAGTTCCAAAGAACACTGCACTGGTATGGAGAACTAGGACTTAGTACCTAAATTGGCTGAGATCTCCTTTCATTTCCTTTGGATCCCTCTAGACCTCTGCCCTCAGGAACTGAGCTATGGATTTTACTTGTAAGAGTAGGAGGAAATGGGGTGTCATATTCACTTGTCCTCAGTGGCTGAAGGGAGTTCACCTGCAAACTGTTTGGTCCAAAATTTCAAGTCCTGTGGCAAGACATTTTGTAGTAGAGAAAGAACGCTGTATAGTGAGTGTCTTCCTTCCATGGCTTCCTGAGAGCCTTCATTAGCAGCCTCATAAAATCCTGTGTTTGGTCAGATTTCATTTATCTGCATTAAGGATGACCCCACCATGTCTGCCCATTGTCTGCTCGCTCATACATTAACCCACGGCTGTCAAACAAGCAGGAGGTGGAGGTCCAGTGGGCTGGTACTTCCTGCTCCCTTCCAGATGTACTGATAAAAGACTCCTTGCCTGGATGTCTCTCAGGGCTGGAGGGGCTGTCAAGCTGAAGGGCTGGTTTTCCTCCTCACGTGTCTCAAACACATGTACACACAAATCTCCATGTCAACAGCGTCAAAGCAAAACTTCCAAATGTGAGCTTGTTTCGATGCACATTTTCAGTCAGCATTTCTTCTTCTTTCTTGGGTGTGAACAAAAAGGAATACTTCTGTCCTCTTAATATTTTTATGAAACCTCTAATCAGAGACAAGAAAAGCAGTTCTGATTGACAAAAGCACTGCTTCCTATTTTTATGCATATCCTCATGGCTGAGCAAGCAAAGTAAATTGAGCACCACCTATTCTATTCAACTAATGTTCTTTCTTTGATAATAACATTATAATAATTACAAAGCAGTACAATGCTGAAATATTGTGTGTTGGCTCAAAAAAGTTTTCAACAGAAATGATTAAAAATTATTTATACACAAAACCTGCTTATTAATTACAGAAGTTATAGAATATTCTGAGTTACAAGGGACCCAGAAGGATCATTGAATCCAGCTCTGAAGTGAATGGCCCTTATGGGGATCAAACCCACAGAGAGGCATCTGAATGACAATAGAAAATAAATTATGAGCTTGTATATCTTGACCTGATTCAAATACTCAAGCAACTTAAAAGCTTCAGATTCAGGAAATGTATGAATTTTTACATGTAAATTGGATATATTTAATATATCTGCCTAATTACCTTGCACTATAATAAATAATAATTTTAGAATAATCTTGGCTCTGGAATAATGTATTGGAACTTGGCAGCTTTCTCTGGCTATTGTGACATTTGAATTGTGCTGCTGAATCCCCATTAGGGTGTTAACCAACTTTATCCATAAATAAATTGAGAAATTATAGGTAATGATAAATGCACATTTCTGGCTCTATATATCTGTAAAACTTCTATGGAGTTTGAAAGTCTATTGTCAAATTCTTTTTCTGGGAATTAGAGGGCGGGGTGTTTAGTGCTTCAAAAAAAAATAAATAAGAAAGGAAATGGGCGTGCTGTTCCTCTGTCAATTGCAAGCCCAGGATGGTAAATTGAGACTTTTTTTCACTTGGATGCTTGCAATGGATGGACTAGATGTGTACAGTTAGGGGGAAATACTAAATACTTCATGCCTGACTGGAAATTGTCACCTAAGACCTTGATCTTGCAGGGTGTAATGTGCCTTCTACTTAAACACATGTGTATCAGTGGTAATAACACCTGGGGCAGTCTCTCATTGAATTTAATACTGCATTTAACAGTAGAAAGAAGTGAACTCCTGTTAACCTTTTCACAGCACACCCAGGAGCAGATATTTACACTTAAGGAAAGTACAAAGTGATGTTTTCCATTACTGATGCTTATTACAGCACTGAAGACATTCTACCCAACTCCAGCCTGGAATGTCAATGTTGTTGATATCTCCATGTGGAATGGAGAGATTCTGAATGGCTTGTTTGGGAGTCTGGTGCTGAAGCTCATTTGAAGAGATAAAGCAAATGAAGGCAAGGCTGCCAGGGAGATGCTGTATCATCAATGTGTGGTCAGGCACACTTTAGGAGTAGGGGTATAGTCTAAGCTAAAAATTGAAAAAAAATTGCCATTTAAAAAAGGTTTTATGGATCATAAAACTGTATAGCAATTTTAAAATCTTTTAAGCAAAAACTTTTGCAAAGACTAGTTTGGTTTTTTTCATCATGTTACTTCCTTCTGAGTTGCAGAAAAAAGCAATTTTTTTGTTACAGCTGAAATATCAGATGCACTTAGGAATGCAAATCTGAGCTTGCATAATGGCAAGCTTGCAATTCAGCAAGAAATTGAACTTTGTGAAAAAAATCCATTGATTTTGAGGAATTAGAATTAATGAAAAGTGATCTGCAAGACTTTCAGAAGTATTCTTCCTATATTTTCATCAGTAGGAGTATGAATCAAAGATGTATTTCCAGTTCTTTTCATATTCTGATATTTTTTTGATGACAATATGTCTGAGTCTGCTTGACAGATAAGTATGCAGGAATCATCTGAAATGAATCCTGTGGCAGTTTATCAGGGTAGAAGGAAACAGCAAAAAAATTCCTTGATTGTTGAATGTTCTAGATCCTCTTTGTAAAAATGGGCGTTACCAAACGCCCATTAATCAGCTTTCATCCCTTATGTGGATGTGGAAAAATGAGGAAAAATAGTTGGGCACATTCTTTCCACCAAGTATACATATTTTCTTGAGAGGAAAATGAAACAGTAAATGTCCTAAAATAAGTCCAGGCAGTTGCTGGTAAATATCAGATGTTGCTTAATAACTAGACTTTATTTAATAGCAAAAATAGTTAAATATTTGTAACAGAATTAAATCTATTTAAATTTGCAATGGGATTTAATTTGTAGTGGTCATTTTCCTGTCTCCTTATGGAATCTGACAGAAGAACTATACTCTCTAGCATGTAGAACTATCTAAAAAGGGCTGCACTTTAACATTTTGTAGGGAGAATTTTAAGTAAATGATGTGACTGTTTTAAAGAAGGAGAGTAAAAGACAAAATGCATTGCTTTTCATTTATTCTTGGATTAAAACAGTAGGTTTTTTTCATTTTGAAATGTCCATTTCCAGTTTAGGTGTCAACTAAAGCTAAAAATAAAGGAAGAAAAGGGGGAAAAAATTATAACAAAAACTGCTTTGAAATATTACATCTTTAATTAAGCTTAGGTTAGAATACATTTCTCCTCCTCATTCCTCTCCTCTCAGCATTTTTAGAGCTGGAAGGTGTTTTCTTGCTTATGTCAATCTTACTAGCCAGAAATCTTACAGCTCTCACAGCAATTTTTGCAGTTTTGGTACAGAAGGACAGACTATAACGTAGTTCCATTCATTCTTCTTTGAGACATTGCAGAAGTTGATTTATAGGCAGGTACCTTTTGCCTTTCAAAAGCCTTAACCTCTGAAATACTCAGAATAACAGACATTATTTATTACATTGGGGTTTTTAGTTTATTTTTATCCACTTTTAAAAAAATATTTTTAATTACTAGAGCAGATCTATGGGTGAATGTGGGCTGATACTACTGTAGGTTGTCATTTCTATTTCTAAAGTTTGTTTTGGTTTATTTCTTCTTCAGCTGGAACTGTTGCCTTCCTTTACATTTGGCTGATTACAAGCCATGGACTAAAGCCATCTGACTTAGTTGCAACCCAGATGAGTTTGGCAAGGCAGAATCTTTTGAGCAAATGGTAGAATCTGTAGCTTCTCCCTCAGCTGTGAGTCTTCTTGCAAGCTGGTCAAATTATCTTACAGTAGCTTAACATTTTTCACTGCCATATTTTCTTCTTACTCAAGATACACCTTTTCTTTAAGTCCTGTGGGGGTTTTTGACTCCTAATTAATAAGTGGCTGAAAGAGAGATGCCTTAGGTCAGTCCTCTGAAAACTTTTGGTGGGAAAACAGCTAGAAAAGGACTGAGCTTCTTGACATGTTTATTCTAAAGAATAAATCATTTGGTAAATAGCATCCCTTAGGGAATTTACTCAAGGTCTTGGGAATAAAGCTGTGTTCCTCATATTTATGAGCTTAGTGTTTCATAAGAATCCACTCAGTTTTGATTCGTTATTGTATTGCTGTTTGACTATTTTGGTCTGGGGTTTTTTGCTGCTTCTTGATTTAATTTTTAGTAAGCTCGATTTGAGTGTTATTCTTGTAATACTTGATTGCAATCGTACTTTAGAATATTTAAAATTTTCTTGTTTTCTGTCATATGCTTTACAGAAACTTTTCACAGCAGTTCACAGATCCAGAAAGCCAAATACAACTCTCACTGATACATTTTCAGGTTTTATTTATAAGTCAATACCTAGCTTCTTTTATACAATAGTGACCACAATGTCAACTAAAAACATGTTTCAGCAGGTACTTAGCACATCTTCACAGATGATCCATCTTTCAGCAACGCAGCTACACAGTTTAAAAAAAGAGGGCTTCAGGTTAAAAATAGGTTGTATTGTAAAGACAATTACATCTTCAGTTGCCAGCATATGTTTATACTGGGTGGGCTATTGGCAATGAACTCTTTTATTAAGTGTGTTTTTCCTGTAAGTTCCCTGTAGCTTGTTCCATTTTCGTTGACACTATACCTCAGCTGTCGCTAAGGCAACCACACTGGCTTTTTGTCTTCTAAGAGAGGAAGTCATAAGACACACATATGGATACACTAGAAAAAGAGACATCTGTAAGGAATTTAAATGCTACCCACAGACTTTTCATTCCTATGCTACTGACAGATTCTCCTTATTTATTTGTGGGGTCCGTTCTTGTAGATCTGACCTGGATGAACATATTAGTCATAAGAGTGAAGACTTTATCAAATGATTCAACAGAAAGGTATGCAAGGGATGGAAGGTGAAATGGAGCAGACATTTTAAATACTGTATACTGGGTAACTTGAAGCTCTCAGAATTTGACTGAGATCACTACGAGGTTGAATCAAGACAGAGCAAGTACTAACTACAGCAAATGTCATGTTGTTAAATCAGAAAAATCTCAAAGTTCAAAGGCATCAGCAAAAACCTGGTCCTAAGATGGAAAAGGTATTTGGTGAATAAGTAGTGTATTGTAATTTTAAGGCTTCTTTTAGCAATGGTCAATGAATTATAAATAAATAATTGTATTATATGATTTAATTTAGAATTCAACTTTTTGCTTGTAGTTTTACTTTGCTGACTTTGCTTTATCACATATATGCAAAGCAAGGGCATTTATAGTAGGCATTTACATCAGGGAGCCTCCCCAGCATTTTCTGCTAGAAGAGAAAGCAAAGAGGAAGAGCTTCAAGTTTTTACCTATGCTAGTGTTTGCAGTTTTTATTTTATTCATGTTGTCTTCAAATAAAAACTATTTTCTAAGTTGTTGAGTGCTGGTAAATTGGAAGATGGTAAACTTACAGACTATGTGAGCCGGAGCCCTGAGGGGCCCTGGGGTGCTTTGGGCAGGCCAGGCCGGAGCCCTGAGGGACCCTGGGGTGCTTTGGGCAGGCCAGGCCGGAGCCCTGAGGGACCCTGGGGTGCTTTGGGCAGTTGCTTTCTGCAACTTTCCTGCAGAAATCTGCCATCAGGAAAATGTGTTATTAAACTTCTCAAATAACTCTAAGAATTTCACATACTGAATTTCCTATGGGAACTGATAAAGCTATGCTAATAGTTATAGCAATTATTAGGAAGATCATTGAATAAACAAACAAAGCAGTTTTTGGCAATGAATGCTGCTGCAATGTAGCAATTACATTTCAGTGCAATTCAGTCAATTCTCTTTCTGTTCAAGAAGGTTGCATTCCTGACTCTCATATCTGTGAGGAACTTAGGAACAGTTTAAGAGAAGACAAGTTTTTAATTCAAGTATCTTCAATAGTATTCAAAGAAAAATGGTCTCTCCTGAAACTTTATTTTTTCCCTAGAAAAGTTTAGATGAAATTCGAAGACTAGGCACATCTTCTGGTGGAAAAAGGCTCACAGAAAGGGGTTTTTAAATTACATTTCATGATTAATTTATCTTTAATGAATACAATTGAAAAAAATTGGGGCCTCAGCTGTTCTTAAAATATGCAACTATACTACACTACTGTTGAATATTGGCAAGTTTCTGAACTGTCATGTGGTCTTTGCACTCATGACTTCATGGAAAAAAAAATTATTTCATGCCATATGATGACATATAAATAGGAAGGCCTGTTTCCTTGGAGGAAATAATTTTCTTTTAACTTGAGAGAATATTTTATCATTGCAAGTAATTCTAAATGTTATCTTGCACTTCACGTCTGTTTCTTCATTTTTGTCTTCTGTCTTCTTTGATTAATATGTTCTCCAGGGGGTACTGTCTGCATACATCTCCTTTCTGCAAGATAAAATTTGTGGCCAGGTTTAATTTTGATTGTACAACTGTTTTCAGTCTTTACTTCAATCTCCTTTGATCACCTTTCTTTATCTGGTGCTTTGACATGAGTCAAATATTAGTGTAACTCAAAAAAAAAATTCCAGTGTATTATTAGGCTATGGTCTTGTTCCACCCTTTTATACAATTGCATAGTCTGCAGACATGTTAATTAAAGTGACTATTTCCAAATGGGTATAACTGTATTTTTTTATTGCTCCATTCTTCCTATACCTCAACAAGTCCTACTTCATGTATTCAGTAAAAGATTATTTTCTTATTATTTATGAATTGTTGCCTATCAGCTTCTGAACAGATGGCCTTCTTCACCTACTTAGTACTTCAGACAATTCCTTTTCTTCAAATCCTAAACTGAAGTAAAATTTCAATATCAATGCAGACAAAATAAAAATTATATCTCAAAATATTTAAAATAATTTCTCTCTTTTAAGCTATTTTTCCTAAGCATCACTATTTTTGAAATATTGCTGTTCTGAACCCTTATATTTGTCAAATTTTAAACATACAGGAGATGTTCATTTCATTTTCCAAAATATGTTGACTTTATGCTGCTGGGATGTGTTTTTTCCTGTTTTCCTTTCCTAAGCCACACTAATCATGTATAAGGTAAAAGTTATGGTTAAGATATTTTGCTCCTAAGTCACTGATGTGGTCAGGCATATATTCAAGATACAAAAATTGGTATTTCTGCTGTAAGAATAGTACTGTTAGTAAAGACAGTTGGTTTGGGATACAACTGACCAAATATGACTAATTCTATAATTAGAATTAGTCATCTGGGTTCATTTATAGGCAGAATAGAGAAATAGGCATTCTGTGGCACAGCTAATCTCATTCTAGAATGGGTAAGACAAACCATTTACTTTCAGTGTTCTCCACTGTCTGTGCAGGGACACAGAGTTAGCTCAGGTAAAGCCAAGCTACAGAGTTGGGAGACATCTCCAGCCAGCTCCCCTACAAACAGTGTGGAATTGAAGCCAGATGTGAGCACACACTACTCTTCATATATAGCACATGCTTCTATTTTGTTGCTAGGAATAAAATTTAATTAGATTTTGTTTTTTTATTTTATTATATCTCTTTGACCTGCTGGACTTGCCCAATAAAAAACCTCAAGAGCAACTTTTTATGAACTTAGAATCCTTTCTTAAATTTGAATGACACGTACTATTATAATTCTCATTCTGTGTTCCTGCTAGGTTATGAAGTTCAGGATCATTCTGACTTGCCAATATAAATTTTAGAAATGCATAAAAAGTTTTGCATTAAAGCATCTAACTGTGTGGTGGAATAGTGTTGCTCCAGAAATTTATGATCAGTGATGAAAAATAAGTAATTTAGGTAAGACTGATTATGATGAATGCAATTACAGTCAGGTTTGCAATTTCCCCCTTATATATTTGGGCTGTCTTTGGTCTTTATTTATTTAAGATTTAATAAATGACATATGTTTATTCTTGAGAAAGTTGAAGATCTTCAGCTTTGTGATGAAGTAAATTCCATTGAACAGAGGTGACTGCATTCATAAGCCATTCTTGGGAGCAATTTGCTCAGAGGCATTGAAAATGAGTGCACGAGGGACACAGTGAACAAAAACAAGATCTCAGAGCTTCCCATGGGAAATGTCTTTCTTGTTAGGTCACACAATAAGGCTGTCACTTGTGTATTAAATGCTTGAATCTTTTCAGCACAGATATGCATTTACCAGAGAAGGGAAGGAGACTGATCCCTTTATAGCCTACTCACAGCTTATCAGTTATGGGGATATGTTGTTTCCTGGAAAGGTGCTCTTATCAGAAGATGATTGCACAAAGATAGGTAGTTCCTACTATTTGCAACTGGTTTTGTCCTTCTTCAAGGCAAACCCCTCTAATCTAGAAACCTGACTATCTTTGTCTTCAGCTTTGGGTTTGAACAATGTACAGCAGCAGCAAAGTTCTACATAATGACTCTTTCTTCTTAGTCTTTTTTTGAGCAGCACTCAGCTATGTTTAGCCAAAAATTAACTGTATGAGAGAGTAATGCAATGTCTTGTGCAGGCATATGCCTGCTCCATTTTAGTAATGGCACAGATTAGTCTAGACCACTTCAAATTTGCATTTGCATATTAGATTTTAGTGGCTCTTTTCAACTTCCAAATTTTTAAATATATTTAAATAGCACATAAACAAATATGTTATGCAATGCTGGAATGGTCTGCGTGGGGAGGTGGTGGAGTCACCATCCCTGGAAGTGTTTAAAAAAAGACTGGACTTGGCACTCAGTGCCATGGTTAGCTCAAGTGTTAGGGCTGGTGTGGTGGTTTGACGAGGA
>VZRH01003978.1:461799-481455 GCA_013397555.1 Urocynchramus pylzowi | reverse complement strand
GGGTGTGGGTACCTGGGGACACCCAGGGGATGTAGCAGGGCTGGGTGTGGGTACCTGGGGACACCCAGGGGATGTAGCAGGGCTGGGTGTGGGTGACACTGAGGGGACCTGGCAGGGCCAGGTGTGGGTGCTGGGGACACCCAGGGGACCTGGCAGGGCTGGGTGTGGGTACGTGGGGACACCCAGGGGACATGGCAGGGCTGGGGGCTGGGGTCACTGAGGGGACCTGGCAGGGCAGGGTGTGGGTACCTGGGGACACCCAGGGGATGTAGCAGGGCTGGGTGTGGGTGACATGGGACACCCAGGGGATGTAGCAGGGCTGGGTGTGGGTGACATAGAGGGGACCTGGCAGGGCCAGGTGTGGGTGCTGGGGACACTGAGGGGACCTGGCAGGGAGGGGTGTGGGTGCTGGGTTCTGTGCTTGGGTCATTTCTGGGGCAGTGCTGGAGCTGAGCTCAGCCTGTGCCAAGCTCCTGCTTTTAGGGACCCTCCAGAGGAGGATCTGGAGGATTTGGGGGTGGGGAAGGGTCTGGAGGGCTCTGGGTTTGTCCAGGAGGGGACCCAGGTCAGATGGTGGGGATGCAGGAAGATGGGCTGGGCTGAAGAGCTCAAAAGAGGATTTATTGCAAAATCAGCCCTGGAAGGGTGAGACTGAGGTTGGTACATCCAAAGCCTGGCATCAGAAGCTATAATTCTGTATTATAACAGAAATCTGCTATAATTCTGTATTATAACAGAATTCTGCTATAATTCTGTATTGTAACAGAAATCTGCTATAATTCTGTATTGTAACAGAAATCTGCTATAATTCTGTATTGTAACAGAAATCTGCTATAATTCTGTATTGTAACAGAAATCTGCTATAATTCTGTATTGTAACAGAAATCTGCTATAATTCTGTATTGTAACAGAATTCTGCTATAATTCTAGTTACAATACCTTTTCTAAGGCATTTATTATCCAAATTTCTGATTTCTTATCCAATCAGCTGCTTCCACAGTTCACCAGCACTTCAGAACTGATTGCTAATTGTTACTTTTCACACAATTTACCCCAATTTATCTTTTTCTATCCAATCATGTAACTCTACAGAAACTCATTGCTGTATCTTCTACTTTTTATCACCTCTACAACAAGTTCTGCTCTCCAACTTGAATTGTTTTCTACTACCTTGCTGAGCATATTTCTTCACTTGTATGAGGCCTGTATCTACTTGCTTAAAATCTATTTCTGCTTCAACTACAAATCTTTATTCTCACTTTGTGTCTGTTTCAGTGCTCTCTTCTAAAGCTTCAAGCCTTCTCCAGGGCCTTCAATCAAGCTCTGTGTCCATCTTGATCTNTCTGCTATAATTCTGTATTGTAACAGAAATCTGCTATAATTCTGTATTGTAACAGAAATCTGCTATAATTCTGTATTGTAACAGAAATCTGCTATAATTCTAGTTACAATACCTTTTCTAAGGCATTTATTATCCAAATTTCTGATTTCTTATCCAATCAGCTGCTTCCACAGTTCACCAGCACTTCAGAACTGATTGCTAATTGTTACTTTTCACACAATTTACCCCAATTTATCTTTTTCTATCCAATCATGTAACTCTACAGAAACTCATTGCTGTATCTTCTACTTTTTATCACCTCTACAATTCTGCTCTCCAACTTGAATTGTTTTCTACTACTTTGCTTAGCATATTTCTTCACTTGTATGAGGCCTGTATCTACTTGCTTAAAATCTATTTCTGCTTCAACTACAAATCTTTATTCTCACTTTGTGTCTGTTTCAGTGCTCTCTTCTAAAGCTTCAAGCCTTCTCCAGGGCCTTCAATCAAGCTCTGTGTCCATCTTGATCTCTGAGCCTGCCTTTCCCACAGGCAGAGCTCACCAGGGCTGCAGCTTCCCCTGGGGACAGCTCTGGTCTCTGCTCTCTGGGACAGGGGACAGCTGGGGCTGTGGCAGCTTTGGGTTGGAGATCAGGGAAAGGTTCTCCCCCAGAAGGTTTTGGGGCACTGGAGCAGCTCCCCAGGGAATGGGGACATTCCCAAAGCTGCCAGAGCTCCAGGAGGGTTTGGACAATGCTCTCAGGGATGCACAGGGGGGATTATTGGGGTGTCTGAGCAGGGCCAGGAGCTGGATTGAGTGAGCCTGGTGGGTCCCTTCCAGCTCAGGATATTCCATAATTCTGTGAATTTTGTTGAAATTTCCTTGATATTGGAAACAAAGAGCTTCAGTTTTGCATCTGANTTCCAGCTCAGGATATTCCATAATTCTGTGAATTTTGTTGAAATTTCCCTGATATTGGGAACAAAGAGCTAAAGAGCTTCAGTTTTGCCTCTGAGGGCATTGAGAGCTTGGGCTCCCCATTTCTGGCACGACACCTTTGACCAAGAGCTCAGGGTCTGGTGAATTTCTTTGCTGGGCTGCAGGAAATATGGACAATACAAATAACAAATATGGTGTACAGTGGGAAATAAAGGTGTGATTTTAGGGAAACAAATCTGTATTTGCACATGGAATTTTTGAGGTATTTTTGGTGTAAACTTTGGTGTCATTTTTTTCCAGAATTTATTAATTATTTTAATTGGACATGTCAATAATGGACTCATTTGGAGTGGAAGGGACCTTAAAGCTCATCCAGTTCCACCCCCTGCCATGGGCAGGGACATCTTCCACTGTCCCAGGCTGCTCCAAGCCCTGTCCAGCCTGGCCTTGAACACTTCCAGGGATCCAGGGGGAGCCACAGCTTCTCTGGGCACCCTGTGCCAGGGCCTCACCACCCTCACAGGGAACAATTCCTTCCCCATATCCCATCTCTCCCTGCCCTCTAGCAGTGGGAAGCCATTCCCTGTGTCCTGTCCCTCCATGCCTTGTCCCAAGTCCCTCTCCAGCTCTCCTGGAGCCCCTTTAGGCCCTGGAAGGGGCTCTGAGGTTTCCCTGGATCCTTCTCTTCTCCAGGTGAACACCCCCAGCTCTCCCAGCCTGGCTCCAGAGCTTTGTCCTTCCTGTGCCCCCCAGACCATCTCTGGGCACACAGCAGGGGTTTGGATGGGAGCTTGCAGAAATCATAATTAAAAACATGCTCCAGGCATAGAATTCATCTTGGAAAAGGGATTAGTAATGGATCTTTTCCAGATCATTGAATATCTGAGTGAAGGAGTTGAGTTGTCCAGCCCTGGCACAGCTGCTCAGGGCAGTGGAGGAGTCCCCATCTCTGGAGGGATTTAAAATCCACATGGATGTGGCACTTGGGGACATGGCTCAGTGGTGGCCTTGGCAGTGCTGGGGGATGCTTGGACCCGGTGATCTTGGGGGTGTTTTCCAACCTCAGTGATTCTGTGATTTCCTAAAGAAATGAGGATTTTCTCCACTGGATGGTGCTGCTCTCCCAGAGTTCCATTGCTGTCTGTGGCATCATTTTTGAAGCAGCCCAGAAAATTGGTGTTAAATTAGGAGCTGAATCTTGTACCTGGTTTCCTCTCCTACTGTAAAGACATCAGTGAACAAATTTACATTTCTGATAAATTATTGACTAATTAGTGGATTTTGTTTGTTTGAAAAGGGAAGATGATTTTATGTTTTCTGTAAATGGCATGGAGCTGTTCCTGGCTTTCTTAAATACTTCTCTAAAGATGAAAGAAAGTTTTTTTTTTGTTTTTTTCCTGCATCTGACTCACCCTATTTAAAATTCAGAGTATGTTAGCCTGGCAGAAATGTGAGGATTAATCCCACAGTGTAGCTAAGGAGGTTGGAGTACTGAGATTGAAAGTGCTGGGAAAGGGAAGGTCTCTTAATCTCAAGAAATGAGTTTGATGCCCCTGTGCCTTGTTACCAACAACCTCTGGGAGAAAAATCAGGGGCTTCTCCACAGGGAGAGATATTCAGGAAAAACCATAGAAATTCACTTTTGATGCTGTGATTGAAAAGAAGGGCAGCTGCTCAGCTGGGGAGTGTGAGATCTGTTGGAATCCTTGAACCAAAATCACCAAGGTTGGAAAAGATCCCCAAGACCACCAAGTCCAAGCATCCCCCAGCACTGCCAAGGCCACCACTGCCTCATGTCCCCAAGTGCCACATCCACAGGGCTCTGAAGTCCCTTCAGGGATGGGGGTCCCATCCACTGCCCCGAGCAGCTGTTCCAATGTCTGACCAACTTTTTCATGAAGAATTTTTTCCCTCATGCACAATCTAAACCTCCCCTGGCACAAATTGAGGCAGTTTCCTCTCATCCTGTCCCTTTTCCCTGGGAGCAGAGCCTGACCCCCCCTGGCTGCCCCCTCCTGTCAGGGAGTTGTGCAGAGCCAGCAGGTCCCCCTGAGCCTCCTTTTCTCCAGGCTGAGCCCTGTGGTCCTCCATGGGGCAGCAGGGAATCCCAGTTTATTTGGAAGTGTAAAATCACACACCACAGTGCTGCTTCCCCATCTTTTCTTGGCACCACAGGCAGGGCTTGGAGGAGTTGCTGCTCTCAAGGTTTCCTGGTGGGAATAATCACAGAATCCCAGGATGGTTTGGGGTGGAAGGGACTTTAAAGTTCATCCCATTTCACCCCCTGCCATGGGCAGGGACACCTTCCACTATCCCAGCTTGCTCCAAGCCCCATCCAAGCTGGACTTGGACACTTCCAGGGATGCAGGAGCAGCCACAGCCTCTGAGGTTAATAAGTTGTTTCCTGTAGAGAAGTGAACCAGGCAAAGGTTGGATTCCCCTCACAGCCCTCGGGCCTTTAACCCAGTTAAAAACTGTTCAGGGACTCTTTGGAGCTTCAAAGTTTCGGAAGTGGGATAAAAAAAGCCCCCACCTTGAATTCTGACAGTCTTAGTGCCCTAAAAATGAAACAAAACTGGGCAAAAAATGAGTCAAACATCCCTGTAATATTCAGTCCCTCTGGCCCAAATCCCAAATCTTGTCTTTTAGGGAACGATGACTTCCTGATTACATTGAAAACACCTCGTTGGATTTGGCTGCTCCCTGCCTTGTGTGGCCTTGGGTTCACCAGTCATTTTTGATCCAGCATTTCCCATGGTGTTTAATGAAGTTTGTGATCTTCCTGTCTCCCATTCTTTGTTTGTCTTGTTTATTTAGGTTCTCTTCCTGCCTGGGCTTAGGTGCACACTTCAAGTGACTGCTTAACTGGGCTGGCTGCTCTTCCTTGATTTCAAGGAAGCTGTTCCTGGTGGGAAAAGCAACATGTGGGTCTGGGAATCTGTAATTTCTTTAGGAATCCACACAGGACAAAGGAGCTTTGATTCTTCTTTGGATCTCTTAACTCCTGCAATAATTTCTGGCAGCTTTTCAGTTTCCCCATAAACCATTTTTGAGAAATCCAAAAGCTGAAATCCCACAGTTTTCTCTTCTGTCATTCCCTTTCTCTGATCACTTATGTTGGATTTTTGATTTGGCTTTTATTAGGAAGCCAGATATTAAAATTTCTGATTAAAGGGAAGCCTGAAGAATTGATTTTGTCCAGAACTGGGAAAGCAGCATCATAATCTCCTCCTCCTTACACTACATGCTGAAGCCAGATGTAGAACAAAATTGAAATAAATATGGAATTCACACCTAAATGCTAATCCTTAAAGCCTTCCCTGAACTGCAGCCCATCCTGAGGGACAGCAACTTCCGTAGCAATCCTCCTTTGGCATCTTCCTGTTAATAATTAATATTTTCACTGGGCTTTTATTGTTGTGTTTTTTCATTTAGTAAAATTAACCCTCCAAAATACATTCAGTCTGGCATAAGTTCTGGGGTGGTTTTTTTTTTTGCAATGAAGAGCTTTGTTTGGCCTGATTCAATACCAAGAACTCTCTGGGAATGCCAGTAGAGCCTGTCTGAATTTTCTCTTCCTGCTGCAGCCCGGAGAAAGCAGAAGTGGTCCGTGGATCCACGGAACAGTGCTTGGAGCAAAGATGACTCCAAATTTGGCCAGAAGATGCTGGAAAAGATGGGCTGGTCCAAAGGAAAGGTAGGATCTAAAGGAGAGCTGTGTAGCTGAAGGGTCTAAAGCTGCCAAGGGACTCTCCTTTGATTTATTCTCTTAAGTGCACAGAGAATTTGAGCAGTGATAGGTTTCTACACTTTGTTACCAAGTCTTGTTTGTGCCTCTCCTGCTTTCCAGTTTCTCTCCAGTTCTTTGACAATCTGAATTCCCAAATGAGAGCAGGAGTTGGAACATTTAATCACATTAAAGATTTTAAGCTGTCTTTAAATCCTCAACTCTCTCCCTGCTTTTGATACACTTGAAAGCAACTCCAGGACCTGCTTTAGTCTTTCACCTGGTTTTAAGATTTTTTTCTGATCTGTTCCTTGAACCCCCAAAATGCTGTGAGCTGTGTCCCTTCCCAGCTCCAGCCAGGACCTGTGGGTGAGGGGACTGGTTTCTGCCACTGATAAAAACCTCCAGGTCAGCACAGACACCTGCAAACTGCAGGTTTAATTGCACAGAGGTGCCTCAGCAAAGCTGGGATTTGGGGCTGCACATCAGGGTGTTTAGTGATAAGAATCCCCACAAAACCCCCACTACCTTTAATTATTCTTCTAGATTTCCTCTTCCAGACTTTTCTTAAAAGGCATAAAATTAGGATCATTCTCAATTCTGTAAATGCCTTAAAGCCTATTTTTGGATTTAAACTGTTGCCTCAGTTGTCTCACAACGTTTCCCACTCAAGATACTGGATCTTCTTTGCCAACAGTTGTACAAGAAGGATTTATGTCTCCATTCCATTACAAACTTGGGCAAATGGAACTCTCCCTTGGTCAAATTAAGGGGCAAAAACCCATCTGGGCAGTGAAATTAGGCTGCTTAACACCAATCCTGTAAATGGCTGTACTGGAATTGGGTCAGGGATGGATGTGTGGCCAAGTGTCCTGTTTGCTTCCATACTTTTTGGTCAGCAGAAGTTTCAAGGCAAATTTTCCACCCCATTAACCAAATAAACTCTTTGTTTGTAACAGCAACAGCCTTTTCCAAATAGGCCTCATCCCTTCAAGTCTTCCATATCCCAGGATGTGTCTGCAGGGCTTCTCTCCACTGCACCATATAAATGTTTATTAATTCTAACACATTTGGCTGTTGATTTGTGACAGATGAGGCAAAAAGCAGGTAAATACCAGGAACAAAGTTTTAAACCTAAAGCTTTGCCTTTTAATTTTTTAGCCTTAACCATAGAGTTGAGAAAGATAACCCTGAACCTGAATATTGCTGCATATTAAACAACCCCAAAGTTGTTTGCTCCAATATTTTCATCCACTTATGAGGTGGAAGGAGTTGTGAATGTCCTGCTGGCACCAGTCTGCTTCTCCCCTGCCCCTCCCTGCTCTCCTTCCATATAAATTTGGTTTGGATTGTGTGTTCTGTGTGGATCTGCCTCATTCCCATTACCCTTCCCAGTGACAGAGACATTTTTAGGGAGAGGCACGTTCTTCTTATGTAGAGTCTTGTGTGAAAACTGTAAACAATTTGGGCTTACTTAGGAATGTCAGGTGGCTTCCTTGTTAATCACCCAACTACTTTATGTTGTTGCTGTTTTAGTGTTTATAATGCTTTGCTGGAGGCTTAAGTAGTAAATTTAAAAAACTTGGTGTGGTGTGTGGTAATGCCTGTGAATGAATTCAGCTACAAGCAGGCAAATTAACAGGAAGTTGTGATTTCTTGCTGTATTTCCTTGTGAACTGTCTCACAGTCCAAAAGCTCTAATTGCTGCTGTGAAATCCTTACATTTTTACCCTCAAATCCTCCTTAGGGTCTCGGGGCTCAGGAGCAAGGAAACCCAGAGCACATCAGGGTGAAGGTGAAAAACGACGTGCTGGGATTAGGAGCTACCATCAATCACGAGGTGAGCACTAGACCCAGGGCAAGGAATGGATCCCATTTCAGCAAAAGCACAATTATTTGAATGGAATATTAGTGAAAACTGTAGTCACAGCTGGTGGTAGCATGTACCAAACAGGATTGTTTAGGATTTCCAAGACAACCCTTTTAATTTCATTTCACTTTGGGGTGGCTGTAGGAGCTGTGGTTGGTGTTACCACCTGTGGGGTCCCTCCCACCAACAAGGACTGGATATATCCAATTCATTTCCTTCTAAGAGTCTTAATACCTGTTTTGTAAAACTTGTGTTAGTTCTGAAGATTTCTGGCTTGTATTCATGTGGGTGATATTTACAGGACAACTGGATTGCTCATCAGGATGACTTCAACCAGCTTCTGGCTGAGCTGAATGACTGCCATGGACAGGGTGAAACAGGTAGGTTCATGCTTGGCTCAATCAGATGCTGGAAGCTCAGCAGAGTTTCCATTCTGTGTCTTAAAAAAGTTCCTGAGGCCCAGTTTGTGATGCAAATAATATTTTGGATAAGGTTGAGAACTCCTTCCCCAAAATCACTGGGAGCCAAAGGATGTGTTGCCATCCATGAGCATGGATTTGTGCATCTCAGTGGATCAGTTTTGCTCTCAGCACTCAAAGAAAGGCTTTTTCTTCAGGAAAGAAAACATAAAATGTTTAACCTGTTTATTTCATCCAGGATCACAACATCTGGGACACTTTCCCTGGGTAGCACCTACAGGAACATTTCCTTCTTTATAAAGCACCCAAAATCTGTCTGAGGGCTCACAACAATCACTCAGCACAGCAATCCTTTGCCTTCCCTTTGCTGATGAACTGTCACACTTGGCTTCCATGCTCCAGTGGCTTCTCAAATACCTCCTTTTCCTGTCCTTGGCGAGCTGCTCTGTAGCTTTTGCCTCAGAGTTCTACATCTCTGCTTTTAGTGTGGCATAAAGTGATTTTTGTAGCCCTGGTGTTGAGCACACAAGTGGGAAAACTTTCCCAAAAGGGCTATTTTTGAAGTCTTCTATTTTTGAAAAGCTTCTTACAAACTGACCTTGCTCTGTGAAAATGAAGTTAGGAAGTTGTGGTGGGTGTGAGCTTAGAGAAGGAGTTGGTTTATCAAGTGATTTATCATCTCTCCTTTAGTTAAATGCAGTTTAAACTCTGGTTTTGTTTCCAAACACTTCTCTGGAGCGTTGTTAAACCAAGGGCTCCTGTTTGGACACAGCCTGTCCTTGTGATGCTGGGGCAGAATTGCCAAATCAGTGAATTCAGCAACTCATTCTTGACCTTTGAGCACTGAAGTTTTTCTAGGAAAGAAAATGTAGAAAGAAGAGGAGGAAAATCAGTTAGCAAGGAAGTTTTCTAATCCTGGAGTACTAGGATTAAAATTTTGAGCCTGATCCCTCAAAACACCTTTTCTAACTTGCTCTGCAAGCTGTCCTTGTGAAATCCTGAGGCCACCCAGGACTCGGTGCTGTCACTCAGCTCCTGGAGAGGTAGGAGAGCATTTCATGGGGAAATTCCACAAGTTCCTGTCTCTCTTTAGAACTAAATCCTGCCCAAGTTGCAACTTGAGCCCTGGGAAGATCAGGGAGGTGTAACTGGTGGGAAACCTGCAGACTGATGAGCAGAGAGCCGAAATGACTTGCCCAGGGCCACGGTGAGTCAGTTCCGGCAGGTTCAGGGAGCAAGGCTTGGTCCTAAGTTCTGCACTCTTCCCTGGGTCACCTCATGCCAAGTGACCCTTCAGAATTCTTATTTCTCCCTGTTTCACTCAGTTCTTTTGGTCCTTTTAGGAGCTGGGACAAGTTTTCAATCACTGAGAACAAATTTGGGTGCACCTTGGAAATTCCAGGTCAGAGTCACATTTGGTGATTTACAGAAAGGCATCGCTCTGAAACTTGTTTTTTTGGCAATTGTTGAAGCTGGCAAAACTCATCCAGGAAAAAACTCTGCCTGCAGCTGTGCTGCAGGAGCAAATGTAACATTATTGGCCACCCTCCAGTTTCAAACTGCATTAAAAGTCAGCTGAAAAACTTCATTGTTCTTAAAGAACCGGTGCAGTTGCCAGAGCTGGATTGCAATTAGAGGTTGGAAAGGAAGGGCCCCATGGGGGCTGATGCCAACATTCAGATACCCTCAGTGTCTGTAGCTTTAGCTGTCTTTTCCTTTTTTTTTTTCCTAGCTGGGCACTGAGTGAGGGCAGGTTTAGATTAGATTAAATATTAGGAAGAAATTCATGTGCTGGTGGTGAGGCCCTGGCACAGGGTGCCCAGAGAAGCTGTGGCTACCCCTGGATCCTGGAAGTGTCCAAGGGCAGGTTGGACAGGTCTTGGAGCAACCTGGGATAGTGGAGGGGAGTTGGGACTCCATGGTCTTTTCCCATCCAAACCATTCTATAATTCCTGGCTCTTTTGATGGGATCCTCAGTTATGGTGACTGTCCCTTTCCCATGGATTAAAAGTGAGAACAACACCCTGGCAGTGCTTTGGCACATCCACCTCGATCACATTTGCTGCAGAAATGCCATTTTGGTGGCTTTATTGCCCCAACTAAATTGCTTTAAAAAGCACATTAATACTCCTGCAGCACTTGCTGAGTTTGTCAGAGGATTTTCCAGTCCCTGGAAGACACAGGGAGGTATTTCCCTGCCCACTGCAAGAGCCAGCACGTTCTGTAGTGAAATTCCTCCCTGCAGGCACGAGGCGGTGCTGCTGCCCCTTTCCCTGTAGGAATAACGTGGAGGAGGAAGGCTCTGTGGAAACCTTTTGCTGTGTAATGCTCCTTTTGCTACCAGGAGATTGGAAACCAGGCTCAAAGTGCTGCATGGCTGTCAGGGTATTTTAATTGTGATCCTTACTTTTCCCACAGACCCTTTTTACTGAGGATTTTTTTTTTTTGTTAAAAACTGGATTTGCTGGTCCTTTCTCTTCCCATTAGTGTGGGAGTAGGAGAGTGGATCTCAGCCTGCTGGCCCTCAGCTCTCCCACTGCAGGCTGAGGATTTCAGTTTTAGCTCAGGGATTGATCAGGTGGCACTGCCTATTAAACAGGGAAGTGCTGGAGTTCCAGTGTCAGAAAAAACTTGGGCAACAGAGCTTTCCAGGGTGGGATCATATGAAAAAGATGACTCAGCTTGGCCCTCAGGGTATGGGTTGATTTCCCTACCCATCTCACAGGCAGGAAAAAAAACACCTCACCATAGTAACCTTCTGTGGAGTTACAGAGCAGAGGCTCCTGTGGTGCCTCTTTTCAGGACTAGTAAGGCAGTAATTAACTGTACAACATGTTAGTTCTATCTTTCTGGTGATGTTTTGTAAATTAACAGGTTCTGTGGCTGCAGAGAGAACATTTGTACCCCCAAAATAACCTGCCACAGCAGAGGAACGTGATCTCTGTGCTGTTAAATAGTGAGCTTAATCCTTCACGTGGCCTTAACCTGCTCACAGTCTCCCAAAGTACTGCTGAGGGACTCTGGGGCTGAGCCAGCCCCAGAAACCATTCCCAGAGGAGTGTTCAGATGCAGTCCCTCTTCTGGAAGCCTGGAAAATAAGATAATAGGGATGTGGCAATTTGTTCTAGCTGGCCTTAGGGACAGAAAAGCTTTGTTACCTTTCAGTTTCCTTACACAGATGTATCAGCTTATGTCCAGATAAAGGTATTTTGTGTGGTGTTAGAAATGAAAATCCTGTCTGGGAGAGGTCCCCCCCCTTTTTCTTTCTGCTCAATCAGTATTTTATTTCCTACTATTTGTTGCATCTTTCTCAGACTGGCACTGGAGATACTCTGTGAAAAACAGCTCTATGATTATTTTCTTACCACAGAGATGGATTTGCCTTTGACCTGGAGTACCTGTATCTGCCTTTTCAAATTACATTGGATTGGAAATGGGAAAGAAAGGGGATGGGGCAAAAAAAAGTCAAGCATTGACATATTTCAGACAAAACTTAGAGTGCTTTCTTCAGTAATACTTTATGGTATGTTGTTGACTGGATTTTGAGAGAGAGGGTTAATTACACTGATGTTTGAATTTGGTGCTTAAGTGCCTCTAACAGAACTGGACCCTGTTTGCTTGGGGTTTGTTTCTTTTAGAGTCCTCAGTGAAAAAGCAGAAAAAGACATTCAGCCTCGAAGAAAAATCCAAATCTTCCAAGAAGCGTGTCCATTATATGAAGTTTGCCAAAGGTAAGAGGAGTTTTGTTGTTTCATAAGCCCTGGCCAAGATTAGAACAAACCCTGCTCAAGGTGATCTGTTGCCTTGTGGAGTCTAAATTTGGCAAGTAAAACCTGGGTTTAGAAACACCCCCTGCAGCTACTTGCTTAAAGCTCTAATGGGCTGTTCCTCTTTATTTTGAGCCATTTTGGGTGGCCTTGGGCTGCTGATGTTGGGAATAAAACAATTCCATAGTGAAGGAACTGAGTGAAGGAGCAGTGAATATTCCAGGTGGGCAGGGATGGGGGCAGAAGGCAAAGGTGAGATGGGAGTGACTTGGGCATCTGTGTGGCACTAACCCCTGCAATCCCCAGTAACCCCTGCTCAGGGATCACGGGGATGAGATCAGGGATCAGATTAAACCTGCATGAAGGAAGAGGAAAGCCCTCTTACATCGACCAGGTACTTGATGGAATAAATTAGGGCAGCCAGAAAAGCTGTCAAGAACTTGTAAAGTTTAATAATTTGTTTCTTTCTTAGAGTGATGACATTATTTCAGTCAGCCCAGGTCCTGGCCCTTGACAGGTGTTCAGTCCTTTCCCTTTTGCTCTGTTCCCCTTTCACACGGTGTGTGCCCATTTCAGGGCATGGATAGGATCAGTTTCCACTAATGGCTGATTTATTAAACTGAAAGCTCTGTGTAATGTTTTCTGACAGCAAATGCCTCTGCTAAAACAGAGCTAATTGATATCTGAATGGAGGCCAGATTTTCATATCAGGGTTTGGGATTTTTGGCGAAATAATTCAACCATGAAGTCCAAGCTGTTAACATGAGCCTGCAACTTTATGACATTAAACAACTAAATTGGTTCAGGGCTTGCAAGTACAGAGGCCATGGCCTGTTGGAGCAAAGAGGATTTATTTTGATTTGGATTTAACCTTTTACTAAATATAGAGGAAAAAAGAAGTGTCTTTTGAGCACGTAAAATACAGCTCAAGGCTTTCATATTGACAATATCCCTGATTTGTTTGGTCGCATTTCCACAAGGCAGCCCCTCAGTTGCTTGTACCCTCTGTGGCCTGACACAGGGAAATTGTCCTTTTTCAGGGAAAGAGGAAAAGTTATTTGAGAAAGGCTCGTGTTGTCGTGGCCCTTGTTGTTGAAGCCCAGTCCTGCTTCCTTTCAGACTAAACAAGACAAGCTCACACAAAAGCGGGAGAAGGGAGCAGCGACGGCACCAAACGCGGCTTCCGCTCCCGGGGCTGGTGTGGAGCCTCTCTGCTGGAGGAACAGCCACCCCTGGATCTGGGAAATACACCCCAAGCTCAGATTAAAACACTGATTTCAGCTGCTTTTCTAGTAGCTGCTCTCCTGTGATGCCACAGGAGATTGGGGCTGTCAGCTGAGTTGGTTTTCTGTTAGAGGAAAAATGGGGGACACATCCAGGGGGAGGCACGGAAAGGAAGCGTAGCCTGAAAACGGGAGAGGGATTTTTAGGTGGCACATTCCAAGCCTTGGCCAAGAGAAAGCTGAGAACAATCCCAGTCTCTTCCAGCTTGCTTGGACAAGGCCATTTTGAGGCAGTGCAGTGAGGCAGCAGGAAGCTGGGGAACACTTGCTCCTCTAGGCTGATGTGTCTCTTTACCCTCCAGGGACAGTTAAGGATCCCAGGAAAAAGAAGTCAGATTTGGGAATTTTTTTTTGTTTTGTGTTTTTTTCACCATTGCAAGTTTCATTTGGAGGTCACTGATTTTCAAGTGATTGAGACCCCAGCAGAGTTTTAACAAGTTGAACTGTCTGGGTTAATTTTATTTCTATAACTTTTGCTGACCTTTTCCAAAAGAATTTTCTGACAGAGGCAGTGGACAACTCAGCAACTCCTGCACTGTGGAATTGGCTAAACTTTTGCCTGTATCTCTGAATATCACATCACACTCTCCTGCTTCCCTCTCCTTGCTCCATGTCTGATATCACCACACAACAATCAGATGGCAATAATGACCCTTCTTGAAATCTTTGCTTCACCCTTGAAATGGTTTTGAGTTGGAATAACCCAGTGTGTGGCAGAGGTGGAGGTTTTGCTTTTCAGGAGGAACATCAGAAATCAGAGAAAATCCCCACTGAGTAAAAATGAATTTTTTTTTTCATTGTTTGGAGGAGCTGTAACCCCCTAATTCTGTCAGAAATGGGGAATCCTCATGAGATTCCAAAGATCCCAATGCGTACACACATTTCTCTTGTGTACCTTCATTTAATGGCTTTAGCATAGAGCCACAGCATGGTTTGGGTTTGAAGGGACCTTACAGTTCATCTAATTCCAACCCCCTGCCATGGCAGGGACACCTTCCACTATCCCAGGTTACTCCAAGCCCCATCCAGCCTGTACTTCCTGATTTTTGTTTATCTCCAAGAGCAATTCCTGTCTGTCTGTGGGTCACACTGTTACCAAAATGCATCCTCAGATGTGAAGGTTTTGGGGTTTTTCCTTCTCTTTGCCCCTTCCAGGAAAGGATCTCTCATCACGCACTGAACAGGACCTGTCCTGCATTTTTGGGAGAAGGCAGAAGAGTGCCAAGACCCAGGTAAACAAGAATCTTCTCCTTTCTCTTATTTCCTTGTTTATTATCCCTTATAACAAAATATCCAAATGTTTTCTGTCAATTTGTTTTTTCCACTTTAAGTGCTGTGCTTGAACTGTGGGGAAATAAGAGTAAATTTAATTCCTGGTTTTGTGGATTATCATGATATAACTTCTTTAGAGATAGGGAATTCCAGTATTTTAATTTTTTGGTAGGAAATGTACATCACAAAGAAGAATTTTGCTTGACCTGAAAGGTCAGAGGTTGGACTTGATGCTCTCAGAGGTCTTTTCCAACCTAAATGATTCTGTGAAAGATCCATGAATATCCAAAATAAAATTGGACATTCAGTAGCAACTGGGAAATCTCCACAAACTATCCTTGTTTTCACAAAAATTGGGAAAGGCCAAGCAGCTGCAAAAGATTCAGAGATGGCCTGAACAGTGATAAATATTTGATGAGAAGACCTTTCCCCAATTTTGTGTAATGAGATCCAGGTTTGGACCAGTTTTTATTTTATTTATGTGCTCATTAGCAGTTTCACTTGCAGAGCAGAGACCAGTTCAATCAGTGGATAAAATAACTGTGACATGACCAACATATCCAGATATGGAAAAAATAACGTCTGGAAAAGCACAAATGAATATATTGCAGGAATTGCCCAGTTGGTTCCAAGCTCTTGGAAGTCTCTGGATTTAAGGGAAAGATGGATCTTGGGAGTGGAAATTTCTGAAATACCCTGTAGAGTTTGACACCTTGCTCCTTGTGCTCTTGGAAGTTGTTGTGGGACTTCACTGCAGGTCACTGGGAGTTGAAATAAAGATTTGGGAACTTCCAGTCTGCAAGAGCTGTTGGAGCTCTCTCATCCTGTGGGTAAACTTGTACCAGGGAGCCCTGTTGGTTCTGATCACCTAAATATGCCCTGGATCTTCTCCTTGGATCCCTTGCTGTCAGATCAGTGGGAAGCAGGACAAACTGGGATTTAAAGCAGCTCAGCACTGCTGGGGTTGAGGGAGCAGATTTTGCCCACTCATGAGTTGTCTCAAGTAGTTGGTATTGTTTTCTCTCTATCTTCTGCATCTTTTGAAATTCAGAGTTGGAAAGTTGCTTCTTCTGGGATTTTTTCCTGCAGAACATTTGCTCTTTTGTGGATAAACACTGCAGATCATATGGATTTTATGAAAGGTGTCTAAATTTGTGCATGTTTTTGCCAATCCTTTTTGACAGATGCAGTTGGTTGGCTGAGGGCTACTGTGCAGATTTCCTGAAATGGTTCAAACTCCTGGCAGAAAAGTCACAGACTGTTCCCTTCTAAGCACCTAAATTTCCTCATGCAAATCCAGGCAGGAGGGAACAGAATTTGGAGCTGCATTGTTGTCTTCTGGCTGCTGCTGAGCAGCCATAGGGGGAGGAAGCCAGAGGCAGCACAATTGCTTCCCCCAGCTCCCCCTTCTCCTTCTCTTCATGGATCAGAGATCTGTGGAGTTTGCACAGAACAGAAGTGCACTGCTCAGGCCCTCCAGCTCTGAGCATTTCATTGCACTGCACCCATGAACTCTTATGATCCCTTTCCATCATGTTCTGGAGCCTGGTCCTTAAGGTGGCACAAAGGGAAGTGCCCCGTGAGGCTTTGCAGGAATTCTCTGTGTTTGCCTTCTGGTTTGAAATCCCTGAGCTCTGGGCATTTCCCTGCTGTGGCACAGAGCTCCCTGCAGGAGCTGGAAGGTGCTGCCATTCTCCTGGAACTGAGTTGTTCCTGTGTGGAGATGAGGTAGGAAGGGCCCTGGTTCCCAGCAGAGCCCTGGGTTTTCCTGCAGGTTGTGGTAGGCTCCAGTTCCCTTCAAATTTCAGCTCCTACAACCCTGGGCTGTTTCCTTGGTGACAAGATAAGGACTTCCATACTTCCACAGGAGCCAGAGCTGCTCCTGTCCATGAATCTGATTGCAGGTTCCCAGCTGAGGGTGCAGTGGAGGTGATACATGGAAGTACCCACATTGATCCTGGAAAAGTTGGAGCAGTGGCCACAGCAATCTCATGGATTTAAAAAGACCAAGTGCTGGTGCTGTCACCATCATGACAAGAAATAATAAAACTCACACAAGGTGTTCCAGCATCTGAACAGGAACAGGAAAAGAGAACTTTATTTTTCAGACCTCAACATTTATAGAATTCCAAAGTGACAGTGGATTGGAGAATGACATTGCCACCTCTCCAACCACACTGGTTAAAATAACAGTCTATCAAAATTCTCTTCCTACAGAGAAGAATGTAAAACAATCATTATTTACATGAAAGTGCATGAGAAACTCCATTACAAGAATACAAACATCAGAAAGCTTAAAGAAACTCAAAAGAACAAGGTAACACTGGTGCTGCATCTGGATCAGGGCAATCTCTGGGATCAATCCAGGCTGGGCATGAAGGGATGGAGCAGCTCTGCTGTGAGGAAAGGCTGAGGGAACTGGGATTGTTCAGCCTGGAGAAGAGAAGCTTTGGGGTGACCTAATTGTGGCCTCCCAGTACCTGAAAGGAGCTACAAGAAAGATGGAGAGAGACCATTTACAAGGACCTGGAGGGACAGGACACAGGGAATGGCTTCAACCTTACAGAAGACAGAGTTAAATGGGATACTGGGGAGAAATTCTTCCCTGAGAGGATGGGGAGGCCCTGGCACAGGGTGCCCAGAGAAGCTGTGGCTGCCCCTGGATCCCTGGAAGTGTCCAAGGCCAGGCTGGATGGGGCTTGGAGCAACCTGGGATAGTGGAAGGTGTCCCTGCCCATGGCAGGGGGTGGATCTGGATGATCTCCAGGGTCCCTTCCAACCCCAACCCAACCCATTCCATGATTTTATAGCTTGAAGTCCTGTCTCTGAGGCTCTTTCTGAGGTATCATCTCCCTCTCTGTTCTCAGAGATGCAGTTTGAGAAGCATTCAGCACACATTTGATGTGCACTGAATGACCCAACAGAGCTACCATTCCACTCTTGATCTTTTGACAAAGATTTTCAGCTTAGTTCTTTTCCATTTATTTCTATTTGTTTCAGTTGGGATCAGAAAAACTTGGGTGTGACTTCATGGGAAGATGCAGGAACTACTTTTCACAGAATCATAGAACTGCTGAGACTGGAGGAGACCTGCAGGTCTCCAGAGGAGTCACCTGCTCAGAGCAGGGTCAGCTGTGGCAATTTCTTCAGGAGTTTGTCCAGACTTCTGATTATCAGCCTTCCCTAATGCCTCCAGTTTAAGCCCATGACAAAATTTCAGTGGGTGGATAAAAGGGATCACTTAAGGGGCAGAAGAGATCATAAAATCATGGAATTGTTAAGACTGGAAAAGACCTTTACAATCCTCAACTCCAAGCCTGTTCACCACTGTGTCATGTCTTCAGGTGCTATAGCCTTGTGTTTCTTGAACACTTCCAGGGATGTTGACTCCTCCACTCCCCTGAGCAGCCTGTTCCAGTGCTAGACAGCCCTTTCCATGAAGAAATTTTGTCTAAATCCAATCTAAACCTCCCCTCTGTTGCACTAGGTCTGGCTGGTTGGCTGGTGTCACACCAAACTGCTTTTAGAGGTTAGGAAAAGAGAAAAAAAAAAGCAAAGCACAGGGAATTCCATCTGTGCTTATGCTCCAAGGGGAATTAGTGGGAGAACTCAAGGCTCAGTGATGGTCTCTGGAGCAGCAGGATAATTCTGGCTCTTCTGAAGTGCTTGTCAAAAATCTGTCACCCCTGAACTGCTGCAGTGATAAACAGGGTCTCAACAAATCAGATGTGTCACTGTTGCAGTCAGTCCTGCCCACTCTTTTCCAGTGTGGTCATTAGCAGTCATTCTGAGATCTTGGCTGTGAAGTAGCCTTTGGCAGGAGCTGCTCTGTGTGAATCTGAGCTCTCTGAACTGTGGGGCTGATCTCAGACTCCCTTTTTAACTGGCTCAGTGGCCAGGGATTGGTCTGGTAATGGATCCTTTCTCTTGTTCCACACCAGCTCTGCAGCAGTAAGTGGGGAATGTTGAAACTTGGATTATCTACCTTATCAAAGGAAGAGGGAGTTGGCCAGAGGACTGTAAAGATTGCAAAAGAGGGGAATTGCAAAGGATGTGGAAGGAAATGCTGTTTGCCCCTGAGGGTCGAAAGGAGTTTCTCTAGAAGTAATAAAACTACAGTGCTGTTATTTTGATGGTTCTGGGATATGTGTTACTAATCAGAGGCAATTGCAACCTTTAATTCTCCTGAATGTTCAACATAACAGTCCTTTTTTTTTTTAAATTATTTTTGATAAATCATGTGTCCAACTCAAACCTCCTTAATAAACTACACAGGGACCTTTGTTTAAAAAAAAAATAAAATAAAATAAAAGAATACAAGTCAAAAAAACGAGGTGGGGAAGAAAACAATGGCTGGGCTTCAGAGTGGACCTAAATTGAAAACGTCTGCAGTTTTTTCCCAGGGAGAGCAAGTGATCGAAAATATTGGATTGTAATTATGATGCTCTCTGGAGACCTGCAGTGAGGACCTGTTTTGCAGGCTAAGATCTGCCAGACTTGTTTTTTGCCACCACTTTTCCCTGTGATTTTCTCACTTGCTTAGGAACACTGGGAGCTGGGGAGACAGAAAAACAAATTCCATTAGTTCCTATCTGGTTGAACTTCCTGGAACCCCCACTATTTTTTTTGCTTCTCAGAATTTCCTTCCTCCATCCAGCTGTGTTTCCTGATGGAGCCTTATCACTGGAGAAAATGCTCCTGAGTGAAGCTGAGGATTTGGGAATGAGTTGCAGACAGTCCTGACTTGGTTGCTGAACAACATGATTCTGGCACTGATTTCACTCTGGGGGCTGGGGGGAGCAGCTCTGATTTGCTCAAACCCTGTTGGAGATGCAGAAAAACCTGAGTGTTTTGCATCCATCTCACATGCATGGCTCAGGCCATTCCATGAGTAATCTGCTTCCTCCAAGTTTGTGTAACTTGGATGTCAACCTGCGTAAGTTCCCTCGAGCCACCCAATCCAAGTAGCCCGAAAGTCTCAGGCTTGCAGTGATTTCTTCCTTGTTAGGCATTAGAAATGGAACTGTCCACCCCTGGTGCTTTTTCACTTTTTTTTT
>VZRH01003978.1:445151-461779 GCA_013397555.1 Urocynchramus pylzowi | reverse complement strand
TGGGACTGTCCCCCCCTGGTGCTTTTTTCCTTTTTTTTTTTTTTTTTTTTTTTAATCAGGAAATTGTCTTCTGACACATTTTGCAGAACTTCCTCAACTGATTTATATTTCCGAGCACTTATCAGAAAAGCATGTTGGCTAATCTTAAGGGACATAGCTGAAAATCCATTAAAGTCTGGCTCTGCCATGGGCTCCCTGAAGTTATGGGTGAACTGATACCATTCCCTGCACCTCGATTTTCTCTCTGCAAAACACCAATCATGATATTGGTGTTTGTGGGGTTTCACAGTTGTAACTTTTAGGCAAGTTGCAAGTTAAGTCTTAGTTGTTGTTTTTTTTTTACCTGTGGCCAAATTTGTTGCAGGATTAGCACATAAATTAATTTGCTGCTCCCTTTTTTGGCAATGCCAGGGAAGGGAAAAAAACCTGCAGAAGAGGAAAATGAGTTACAAATTAACACAGATTTTTCACTGTTCTGCTTTGGAGACCACAGTTAGCATGAGGTATTTGGGACTGAGAAGCAGAACAGAAAAAAAAAAAAAAAAGACATCAAAAACCTGGAGAGAGTCCAAAAGGATTTAGTAAAATGGGAGACAGGGTTAGAGGGCATGTCCTAGAAGGAGAGAGTGGAGGAACTGGATACGTTCATCTCAGAAAAGAGGCAGAAAAAAGATGACCTCTCTGCCTATAAATACCTGGGGGTCATGGGGAGGGAGGAGCAGAGGAAGGGAAGGGACAGTAATCAGAGTAGGCAAAAGCCAGGAATGGGACTGGGGGTGAGAACTTCAATTAGAAAAAGGAAGACTCAGACTTACTCTTCAGCAGGCTTCCTCACAGTGATGTCAGCGGGGCACTGGAGGAGTCTCCTGAGGGAAATCCCAGCTTCTCAGTAAGTGATGCCAAGAAAAAAGATGAATTTAACACTTTTAGACCTGTTGGGATGGGCAGAGATGGATCACTTTAAGTAAAACATCTCTCAGAAGCTGTTCTGTGAGCGGCTCCAGTACTGAAGTTGGATTCCTGTGGTTGTGTTGTGCTTGGATTCTGTGTGGCTAAAGGAGATGAGCTCATTCTGGAATCCCTGTCCTTGTGCACATGGATCTCTTGACCTTCCCTGCTCAGTCATGAAATATTTTGGAGTCTTTATGTCTTTGAAACCTTTGCTGCTTCGACCAGCACCTTTTACTTGCTTCAGAATTTTAGTCTCAAGTGGTAGGTAGGACAAGGGGAATAGTCTTGAGACGAGGCAGGGGAGGTTCAGATGAGATATGAGGAGAAAATTGTTGGTTGTGAGGGTGGGGAGGCCCTGGCACAGGGTGCCCAGAGAAGCTGTGGCTGCCCCTGGATCCCTGGAAGTGTCCAAGGCCAGGTTGGACAGGGCTTGGAGCAACCTGGGATAGTGGAAGTGTCCCTGCCCATGGAAAAGGGTGGAATGGGATGGGCTTTAAGGTCCCTTCCAACCCAAACCATTCTGTGATTATTATCAAGGGATTTTTACAGCCTCTGTAGTACTGCAGGAACTTCTTTGACCTCTCCAGTTCTGCTCTGCCCCCCACCATGGACTCTTAACAGCCAAAATGGTCAAAAAGAAGAGAAAAAACCAACCCCAAAGCAGATTCTGCCAGCAGTGAGCAGTGCAAGGCCTTTGTCTGGGCCTGAGGAGCAGCCAGGACAGGCTGGTGACACAAAGTGACAAGGAGGAGAGCAGGACAGTACAGCTGAAGGGCTAAATCACAGAACCACAGAATGATTTGAGCTGGATGGAACCTTAGAGCTCATCCAGTTCCAGCTCCCTTCACAGGTGGTACAGGTAGAGCAAATCTGGCAGCACAGACCCACAGAACGTGGATTTAAAGCCCTGTTGCTTTGAGCTGGTAACTTGCAACATCCTCTGTAGCAAATCAGAAAATTAATCAGGCTCAAGGTGTTAATTCTGGCCATGTATTTAATATTTGTCCATGCAGATGAGAGTGTTTCAGGAACACCAGGAAGAATTTCTTTTACCCAGCATTCTGTCCTAGCTGTGCTTTTGATAAAAAAAAAAAAAAAAAAGAAAAAGCNGTCCATGCAGATGAGAGTGTTTCAGGAACACCAGGAAGAATTTCTTTTACCCAGCATTCTGTCCTAGCTGTGCTTTTGATAAAAAAAAAAAAGAGGAAGAGCAAAGTATTGATGTTTTGTTGCCTATTCTGTAAGCACCTTGTTAATCAACTGGAGGATAAATTATTGCTGTTCAGATATCAGGAGAGAGGGAGAGGAGGAGATATCTCCCAATCTGGAAGTAAAGGTGCTTTTTCTTCCTCTCTTCATTGGAGAAGTCTTGCCTCCACATTTGTTCCTTGGGGGAGTTGTTAAGGAACAGAAACAAAACTGGGGGGAGCTCTTTTTGATTTATCTTCTCTCCTTTCCTTTTGGTCACTTCCAGAGGCTTAAAGAGCCAAGTTGGCTTTAATGTGTTACCATTAGAGACCAGGCATTAGCTGGAATAACCCATCCTGCCTCACAGTGAAAAATATCCCTTGATTGGCTAATTAATCAGTCAAAGGGGAATGACATGGCCCTCTGCTTGAGGGACTCTGCTGCACAGGTAAACAGGTCATTGATAAATGGTTTACCCACAAATTCATATATCAAGAAAACTTAGTCATTTTTTAACTACACTTGGTGTGAAAGCTGTGCTGTGTTTTTTGGAGGTGGATTTTTGCTGCCCTTGCTTTTTTTTGCATCGTGAAAGCTTTTAGGCTGTGGAAGTTTGTAAGAGGAAAAGGCCAATCAGAACTTTGTCACGATTGGAGTTCTTCTGGTTTTTTTTCTTTTTGGCAGAAAAAAACCTCAAGAATTTCTTTCCCCTCTCAAAAAGAGGAAATCATTGTCATGGCTTTGTGTTGAGATTGAGTGGGTCTGAAATCAGGATGGCTCAGTTGCTTTTGTCATTTAAATATCCCGAGGTTGCTCAGTTGGTCATATCCAGTCCTCAGGCACTGCAGGGATGAAAAAATATATCCATAAATGGATCTGATGAAATAACTGGGGAAAATCTCTGGTGTAAGAGGCAGGTCTGTGTTGGTAAAAGGCTTTCACTGAGCTGATTTCCTATTAGCTTTTGGCATTTCTGTGCTGGACCTTATCATCTGTATATTTTATAACACTTTGTCCTGCAAAGGTGTTTCTCCAGTGGGATTTTTCACTGAGATTTAGAGAAAAAAAGAGGGAAAAAAAAAAGAAAATTAAAAGGGGAGGAAGGAAATCCAGCTCTACATTAAATTGCATAAAAATGTGATTTAGAAACACTTTTATCCATGGGGTAAATAGGGTTAAAGTAGTGGAATCGTGTAAGGGACCACAAAACAATGTTTGGCATAGCTGCTTAACTGGGTGCTCAAACCAAATCCTAATTGTGCTTTTTTTCTTGCAATTGTCTTTTTTTTTTCTTTTTTTTCTTCTTTTTTTAACTGTGTATTATGTGAGAAAGTAACACACCAGTACCTAAGAATTTGGGTTTGGCTTCTAGGGAATAAACCTCACCTTATTTTTTGTCCTGTGTAATCCCTTCCTCCCAACCAGCCCTTGCCATGGGCCTGAGCTTTATAGACCAGCTTTGTTTTGTTTTTCCTTTAAAAAATATTTGTCTGATCAAAGAGCTTTCCTTAAAAAAGAAAAAAATTGCAGTGCAGCAGTTCAAAACAAGGAAAAGTACCTTTTTTTGATCCTATCATAACAGGATTTGTATATGGAAGTGTGAACTAAGCAGGTGGCTTCCTGTTGATTTTTAAGCCAGGTGGGCAAGTTCTTGATGATGAGTTGGTCTCCCTCCCTGCCCTGCTTTCCTTGGAGCAGGAATTTGCTTATTCCTGTGTCTGGAGGAGTGGAATTTGGGCTGACAACTTGTAGGGATAATGCTGCTGTGGGAATGAGAGGGAAACAGCAGCTTGGTCTCTCTCAGAAATCAGGGATTAGGATACATTTTACCTCCAAGGTGGCAGCTGGATCTCTTCAAACAGCCTGCAAGGACTGGGTGTTCACAGCAATCTGATTTTTGCTGATTTAGTGTCATTAAAGGGTGTCTAACCTTCCTCCAAGGGTGTCTTCTGATTTTTGGCTCATCAAACTGGTTATGAAACTGCTGATTGGTTCAGATGGGTTAAACAAACCAGAAGTTGGAGCAAAGGAATGATTCAGCCTGAGAAAGTGCTTAAAATCTAAAGAAACAAGCTTTTCCACTTCCAATCCAGTATTTCAGCTCCTCTGCTGGATCATTCTGTGTTCAGCTGTGAATATTTGCTTTTTTAACTCTCCAGTTAGGAGAAATAGCTGGTACAGGAGAGTGACTTGGTGGTAAAGTTCCCCACTAGTGTCCTAACTGGTTCCTCCTCTCTCTGAGCTCCCTCCAGCTCCCTGGCATGTTTGCAAACTTGGCCATTTGAATTTAGTTTGGGCTTTTTTGAGTTTTCCCAAGATTAAGACAAGGTTAAGAAATCCAGTGTCTGTTTCTCACTACATCTGCAGCCTCCCTCTGCAAACCACCATCAATCCCAGCGTGTTTCCTTTGAACAATTATGGTGTTGCCATAGAGAGAGGGACAAATGTGACAAAAGTGCTGATTATTGTCATTAATTTGACCATCTGTTAATAACTGTGCATATCCCTCAGCTAAGGAAAGAGGAAGAGGATGATGGGGAGGACAAATCATGCAGGGGGACACTTGGTGCCTTCTGTGCTCAGGAGGCTTCAGCATCAGCTTTGGAAGATGTGTCCCTTGTCAGGATCCTGGTGATGAGGACTTGCTGTTCTCCCTCATGGAATATGCTGTGGGAAAGCTAAGGATGAATATTGTCCTGTTTTGATTTGCTAAGAAGAGAGAGGAGGGACTTGTGGACCTGTTGGAATGTTAGAATCATAAGGATGCTCCCAGGGCTGGAGCCCCTCTGCTCTGGAGCCAGGCTGGGAGAGCTGGGGGTGTTCAGCTGGAGGAGAGAAGGATCCAGGGAAACCTCAGAGCCCCTGCCAGGGCCTAAAGGGGCTCCAGGAGAGCTGGAGAGGGACTTGGGACAAGGGATGGAGGGACAGGACACAGGGAATGGCTTCCCAGTGCCAGAGGGCAGGGATGGATGGGATATTGGGAAGGAATTGTTCCCTGTGAGGGTGGTGAGGCCCTGGCAG
Organism: Urocynchramus pylzowi; assembly: GCA_013397555.1. Lineage (NCBI taxonomy): Eukaryota > Metazoa > Chordata > Aves > Passeriformes > Fringillidae > Urocynchramus > Urocynchramus pylzowi. The sequence continues at coordinate 456,619 of VZRH01003978.1, read as the reverse complement.
AGGTTGCCCAGAGAAGCTGTGGCTGCCCCTGGATCCCTGGAAGTGTCCAAGGCCAGGCTGGACAGGGCTTGGAGCAGCCTGGGACAGTGGAAGGTGTCCCTGCCCACGGCAGGGTGTGGAACTGGATAGTTTCAGGTCCTTTCCCACCCAACCCATTCCGTGATAACAACTGAAATTGGCCACAGAAAAGGCATCCATGGGGAACCCAAGAGTTTTGCTGAGCTGGACAGAGTTTGGATACTCTGCTGAAAAGATTCCAAAATTTCCATGCATGCAGCAGGGTCTGAAGTCTTCCCTGCACTGGATGAAGGGATGTGATCCATCTGTGGTGTGTAGTTTGTCCTTCTCTCCTTGGGAACAGTTGGTTGTGCCCTCGGGCGTTTGGATTTGCAGAGTCACAGCGCTACAAACCCAGTGGGTGTGGGGAGGAGAGGCTGGAGGTTGGTCTGGCTTTGGAGCAGAGGCTGCTGCTGTCTGTGATCATTAATCCCTCAGAAATTTTTTGGTTGTAGCCTGGGATGGACCTCCAGAAGGTTCTGCCTCGATGATCCTGGTGGAAAGTTCTGGAGTCCCTCGGGATCCAGAATTCCCAGGGTGGTTTGGTGGCCACCTTGCAGCTAGCTACCTGTGCTGGAGTTAAAACCCAGCATATGTTGGGTAAACTTTCAGCTCCCACAAAAAGTCAGGATCGAGGATGATTTCACCACAACTAGTAGAGTGGACAGAGGGTGAGAAGTGTGTCTGTCCACATCATTCAATTTTTAATTTTTTACTTACTGGGATTTACTTTAAACCTGCTGTGTTTCACCAGGAGCTGACTTTTTCCAAGTGCTAGGAAGTGTTTTTGACAGCAGAATCCAGCCCAGCTCAGGGTAACACTGATCCTGTGTCACCTGTGTGGTACAGGTTGTTTTTTAACAAGTGAAGTGAAGATCAAAAATATTGCGTGCCCTAAAATCCTGTTTTCCAGAATATTGAAGAATTTAAATGTCACTCAGTGTTTCAATACTTGAAAGAAAATTATTTATTCTCAATATTTTTTACAAAGAAATATCTAAGCTTGGGAGCAGAAGAAAGTTTCTGTAGTACAAGGTAGTCAAAGGCTAATGCTAATTAGGAAATGTTTTCTAGTTCACAGAAAATACAATTTATTTTTCTTAAAATTTATAAAATATATATTTTAATTTCAAATTGTCAGCTTGTATATTTTGCAATGAATATTTTCAGTTAGAAAAACAGTAATTGCTTCAAACATCTTGCTGTGGTCAAGTGCAAGCTTGAAGGTGTTTTTTTATTATTCATTAAGCCACTATATCTCATAAGGGAGTAAAAAAATCTTAAATGGGGAAAAAATCAAGCAATTTTATTATTTTAGGAAACCCTTTATTTATATATTTATTCTTTGATCTCTCATAATATGGATATGGGGTTTATATTTAGTGGAGAAAAAGAGGAGCAGTTCAAGTAAATAAGCAGAAGGATTTTGTTGGTTCTCTCCAAATCTCATCTACTGCTTAAACTCTTAAAAATATTGAAAAAGCACCAAACACTACAAGTGCCTGGAAAAGTTCTCAGGTTTCGTGAAATATTTGTAAAGTCCTCTGGGTATCAGTGGATGTGGAATTTCTCTCCAACTGCTAATGGATTAAGCCACTAAGAAATTTGATATGAACTATGTCAAAGACAACATCCCAAATTCTGTCTTGATGCATTTTGGTGGTGGCTGACTCTCCATGTCCCTGCTGTCACATCCAAGCTCAAGCTGTTCCTCCAACAATTCCCAAATTTTAGAGCTTCACATCTTTATTGACTTGCCTGGCTCAGCTCATCCCAGTATCAGCTCCTTAATCAGTTTGTAAACACCACATTTAGCCCAGTGGATTATGAAGTTTTCTAAATACCTCCTTTTTCTAAGGACTCAGTGCAGTGATAGCACCAGTTCAAAACTCCATTTGTTCCATGAAGACCACCCTAATATATAAATTATATAAACCTCCTGGTGCTGCTCAGCTCCAGTCTGAGGCAATGATATAACAAAACATGTGTCTGCCAAATTATCCAGCTCTCAAATTGCTTCCCCCTAAAAATGTTTCTCCTCCTGACTAAAAGAGTGAATGTTCTGTGGGGGGCAATTCAGCCTTGGCCAAAGTGACCCAAATTCAGCCTTTTAATATCTGTGTCTGTGCTGATGCTGGGAGCTTAAGCATTCATTTACATTTCATCTTAAGAGCAGTGAGAATGCTGGGCCAAGCTTTGAGGTGATGAGAGAAAATTGGGTAATCCTATACGTCAGCAAGCGGCTGGAAGAGGAAGTTTTTTGTTGGAACTTGCACACTGAGAAGGCACAATGTCCCTATTTTAACTTCTGCCTTGCAAAGCCTCCTATTAATCACTGTTTTTGAGCTCCTCTCTCCCAGCCCCTCTGGATTTGGAGGATGAGATTTGTCTGTAGTGGATCCCAGGAATCTGGCTCAGGTGAGGCACAGCCAGGCTTTGGTTCCCTTTCACCACCTGCTGTGCAGCCTTGGGTCAAGTTTGCATCTCAATTTCCCAGCCACTAAACCCAGGGATGATTCAAGTGATACCAGCCTAATTTGTGTTGTGTGTGGTTCTTCATGAAGTGCATTGAAATGCTGAGATGATAATTGAGAATTTTGAAGTGCAAAGTGTATCACCCAGGTTTCTCCCGATGGTTATTTTTGGCAGAGCTGTTGGAAGTGTTCTGTGCTTCCCTGTTTACCTTTTGAACTTTCAGCCACGGTGCCCATATTGTGGTTTTAAAACATTGCAACTTAATTAAACGTTCTGAGAGTCTTGGGGCATGACTGTCTCCAGCTTTCCTGAAATCCCTGCAAAAGCAGGGCTGTTTACATAAAATCTGGATGGGAGAGGGGTGCTGTGCTCCAGAGCATCCCCTGAGGGCACAGCTGAGGGTGGGGGTGTGCAACCCTGGAGATTTGTGGATCGTGGGAAGCCGAGTTCAGGCAAGAAGTGCAGGAGTATCTCACCTGCAGGAGTGTTTGTGCAAGTGGTCAAGTGGAGCAGCAGCCCTTGTTTTGACAGCCAGGACTTCGTGTATCCCTTGTGCTGCTGATTCCCTGCCCTCCTCTCATTCCAGCAGTCCCCCTCTGCCCAGGCTTTCCCACCTGGAGCGCTGCAGGCTCAGGGGTTTTTTCCCCAACAGCGGGGTCAGGTTTTTTCCCCTTTTTTTCAATAAGCCTGGTGTTTGTCAGTTACCAAATGGCAAAGGAATGCTGTGTGTAGCAACTGTGATGGATCTGGTCCAAAGGCAGGGAGCGTGGCCCGTTCCTTTTTCCGGCGTTGTCGTAGGGAAATGGGTGTCTCCAAGAGACGCCCAGCGGCTGAGCCCTCGCTCCGCAGCACCGCCAGCCTGGGGGTTCTGATCTGAGCACTTGCTCCTGGAAAACAGAGCTTTGTCACTCCTGGCAACTGCCTGTACAAAAACACTGATAACAATAAAGGGCTCCCTGCCCAGGCCAGGCTTGCTCTTGCTTTCTGGGAATCTTCCAGGGTAGAGGAGATGCTGCCCCTCTGCTTTAACCCCCTGTGGGTTTTTGTAGGGCTCTTCTGCTCCCAAATTCTGTACCTCCTCAGACCTAAAGCCTTGCAGGGCTTTGGCAGATGCTCTTCCAATCACAGAATTTTGAGTCTTGAAACTCCTTTCTTTCCTCTATCAGCAGAACAAAATGCCCTTCACCTTTACAGAGTGGCTGAGGGGATGGGAACTGTTCACACTCTCAGAGGAAGCTTGGGAGTAGGAAAAGTTCTCTCAAGTTCATGTCAGGCAACAAAAGATTAGAATTTTGCCATGACATCTGTAAAGCACTTTTGGTACTAATTTTCCAAGAAGTTTTTATGGTTGAAGGTTTTGGACTGAAAGCTGCAAAACTCTTTTGTCCTAATTAGTAACCAGTTTTTCTGGAACCTGGATTGTCAGGCTGTCAGACTCTGTTTTCCTGGGTCTGAAGTCCTTGAAAGAAAAGATGAGATTGCACCCCAGGGGGAGTTGTGGGGTTTGACACCACTTAAGGACCCTGAAAAAAATCACCTTCAGGGTGTCATGCAGGAGGCACCCACTTGGCTTCTTGTTTAGTCCTTCAGGATAGCTTGTTGCTGTGGAGATTTGCTGATCCTGATTGATTCAAGGCAATATTCTCCAATTGTTTCAGAGTTAAGCTAAATGCCTAAAGGAGAGGGAGATTAATCCCAGCTGAGAGGTTAAATACAGTGATGTAACATCTAAGAAGCAGGGGAATAGAAAAGCTTCAGTGAAGGGCCATTTAACCTGCTTAAGGTGTGAGCTGTGCATTTGAGGGTCACCTTTCTCCATTGAATATGAAGATTTGAGACTCCAGATGTAAAGCTTCCACTAAATATTAAATACTTGTTTTGAGCTTTAGGTACAAAGCTCTTGGTTTACAATCATATATTGCAAATATATAAAAGCTTTATATTATTTTCATTTCCGTATAGATACTTAGCAAAGCAATATTATGATTTTGACAGTTTCTGTCTTATTTTTTTCCTAGAACAGAAATACAGAATGGTTTGGGTTAGAAGGGACTTTAAAAATCATCTCATTCCAACCCCCTGCCAGGACCAGGGGTTCACATTTTTGGTGCTTCTAAAAGGATTCAGTCCCAGAACGTGGCTAGGGCCTCAAGGAACATTGGAAGGGATCACAGGTACAGAAATTATTCTGTAGATTAATGCCAGTTCCTAACTTATCCTTAGATAAATGATCTTTCTGTCACTTCTGATTGCTTTCCTGTCCCAAGTTCTGCAAATAAAAATACCTTTCTGTAGGAGATACAAGCAGAAATCCTTTTTAAGGCAGGAGTCTTAAGTGTCCAGGAATTTATAGGCACCTTTTCCCCAGTGTGCAGCTCTAAATCGGTACCTGGCTCTTATTTAGGAGGGCATATTACTCACTTTTTTCCAATATTTGGGAAAGCAGGACATGCTGCTCATTTGAAAATCATACCAGGTCCTTTATCACTGCCAGTCACAGTCAGCAACACTGCATTCCCAGCTTGACACGAAGGAGGAGGCTTGCCCTGAATAAATAGAGGAGATAAATGGTCTTTCTGTTCCTCAGAGGAATTTGGGCCACTTCTCAAAGTTGGTGCCAGGAGTACAGTAGCAGAGTGGCATGGTTAAAGTTAATTGCCCTCAGATTTTAGTTAAAAGTCTAACTAGCTTGTCAGCTTTGAATTTATATTTTCACAGTTCACTAGGGAGTGATAATAGGGAGGCTTTGATGTAGCTGCCTGTTTTTTGCTTTGTATGAAATGCTCCCAAGTTTAGTAAATAAACTTTTATTGAGAGGGAGTGGGATTGACAGCTTAGAGCCCGCCAGGAGAATCATGGATATCCCCTCACCGAGGGGCAGAGGGGCAGCAGGACATTGCAGTTTGTGGCTGGAATGATAAAGGAGATTTTCGTGGAGCACCCTGCTGAGCTCTCTAAGAAACAGCTCATCAGAGATTTGTTAATTAGGTGTCACCCGAGACTTGCTGAAACAGTGAAGCTGCTGTGCACAAAGCACTACCTAATTAACTCTTTAATAGCCCTGGAATACACTTGCTAGTTCCCTCCACCAGGGAAAGTGAGGAATGCTGGATTAATCCCCTGGGGCTCCCCGAGGTTGTCCTGAACAGCATTAGAGAGAAGAGAGATGAGAGACTGATTCAGAGCTTGTAACAGGAGACTGTGGTTTCTAAACTAAGGAAAACCTTGCTAAATTAATTGGTTACAAAGATGGTCATTCTGGCTTTAACTGGAACCAAAGTATCTTTTCCTTTTTTTTTTTCATTTTAGTTTCTGTTGACTCTTGCTCTATACTGTACCTCTACCCTACAGCCAGCTGGGAGGTACCCAAGCTGTTCAGTCATCTTTCAAGTACAGAAGCAAAAAGGCACATTCAAAAGCATTTAAAGGATTTGCTACACCTTATTCTAATATTATTATCTTATTCAAGGTTACCTAATAAAGTCACTCAGAGGGGGGTGAGGCCTTGGCACAGGCTGCCCAGAGCAGTTGTGGCTGCCCCATCCCTGGAAGTGTCCAAGGTTGGATAGGGCCTGGAACAAACTGGGATAGTGGAAGATGTCCCTGCCTATGGTATGGGGCTGGAACTGGATAATTTTTAAAGTCCCTTCCAACCCAAACCATTCTAGGATTCTGTTATTGGTTAACTTTCTAGTCACGACATTATTAGGCTTGATACCTTCCAGGCAGCTGTTCTCTGGTTGAAGGGCAGATCAACCCCAATAAATTGGGGTGCTCCACCTAAAATTCTTGCTAAAATCATTCTTGGGACACTTTTTAATTTTAATACATTTTTAATCCTTTCTCATTAAATGAGAAGGAATAACTTGCTCTCCTGTTTCACCTGGTGATGTGTGAACAAACCATTGAGCTCTTTGAAAGTGCAAGTGGTTTTCTTGGCTCTGCAGCCAGGGTGGGTGAGTTCCATGGCCAGGATCTTACTGCCATACAGACTTTGTCTCAGTGGGCTGCTGGTTTTTGTAATCTGTTCTTGAGCTGCTCATTTCACTGCAGGTGGTTCTGCAGAGCCAGCTGGCTGCATTTGGACACAGAGACAAACTTGTGCCTTTGTGCCTGAGCTTACACAAGCACAGATCACCTGCTGGCCACCAGGAATGTGGTCTGATCTTGTTCTGGCTGACCCAAGTGAAAATGGGAACTTGCATTGCCAAAACTATTGGAGCATCCAGTGGCTCCAAGGAGTCCAACAGGCTGCAGACAGGTTTGAACCGTCTGAGTGGGAAGGGACTTTCTGTTTTGCAAGCCCTGCAGAGTTGATTTCAGCACTGCCTGGCTGGGGCAGAGGTAATGGCAGCTCCTGGAGGAATAGCTGGGGCTCTGTCTGAAGGAAAACTTGGGGTTTTTCCACTCTGAAACCATAAGAGTAAAAATGTTATTTCCTTCAGGAAGTTCTTAGAGGAGCATTTAATAAAAAGAATCCATTTGTAAGGCAAACAATGAAATAGTTAAAAGTAAAAAGCCATTATTGCTTTAACATAAAATCATGGAATCACAGGAAGGTTTGGGTTGGAAGGGACCTTAAGTTCATCCAGTTCCACCCCCTGCCATGGGCAGGGGTACCTTCCACTATCCCAGGTTGCTCTAAGCCCCATCCAACCTGGCCTTGGATGTAAATTTCCTCCAATTAATTTTTAGTAAAGTGTAAGTTTGAGTTTTGTTTGAACTCAAAATTCTGGATTGTTTCACAGTTTCTGCCTAGTGTCATAAGCACTATATTTGAAAATTATCTGTTTAAGGGAGAGGATGTTGCTTTTGGGTTTTTATGGCAAATTTTTGAAAGACATTGTCTCTTTAAAAAGTTTATGCCTTTGGGCTGTCTTGAAAATACTTGAATGAATGCAATTCTGGAGTCCTGGAATGGTTTGGATTGCAGGGACCTTAAATCTCCTCTAGTTAAAAACCCTTAAAACCCCTCTGCCATGGGCAGGGCCACCTTCTGCTATCCCAGCTTGCTCAGGGCCTCATCAAGAGGGGCTTTGGACACCAATTAATAAAAGCCATCAAAATTTTGGGGGATTTTCCTTTCATAAGACACAGGAGGATATCATACAAGGAATGTTTAAGCCTCTATGAGGATTTCAGTGCTAGTACTTCCATCAGGCTGGAATTGCATGTTCTCCCAGAGAGATTTTGGGCTGCCTGTGCTGGAGTTGGTTGAGTGGATCAGACCATATCTCCTAGAGGCCTTTATACAATGCCCTTCTTGTACAGTCAGGAGTTTAAGGTTTATTTCATCATTTTTTTCTCTTCTCTGTAATGTCACTTCTCCACATATTATACTGAACCTCATTCAAATACCAGTTTGTGTAAAAAAAAATAAAAAACCACCAAACAAAAAGCCCCCTAGAAATGCTGAATCTGAGCTTGATCATGTAACTCGACTCGCTCCAACCCTACAATGAGATTATTTGGACAATCATAATTGTTAATTACATAATTATGTGCTGTTCATTTCTCTGGAAATGGCACTCACATCATGAATGGCTATTGAGTTTTTTGGTTTTGTTTTTTTTTCATTTAGGGTGTGCCCTTGGTCTTTATTTACTGCATGCAATTCAAATGCTGTTTAGAAGACAGGATTTGGAATATTCTTGCTGGGAATTTGGGAATATTCTTTCTATGTTGTTTACTGCAGCTGTATCTTCATCCTTTCTGGTCTGGGGCTGGTATCAGGTACTTGTAGAGGACAGTTTGTTAGTTGCTGAAGAACAAATCAAAATCTGGAATTTGGGTGCAGCTGCCCCACAAGGCACTGTAGATATTTACTGATTTTAGGTTTGCAGGTTGAGATGGCTGAGAACTCAGCTCCTTCTGTTTTCATATTGCTTCAAGTGGTTGAGTTTGAGCCCACATTCACACATCTGGAGCTGAAAGATTTTGTGTTTTCACTACCAGTCTCTGGTGAGGTAACTGAAGCATTAAAGAAGAGACAGTTTCTGGTGTCAGCCCTGCTGCTTTGGTGTTCATTTGTCATACATGGGAGTGCTTTTCTCATCCTTCCACATATTCCTGGATTAAAGGAATAAGCATTATTTCAGGTGATATTATTCATGACAGCACAGTGGGAAGTTATTGTTTTATTCAAGAAGCAAATTATACCTCAGGGAAATATTCTGGCCATATCACCTTCTATTTAGAAGGCTATTGCATATCTGACATGTCTGCAAAGAAAGCAGACAAATTTGGATTTTTTTTCCACTATTGGATTCCATTTTTTTTGATGTATTGACACTTCTGCCTTTTTTGGGAGTTTCTTGGGTAAGTAGAGTGGGCTGGCTCACAAGGGAAAGGATATAAATACCTGGCTGGGAACTCAGCCTCTGGAGTTGCTCTATTAATTCATGCCATCCATCTGGGATGCTGCTGATGGATGTCACCTTGTGAACAATGCAGGTGGGAAAATGGAGCATGAGAGCTTTCCAGACAGTTTCCTGTAAAAATTCCAGGTGATATTTTCAGAGGCCTTTGGCTACCTGAGTCTAAGTGATGTCCTTGTGTGTAATACACACAAGCCTGGTGCTTGTCTGTGTGCCTGGAAGGGCTTGTGAGCACAAATTCACAGCTTGTGCCTTGTTGGCATGTTTAATTAATCAGATCCAATTGATGGCACTCACTGGGAGTTCCCTGGGAACACTTCAGAGTGCTCCATGCACAGATTTTGATTGCTTATGCTTCCATCAGGCTGGAATTGCTTGGGGGTGATTCCTGGTGCACTCCATGGGGTTGTGTGGCCTGAAGGCTTCTGGAGTCTGCAGAGTGCCTGGTCTGGGATGGATAAAGGTGCACAGGTACAGAGGTGAGACCCCACCTGCAGAGCTGCCTCCAGCCCTGGGGCCCAGCACAGGAAGGACCTAGAGCTGCTGGAACAAGTCCAGAGGAGACACCAAGATGTTTGGAGGCATGGAGCAGCTCTGCTGTGGGAAAGGTTGAGGGAATTGGGCTTGGTCAGGAGAAGAGAAAGCTTGAGGGTCACCTAATTGCCCCTTCCAGTACCTGAAGGGAGGCTGCAGGAAGGATGGAGAAAGACTTTGGACTATGGTGTGGAGGGACAGGACACAGGGAATGGCTTCCTACTAGCAGAGAACAGGGTTAGATGGGATATTGAGAAGGAATTCTTCCCTGTGAGGGTGGTGAGGCCCTGACACAAGTTGCCCAGAGAAGCTGTGGCTGCCCCATCTCTGAAAATGTCCCAGGCCAGGTTGGATGTGGCTGAGAGCAACCTTGGGATACTGGAAGTGTCCTTGCCCATGATTGAGGAGATCTGAATGGTTTCCAAGGTCCCTTCCAACCCAGTCCTTTCTGGAATTCTGTGATTTGGAAGGCAGCACTTTGCTTGATGCACTTGGGTTACAGAGAGAAAAACATCTCTTTTTGTGTTTGCTCAGTGGTCTCTTCACACTCTGGTTTCCATGGTTGCAACCCAAACCTTTTTCCAATTTCCCACCTTCCCCACAATTCGAGTGTTCCAATAGTTTCTGATGTTCTCATTTAATATGAAAAATGTCACAGTGGCAATGTAGCAATCATACAGAGTTTAGACCTCACTGAGATACCTCAAAATATCCATTTTTGTGGATGCACAAACCATTTACTTGTTATTAGTGTGGAGTATTTTAAGAGTAGCACCAGGAGGAGTATCTGTGGGTCAGGTGAAAGTTTCTTATGCCAGGGTGTAAAAGCATCAATGATTTGTCAGTATTATGAAATTCAGTATTCTCTGCCATGTCACATTTCTGTGCCATACCTTGTCCTTTTTTCCAGCTCTCCAGCCTGAGCTCTGCTTTTGGGGTGGGTCAGGGCAGAAAAGGACAGCTTTGTGTTTCCTGGAGAGCCATTAAATTTACTCCTGGAGAGGCAGGAGCTGTCCAGGCTTTCTCCCCTTCAGATACATGTTATCACACATTAACTTATCTTGATTAATTCTGCACCAGATACAGGAGCAGTTCCCTGGAGTTCTTGTGAAAATGAGAGGGACCTGCTATCTCCCCATCATCCTCCCTCGGCGTCAGAGTGTCTGTCTCTGGCATGACTGGGAGCCAAGGGAAATTGCTTGACATCACCTCAATTTCTGAATCTCTCTGCAGCAGGAGTTTGGCACTGGGAAGGTGAATTCCAAAGCCAGTTTTATCCATTGGATGGTACAGATCATGTTGACACACTTCCTTTGCTCCTTGTACTAAATCTTCCAGGAAGACTTCCCCAGGTGAAGTCACAGCAGCTTGAAAAGTTGAGGATTTTCTTCTTTTTTTTTTCCTCTTTTTCCTCCTCTGGTTTTTTGCCAGAGGTGGGCAGATGCCACCCTCCTCCCAGCTAACCCCAGACTATTTCTGAGCATCAGATTTTGATTCTGGTCACTGTAAGATCCAGATGGTTTTCCCAGTCTGAGGTAAATCCTCTTCTGCGTAGTACAAGCAAATTAATGAACTTTGGATAGAAAGTCACATTTCTAAGCCATGATTTCAGTATCATATCCAAGTAATAGGTCTGCATGTCTTCAAGACAGAATTTATTAAAACATGTCACTTTTGGCTCATTTTAGTTGATGGAAGCTTCCTTTAAAAAAAAAAATTTCAAATAGCCTAGTTTCTTCTGGGGAAGCTTTCTTCTGAATTGAGCATGAAATGCTTTTTTTTTTATTCAGAAAATCTGTTTCAGATGTGTTTCAGACTTTTGCTTTGATCAACAAGCAACTTGCCAATCAGCCTATTGAAATTCACTTTTCCAAAGGAGACCAAAAGAAAAGAAAAAAAAATGTTTTAGGAAGTTCATTTCGAGTTTTGTTTCTTCAGACACCACCTCAAAGCCACTTTACCAAACAGATTCCCCCTGAAATGGCTGGTGTCTGTCTTGTCTGTCTTTTTGTACTTTTTTTTTTT
>VZRH01003978.1:417107-445121 GCA_013397555.1 Urocynchramus pylzowi | reverse complement strand
TTTTTTTTTTTTTTTTTTTGGCTTTTCATTTTTGTTGTTCTTCGACAAGATTATCTCAGCAGTGTCAGAAAGGACCTGACTTACCCAAAACAGCAGCAGTTAACAAAATCCAGCCTCTGATCCGGGTTTTCCTCCCGAGACTCTGCTGAGTTTATTTTGCCATTCTTGAGAGGTGGTTGCTTTTCCAGTCAGCTCTGCCTTTGATATCTCAGCTAAGTAAAGCTGCTAAATTTGTCCTGGCTGTGTTTTCTTTTTGAGCATTTTCTGGACAAGTGTTTCAACTCTTCCTTTCCTGTCCTGTCTGATATCCAGGGATAAACACACCCGGACACACACACACACACACACACACACACACACACGCTGGTTTATCCTGAATCCTGGACTCATTGCTGCTTTCATGTGATTAGAGTCTTAAAATACTTCTTACATTCTAGTTTGAAGGAATATTTGACATTTTTGATGCCATTGCTGTAATTCCTGTCTTGCCCAAAGTGCATTTCATCATAATTTCCTTATTTTTGTATTATTGCAGGAGATTTGAGTGAGGAAATTTTTCTTTATTGTGGTAGAACTTAAAGAGAAATGGCAGAATGAAGTTGGAGAAATGCTGAGCTCTCGTGATTTGCCTTTTGAATTTTTCGCTCAATAGCAGTAAGAGTAACATAAGTTTTGGTGTTCCATGTATACAGAAAAGTGTTTTTCATTTAATGGGGACACCACATCATGTTTAAGGGTAAAAATGTATCAGCAACACAATTATTTTAAAAGCAAAACTTTAGAAGCTTCTTTTAAGGAGGAGGAGGAGGAGGAACTTCTAAAAGGGAAGTTCTACTTTGCCTAAAATGCCAATAAATTGATTATGTCTTCATTGACCTCTGTTCATTTTGGGTTTCCACATGTTCTTCTGTATAGATACAGAGTAAACTCTTTCAATCACCTGGAAAGTTAGTATATTTTAGATCTTGTGTGCTTTTAAAAATGAAACTGGACTGTTCTTTTAAATGTCTCCCCAGACACATTGTCCTAGAATAAACTGGTAGCAGAAATAAGTCCAGAATTTGGGAATCTTGAAGTGCTCAAGAACTTTCTCTGCCCTGTCACATCCATGAAGTTCTCCCCTCATTTTTTGGCACCCCAAGACATCTGTGATGTGGATTTAACAGCTGCTGCAATTCCATGAAGGGTGTTTTCTAAAATTGTTTCAATTTTTAAATTGACCGTACAGCCATGATTTTAATAATGATATTGAGGGTTGGGGAGAAACATAGGAGCAATTCTTGAGGTTTCTAAAACAGCCATTTGGCAATTTTATGTGGGTATTTGCTAGATGATTTTTGGTTTTTTCTACATCAGTAGATCCAGGTGGGGCTTTGTGGAGAGCTGGACACTTGGTTTCCATCTGGAACATTTATTTATCACCTTTATGTTCAAGTCTTGCTTGAAGGTGCCTCCTAAAATGACGTTGAGTCCATCTCACTTATGGCTGACAATGTTTCAACAAGAAGTAACTCTGGTTTTATTGAGGGTGGAGACTGAAGCACCCATAAATTAATTCCTATGTGGGCAGAAGATGGAAAGATAGGAGATAACCCAAAATCCTTGGAGGCTCTGTCTAGCCTGTCCTCTGCACATTAAGAAAATGAGGTGGCAGGACTGAAGGGACATAAAGAAAAGGAGGGAGCAGTAGAAAGAGAAGGAGAAGCAAAAGAAACCATTAAGTAAAAATACTAATTTTTATAGAATGGACTTTGGAGCAAAAAAAAAAAAAAATTAATTTATAGAATGGGGCTTGGAGCAACCTGGTCTAGTGGAAGGTGTCCCTGCACATGGCAAGGGGTGGAACAGGTTGATCTTTAAGGTCTCTTCCAACCCAACCCAAACCATTCTGTAATTCCATGATCATTTCCATGTGCAGGGAGTGTCCTTTTGCCAGCTAATTGGTTTTATTTGCAAGGGGCAGAATTCTTATGTAGTAAAGATTATTTAAGTCGTGAGATATTTTTTAAACCCTAAGTTATCCTGGGTGTGTCAAAGTAGGTCAGTTTACACTGAGAATACAGAAGATTTTAGGTAGTTTTCAGTACTCCTAAAAATCCTAGCACAGTTTTTTTCCCAAAACTTCAACCATTCGAATTACAGTTACAAAAAATACTTCTCTTTTTTTTTTTTGTTTTTTTCTCTCCTCCTCTTGCTTAAGTTTAATTTTTACTGCCAGCCTTGGTGGTGTCTGTTCTGGAGAGTAGCAGGAAAAGCTGATAAGGGCATAGGACAGAAATCTTTGTGCTTATCTCCCTGCAACACATGGAGCTGAGAGTGCATCCTTTTCCTGTCCTAGGACAGGAGACGTAAACTGACCATCTCCTGACAGCAGGGACTTCAAACAGAGCCTCCAGCGTCCAGAGGGTAGGAATCTTCTCTCAACTTCAGAGGCCAGCTAGGTGAAAGTGGGTCACTGACTGTTTAGAAAGCTGGGTTTGTGCCAGAAAGAATAAAAATTAAAAAAAACTCCACCACATTTCTGATAACTGCTGGGTCAGTAGGCATCTCTGTAGATATTGCAGTGTTTTGTGGTGTTTTTTTCCCCCAAAGGGCATAAATTCAGCCTGACTTCTAATTGTTTGTTTGGACTTTGACCAGAAGGTGAATTAAGTTTAAAACTAGGGAAAGAAAAAAGTGTATTCCAAGAGAGTTTTATAAAATCAGAATTTTGCTGTCAGATTTGGAACAAAGGTCAGACAAAAATTGTCCTCACAGAAGGGGTTATTTGGACAGTGTTGTTACAGATGAACATTCTTTTAGGTATTGTCTTTATGACAATAAAGACCTGAAAGTGACCTAAAAGTGAAGGGTCTAAGGCAGAGGGAATGGGAATTGGAGCAAAGAGAACCTTCCACCAGGAATGCCTGAGCCTCGGTGTGCCTGGAGCTGTGCCAAGGCCTGGGCTGTGACTCCAGGTTGGGAACCAATTCTTGGAAAACTGTAAACACAGTTAGGAATTGGTTAGAGCAGCTCATTTGTTACATTTAGTAACAGTTAGGGTTCATTCCTAATTTTCACCATTAAGAGAGACACAGAAAGTCCCAGCTCTTCTGGCTCCATGTGAAAATCTTCCTCAATGGCCAAAGCCAAGGAAGAGAAATGCAGGGAAAAAACCAAGAGTCCCCACATGAAATATTGATGCTGAACAGTTTGGGACAAACTGCTTCAGTGCTTCCCAGGCCTTGGTGTCCCTGGTGTAGGACAGCACAAGAACTCCATGGCAATGCCAAGTTCAACACAGAGGATCACAATGGGAAAGAATCTTTGGAAGTGTTTTTCTTTTAATTAAGTGCCTGCCTGGCAGCCTGACCCTTTCCAGAGTGGCTTTGCTCTGGAGTCTCCCTTCAGGGGAGCACAGCCCCAAATCTTAGTTTTCCCAGAAATCCTGGGACTCCACAGGTTTCCCAGCTCTGACAGCAGCTCACATCAGCTGAAGGTGCAGCCTCATTCTCTGAACATTTATTTATTGCTCTGACATTGGCAGGCCTTGCTGAGGCAAGTCTCATCTGCTTCATATGTTCACTTGGAGAGCTCACCAAGGCTGAAGAAACAGCGATGATCTCATCCTTTCCCTTTGTTTCAGGATTCACAACAGTTCCTCCAGAATGATTGATTTGTTTTATTTTTTTTTTAACAGTCACTTCTAGTAAATGTGAGGGCTGGAGGAATTAGTAGCATTAAATCTCAAAGGTTTTCACCTCTAGGCTGGGATTTGAGGTTTACTACAGTCCTTAATCTCAGTTTGTGGTCAGATAACTTTGATAAAGGCTGGCTTTGAGTGGAAAACCAGCAAACTTTTATCTCTTCCCTCCTTCCAGTCTGATATTCCTGTCCCAGCAAACCTCAAATAACTTCCCAAATGCAGTTGATTTGTTTTAGAGCAGCTCTAGGACCCTTCAGCAGCAGGATGAATGGGATCCCTGGAGTCATGTGATTAATCCCATTATAATCCCAATTTCCTAGTTCTCTTCCAGTCCCTGTGAATCAGATGCAAATTGTACCCAGTGGGATTGGCTAATCTGTCATCAATAGCAGGCTCTCAGCTGCCTCTGCAGGTCTTTTGGTGTTTCCAAAATCATCCTCAAACCTTTGCATTGTAGTTCTTCCACGACTTTCTGCTCTCCAGGATTCATGTTATTGTCAGCTCTGCTTTAAAGACAAAGCACAACTTCTGGGGGATGTTGTAAAAGCTTTTCCTAAAGTGGTGTGAATCTGAGACCAGGTTAAATTTGCTGAGATTAAGGATTTTCTACAGTCTTCAAACTAGTGATGGACTAAAGACCTAAATTTTAGATTCAAACCCCAAATATAGGAGTTTTCTGAGAAGCAGAGGCACTTGAGCTGGCAGTTCAGCTCCCGGTTTACACCCACATCCCCTTTTCTCCAAGGCAGGAAAACTGGGAACTGGTCTGAGCACAGGGTGTGAAGATCCCAGTCTGGGAGGGAACATTCTTGTACACAGCTCACCCTTCCCCTGGACTTGGCAAAATGAGCTCAGCTTCCTCCCTCTGAATCACTTTTACCTTCTGCACTAGCACAGAGTTGCCTGGTTAAGTGGTGAACTGGGGTAGAAGATGCAGAGGCAGAAATTAGAGTTATGGATGGTTTAGATTGGAAGGGATCTTGAAGATGATCTAATTCCAAACCCCTGCCATGGGCAGGGACACCTTCTACTATCCCAGGTTGCTCCAAGCCCCATCCAGTAACTCTTGTGTAAGAAATTTGCCATTTGCTGTCAAGCGTGAAGAAAAATTCAAGTAGCTGTTGGTTCTGCAAAAGTTTCTGTCCTCTCAGAAGGACCCTGACCTGCAACTGGAATTTATCCCCAGCCTTCCACATCACTTGGCCACCTCCTGCAAGGCCACACTACCCAGAAATTCCTGTTGGATATTGCAGATGCTGTCACTCATCCCTGGAGCTGCCCAGCAGCGTGGCAGGAGCCGTTGTTACGCGAGTCCCATCAGCTTTTCCGTGCCCCGGGACATTTGGGAAGCAAATCCCACCACCTGCCAGGGATTTCAGGGCTGTCAGTAAATTCCTTAGTTCCTGGAGAAGTGTTGCCATGGAAGGTGGCCTTTTATTCCTGTTTGTGCTGGCTTGTCTGCATGAGTGTCAATAGCAGCATCAGACTGGGCAAAATGAAACCTGTCAGTAGCTGCCTCCCGATGTTAACGTTGGCAGCAGCTCCTCGGAACTGGAGCAGGGAAGTAGCTCTGGTGGCCAAATTCTTTCAAAATTCAGAGATTACCTGTTTGAATGGTTAACTCCTTCAGGAGAGCTCTCAATCCATATCCAAGCTGCTGGCCAGGTTTCTTTACATGGGAGGTAATTTAGGAAAGGATCTAAGAGCTCATGGAATCCATCACCCTTTCTCCAAGAGGGATCAGCTCTGCTCATGTGAGTCTTGACAGATGTATTCAAAAATCCTGCTCTGGGTGCTCATTTACATCAACCCCACAGGCTCTTGTGTGCCTGACTGAACATGGAAAGGCTTCTCCAGCTCTTTAAAAAATGCATCTCTGTTGCTTCTGTTTACAATAATTTTTTCTTTACCACAGGGAGTAGAACAGGGAGGTGAGACCATCGTTCTCTCCCAGCCTTTGACATTCATGTTGCTTCAGGAATCATAAACCCCACATCATGCATTCCTGCCTGTGTCCCTGGTTAAGGCTTTAATAGCTACTGGCACTCCAGGCAGAGATGAGGCTGGCAGATTTTCAGGTTTTCTCAATCATCAAGGCTAAATTACCATTTTTCTCCTTACAGAGAGTATAACCTGACCAGCCCTCAGTGTGAATCATGGCAGGCTCAGACTCTGAATCTGTAGTCTGGCATCTTAACCATTACTGTGACCCTGAACCAGGAGATTGTTGCTGTGCCTGACCTTTCCTCTGAACATATTTTAGGGAGTTAAACCGGAAAAGACATTTAATATTGTTTAGAAAGTGTGTGTGGGAAGGGGGGAGAAGGTGGGTAGGGCAGATTGAAAGATGAAGGTGCTGGAGCATCAGGAGGGGTTGAGGGAGCTGGGAAAGGGGCTTAGCCTGGAGAAAAGGAGGCTCAGGGGGGACCTTGTGGCTCTGCACAACTCCCTGAAAACAGATTGTAGCCAGGTGAGGATCAGGCTCTTCTCCCAGGGAACAAGAACCGGGATCAGAGGAAATGGATCCTCTACAGAAGTAAATTCCCTCCCAAATTCTGCTTGGAAGTGAATGAGGAAACCCCCTCTGAATTTCTGGAAACACTGTCAGGAGCCCTTCCCATTCCAGCCATATGGACTAGACTGAACCAAGTCTGGCTCCTTGCACCCTTCCAGCTGTTCTTTAATTCCCAAACGTGGCCTTTCAGAGGATGTCGAGCAGGTACCTTCACTTGCACATTGGGAAAGCAGTGATGCCTGGCTGTGCTGGGTAGGCTTTGCAACAATTACACTGTTATTAATTGAAAACCAGCTTGAATACACACACACAAAACTTGTAACAAGAATTCCCAGAGCAGCATCCCTTGGTGAGCTCCCTCTGAGCCCAAGCAGAGAGATAAATTCAAATTTGTGCTTTTTAACTCCTACAGATGTGCAGCAAACAAGGGGAAGACTATTAGGGAATGAAGAATATGGTCTCTCTCCAGGGAGTTTAATCTGCCCTGGTGACTCCAGGCTTAGCAGGAGATACAAATGGTTCTGTTTCACTGCTTTGTTTTAATGTTGATTTGTTTGTAGTCTGCCCGAGGTACTAATTGGTGTTTTACAAGTAGAAGTACAAAGGTGTCTGCCCTGAAGAACTCACTAACAAAAAGCACTGCAGCACCGTCTTAATGACAGTCAAATTTTCTGCCTAATGAACCAATCCCTTTGATAAAATCTCTACCTTCTGGTGAATTCCCTGCTTTGATTTCCCCCTCGACTCCCATCTCCTTTTACACCTCACTTTGTATTCTTTTTCCCCTCTGTTTTAAATTTTGGGGGCGGTTCACGCTCTAATCAACATTTTACAGTGCGGCTCCTGGAAAGAAAGTGAATCACCTCTTTCATTAGGAACAAACAACACGGGCTGATGTTGCAACTGGGGATATTTCAGCTGAGAAAGTGGAAGCCCCTGGCCTGGCACTGGATTTTAAGAGGGATGGTGGCCTGTCATTAGCTTTTAATCCCTTCAACATGCTGCGGTCCCTAACAGGTTGTAACAGGGATGTCAGTGCCTGCATTTGCAGTGCTCATACCCAGGATAATAATTGAACAATTCCTCCTCTTCAGTGCTGTGTTGGCTTCTTACCACCTATGACTTAGCATGGGTTCTTGCTTTTTTTCTTCAGGAGGTGTTGATTGCTGCAAAAGCAGTCATGTTAATGGTTGCCATCGGCACTTACTCTCACTGTTCCATTTCGATTTCTTTGCCACTTTTCCAGATGTGATTTCCTCTCTGGAAGATGGTCTGTGGCTGCTTCTTGTCTGCTTCATCACAAAATATTATTCTAAATGGTCTTTAGTGGTCATTTATACTGTTGTTACTGTTTTCCTGTTTCTCATTGAGCCTCACTTCCACCTTAAATCAGCACCTTCTTTTAGCACAAGTCGTTTGCATGAAGGTGAAAAATGTCTGAGAAATCAGATTAAGGGTAGTTGGAATGAATGGTAAATAGTTCTGGTACACTTGATTTTGGGGAGCTTTGGACCAATCAGCATTATAGGGATTCCTTTTTAACCTCTGTCTATGTGATATACTGCTTTCTAAATTGTCCAACTACTTCTAGATATGGTATTTTAGACATGCAGAAGCATCAGTAACAGCCAGTATGGATGAGCTGCTGAAATACATCCTGACTTTCTAATTTTATACTATTTCATATTAGGTTCTATTTTACCCAATTGCATTTCTTTTTATTTATCAACACTAAATTATTTTGGTTTTATTTCACCTTCTTAAAAGACTGCTTCATTTTTAGCCTGGCTTCCAGGTCAGTTAAAGAATAGATGTTTGGTTTGGTTTTTTTTTTTTTTTTGAACACTCACCATCCTTGGAAGTGTTTGGAAGATGTGGATGTGGCACTTAAGGATGTGGTTTATGGGTGAACATGGTGGCAGTGCTGGATTGACTTTTCCAACCATAATGATTCCATGATTCTGTGATTTTTTTGTTCTCTTCCATCCTCTCACTGATTTGAGGCACAATCCACAGGCAGGCAGCAGCCTCACAAATATGAAATTCCTACTCTTTGTGAAAATAAATAGTTGCATGAAAAGGATTGAGAAATTGTTTTCCCAGCTGGGTTCAACTGTATCATTCAACATCAGAGAATCCACATGGAGAAAAGGTGTTAAAACCTCATCACCACAGTTACAGCTTCTATCGGAAACTGTTAGAAGCTTTACCAGGTCCAGGATTATCCAGCCACAATATCCAAAACCACAGGAAGTGGAGCTGCTTTGCTTAAAGTTACCACAACCATCCTTTCCTAAATGAAAAACAGAGCTCCCACCTTGGAGCAGCCATGACCTTCACCTGTGCTTGGAATGACTTCTTGGAGAACTCCCTGGCTCCACCCTCCTGCTTTTCCCAGGGCATTAAGTGTGGGGTAATGAAGGGAAAGAACCTGAGCTGGCATTGCTCAGTCACTGCAGGGATCTGACATGGGATGATTTGGTGGTGGAGGGACCACCCAGCTCTGGAGGCAGCAGGAGGGATCAGCAGAGGGCAGACCCAAGGAGGGGACAGTGGAGGATTACCTGGAAGGAGGCAAAGCAAAATTAGCAAGCAGATTTAAGGTGGATTTTAGAGTGTAACTGGGGGTAAGCAACATCTCTTGAAGCTTCTGTGTTCCTGCTAAATGCGGGGCCACTCAGGTCTGCTGGATGAGGGGACACTCCCCATCCCTGGAAGTGTCCTAGGTCAGGTTGGACAGGTCTTGGAGAACCTGGGATAGTGAAAGGTGTCCCTGCCCATGGAATTTAAGGTCCCTTCCAACCCAAACCATTCTGTGATTCTTTATTTCCCTTTTCTCTACACCATTTTAATGCTCAGCAACAAGCAAGAATTTCTTTGCTGTTAGGCATCTGGTTTTTTTCTCTGCTTGAGGACTTCTTGCTGAGCCCTCCTGAGCCTTCCATTATGGATTTGAGACCCCAAGCAACAGCACTTCCCTCTCACCTGAACAGCTTTCCACAGCTGAGGAACAGGGGGGGGCTGGGGACAGCCAGCTCCGTGTTGGGCTGATACATCCCTGACAGGAGGGGGCAGCCAGGTGGGGGTCAGGTTCTTCTCCCAGGTGACAAATGACAGGACCAGAGGAAATGGCTCAAACTGCACCAGGGGAGGTTTAGATTGGTTATTAAAAAAATGGAAAGGGTTGTCCAGCCCTGACACAGCTGCCCAGGGCAGTGGAGTTCCCATCTCTGCAGGGACTTAAAAGCTGTGTGGATGTGGCACTTAGGGACATGGGTCAGTGGTGGCCTTGGCAGTGCTGGGGAATGGTTGGACTTGGTGATCTCAGAGGGCTTTTCCAACCTCAGTGATTCCACAATTCTGTTTTCCTTTGCTTACCTGCAGACTGCAGAGCATTAGGAGCAAATGAGACATTGGGAACAAATTGGTCTTCCCTTTCATCTGACATTTCCTCTTGAGTCTTCATTTTGCTGCTTATTCCTGGAGCAGTTTGCTGCTGAGCTGTGATAAGCATCCCATTCCCACTCCCTTTCCAGAGCTCCTGTGCCAGGAGACGTTCCGGCTTGGAAGGCGAGCGCTGCCTGCGGGGTCGCCTACCTGGCAATTATTTGTATTGTTTTGTACCCACTCTGAGCTTTAACCTGCAAGTCCCTTGGGGCACAGGTTCTGTGTTTTGTGTGGTTCACTGGGCAACCAGAGAGTTCTTCACTCCCCTCAGGGCATTACACCAAGTTTTAATAATAAAATCCTAGGAAATCTATCTGGAATTGCAGGCACGGGGATTTTCTCACTGTTGGTTGTTTTTTTTTTTTTTGCATTGCTGCAGAATCTTTATGCAGTTCCATAAAGCTCATGCTTGGTGTAATGAAAGACAAGTGTGCCTTTAAAACTCAACTGGGTCAAAACCAGGGATGCAGTCGTCACCAAAACAATAAAAAAAAAAAAAGGGAAAACACCTCTGCTGTGGAGCCAGGCTGGGAGAGCTGGGGGTGTTCACCTGGAGAAGAGAAGGATCCAGGGAGAGCTCAGAGCCCCTTCCAGGGCCTAAAGGGGCTCCAGGAGAGCTGGAGAGGGACTTGGAACAAGGCATGGAGGGACAGGACACAGGGAATGGCTTCCCACTGCTAGAGGGCAAAGATAGATGGGATATTGGGAAGGAATTGTTGCCTGTGAGGGTGGTGAGGCCCTGGCACAGGGTGCCCAGAGAAGCTGTGGCTGCCCCTGGATCCCTGGAAGTGTCCAAGGCCAGGCTGGATGGGGCTTGGAGCAACCTGGGCTAGTGGAAGGTGTCCCTGCCCATGGCAGGGGGTGGATCTGGGTGAGCTTTAGGTTCCCACCCAACCCAAACCATTCTGTGATTCCGTGAAAAGCAGAGCAGAAACACAAAGGTCGGCCATGGAAAGCAGCCCAAAGGCAAAGAAGTTCAAGGATGGGTTTGAAGGGGGAAAATGAGGCTCCTTATTCTCAGGACAGGAATTCAGTGTGAACCCAAGAGCAGGCTGGACAGATATGGATGTGAAACAAAAATAAATCAAATGTTTTCACCTTTAATGCTTGGGAGATCAGGACTGTCTTGCCCATGAGCAGAAAAACTGAGATAAGATCCTGACTGTGAGGCTACAAAGTGTCTCAACATTATAGGATCAGAGAATCACAGAAGGGTTTGGGTTGGAAGGGTCCCTAAAGATCACTGAGCTCCAGCTGTTCCATGGTTTTTTATCAGTTTTGAAGGACAAGCCTTCTCCTCTTGGACATTTAAAATTTTCTTTGCCACTGAAGCAAGCCTGGGAAATTTCTATCCTGTATGTGCTGATCTGAGCTGTTCTCTCCTCAGATGACCTAAGGTTAAACCAGGTGAGCTGTTCTGCAGGTTGGCAGAGCCAAAGTTGTGCCAAGGATGGCAGATTTCACAAAGTGACCATGAGGATCCTTTGTCCCAGGTCACAGCAGACATGCTCTGTCTTGCTCAGGCTGCAGGGCTGGGTGAGACATTTTGGCACTCTCAGGCTCCAGGGATTATCCATAAGTTAGTGCCAACTGCTCCATTACAGGTTTTCCAGCTGCTTTGTGGCTGAAAATGTGGTGTTCACTTTCCTGTTCTTAGTGGGGATCACCTCAGTTTGGTGTTTCAGGATAGGTTCTGTGGTGGGTGGGTCTAAAATCAGAATTTCAGAGCCTGGTCATCATTGTTGACCTACTCAAGGCTGTAAAATGTGGAGATTTAACCACATACTTTCCCCCCCTCTTTCCTCAACATTATTCCTTCTCTTTACATTTCAAATGCCATCTTTTTCAATCCCAATAACCACTCCAAATTGATAATTTATCCCTTTCTTCCCTGTTTTCATCCTCCTTTATGCTTCCTTGGCTCCCCAGCAGAATTCTGCTTCAGCCTTATTTGGAATTTTGTGTAATTGCTTTGACACCTTATTTTTCATTATTGAAGGGATACCCAGGACTCATAACACTTCCTAGGAAGTGTGCAGGAGCCTGGAAGAGCTGTCTTACAGTAGGAAGCCTCAGGAATTGGAAATATTTTATTTGCTGCTGAAATAAGAGCGAGTTTTTAGGCTTTCCCTGATAATTGTTACCATTCCCTACAGTCTGTTGTGGGATGGAAACCCAAGAATAGGTTCTGTCCTTGTCTCCTCCAGCAGTTTTTTCATCCTAAATGATGTCATTATGTTGGTGTTGCATCTTGCTCGTGGTTGCACTCATCCTATCTTTCCTTCCTTTGGTGCTCCCGTTGCCAGAGTTAATTTAGAACCCAATTATGAGCCTTTCACCTCCAATTCTGAGATTTATTGTAGTGATCTCTGTGTAAATACTCACAAATGGTTGTGTTAACGAGCGGGGAAAAGCAGCAAAGCCTGGAAATCCAAATAAAGTCAGAACATTTTACATCTTCTTTAAAACACAGCATTCACCTTTGCTTTTGTGCTGCCTTGGAGGAGAATCTGTGCCTCCAGGAACTTGGAAGCTGCAAGAGAGCACGGAACAATGCAAGTCTCTGCAGAAATGGGGCTGTGATAACTTGGCTTTTTTGGCCTACATTTCTCAGTGGTTATTATTTGTTAATTATGTTGTAGAGTGCTCACAAGTGGGCTAATTGCTTCCCCAGAGAGCTTGCAAGGAAATGATGGACAGAACAAGGGCAGGATGTTACACATCTCAGATAGGGAGAGGGTAAGGTCGGAGACGGGCAAGATGGGTATGGAAACACTTGGAGCAGCAATTTGAAGCTGAGAGGAGAAGAGTTGTGTTGGTTTTGGAGGGGAGGATGAGTCCCAGTTGGAATTGATCTGAGGAGCTGATTGTCAGAGAGTCGTTTAAGGAAGCACTGAAACTAAAGGCAGAAATGAAGAAGAAATGCAAGAATTTATCAAAAAAAAAAAAAAAAAAGGCTACAGAGAGGTTGTACCTGGTTGGGTTGTATTACTGGGCTGTGCTGTGTGAATCCTTGGAAACAAGGGTAAGTTCCTTATGAACTGTAGGCACACTGCATGAATGGCCTTCCTTAAAAAAATAAATCCCATTCCTCAGACCAGCTCTTTTCTTCAGACCCTTATAGATGGGAGAGAAGGAAAAAAATATGCATACACAGCCCTGCTGTTGTATTTCAAATTTAATTCTCATTATTGCTGTTTGTGTTTCTGCATCTGTCTTCTAGCCTACACAGTATTTATGGTATTTCTGGTCTGTCCTGCCCCAAATTGTGAAGTTCTGATTCATTTCCCTGTGCTCTGAGTCCCCCTTCACACCTGCTTAGAGGAAAGGAACCAAGCCTGAGGAAGGCACACTAAACAGTGACAACAAAGTGACACAAGGTATTTCTCGGGCTCCTGGGCCACTGCTGGTGCTGAAAAACAGGAAATGTCTGTCCCCTTGCCCAGAGGTCTGAGCTGGTTTGGATCCATGGATCAGCTCTCCCACAAATCACCCTCTCAGATCAGAGGAACAGAAGAGGATCAAATGTCAATTTTCCTTTTGAGAAGCATTTTTTGAGGGGAAGAGGAAAGAAGCAAAGTTTTAGTTTAAATTACCTGCTTCAAATGCTCCTGGAAGCAATTTATTTACACAGATCTGCTTTTTCACATTTGTTATTAGAAAAGAGCCAGAAGAGGAGTTTGACATAGGCAGGTGTTGTTTTCAGATTTCAAAGCATGTGTGGTTTCCTCTGCCAGAAGCCAAAGCTGTGCTGTTGTGGCTGTGCTTGCTCTTGGAGTTGCTACCAGAACTCCTTTCTCTCCTCTGGGTGCTTCCAATGGCTCTTATTCCATTCTTTCTCTCAGCACCCCAAATCTTCAGAGCCCTCATTGATACCTTTGCTTGTATTCACAGTCTGGCTGGCCAAACCCACTTGTTACTTCTTTTGGGGTTCTTCTGTATCTGTGGAGCACAGGAAAAAATCCTGAACTCAGGAATCAGTGAGGGTTTGGTCTCGTGAGTCCTTAATAGCAGCTGCCCCTCACACATTACAAAGGGATAATAAAAAGTGCCCAGGACATGTGGAGAAGGTTTGGATTGCTTCTGAGCATGGCACAGTACCCACAGCACTGGGGACAGGGATGACTGTCCTGGACTGTTGAAGACTTTTTAGACATTTAGAGTCTGGATTCAGGATTAACAAAACAATCTGCATTGATTTGCATCCTGGGCTGATCCCCAGTGTGGGCAGCAGGAGAGGGGAGGATTCTGCTACTCTGCCCAGCTCAGGTGAGACCCCACCTGCAGAGCTGCCCCAGCCCTGGGACCAACAGGAGGAGGACGTGGAGGTGCTGGAGCAAATTCAGAGGAGGCCACAGAGATGCTCCAAGGGCTGGAGCCTCTCTGCTCTGGAGCCAGGGGGTGTTCCCCTGGGGAAGAGAAGGATCCAGGGAAACCTCAGAGCCCCTTCCAGGGCCTAAAGGGGCTCCAGGAGAGCTGGAGAGGGACTTGGGACAAGGGATGGAGGGACAGGACACAGGGAATGGCTTCCCACTGCCAGAGGGCAGGGATAGATGGGATATGGGGAAGGAATTGTTGGCTGTGAGGGTGGTGAGGCCCTGGCACAGGGTGCCCAGAGAAGCTGTGGCTGCCCCTGGATCCCTGGGAGTGTCCAAGGCCAGGCTGGATGGGGCTTGGAGCAGCCTGGGACAGTGGAAGGTGTCCCTGCCCATGGCAGGGGGTGGAACTGGGTGAGCTTTAAGTTCCCTTCCAACCCAAACCATTCCATGATTTTTCTCCTGCCCACTCCTTTAAAATACAGCATGTGAGACTCCTGGTGGTTTGATTCCTCATGGATCTGTCACAGAAGTGCTGCTGGGTCAGGTTTGTGTTCAGTGTCCCAGCCTCAGGTGCACATGAGTGGAATTCCAGGGTTATTTCCATCCTTGCTCATCTGGGATACCTCTGTGAAGGATCTCAAAGCACCTTACAAACACTTTATGAAACTCCTAGCTCTGCTGTGAGTTTCATGCAGTTGATCAGGCATGTTCTGTGCTTTGATAACCTGTGCCAGAGCTGGAGGGAATAACTTCTCCAGGGTTTCCCAGCAGCTGGGAAGAGAACTTGGGAAACGTGACCTTCCCCAGTCCTGTGCTCACTTTGCTGGACTGTACTTCCTCTGTTATTCAAGGTGAGAACAGAAGAGTTAGAATTGATTTAGGTGCTTTTTGGGAAGATGAAGTCACTGTATTTGGATCTCTACATCGTGCCAATAGAGAGATCCTAGGGGAAATCTCTTCTAGTAGTTTTGTTTATATCCAGTCTAAGGCACAGATGTAATTTGCAGGGAAATGTGAAGGAAGAGGGGTTGTGCTGGCCTCAGCAGAGGAGCTGGAGTGGAATGAGATGTCACAGGGATATCTAAATGTCTCTCAAGGTGCTGAAAAGGATTTTCTCTGCCATGTGCTGAGTTTTTTTAACTCTTTCCTTATGTGCCTTCAGGCTTCTGCTCCTCTTGGGAATTATCCCATGGTGTGTATTCCCCCTGAGCCTCAGCTCCTGGACTTTACTCTCTGCCTTTGTTGTGCAAAAACTTAAATAAATTGTGTTCTTTTTCCTGAAAAGTGTAAGAACAGTAGGAGGAAGTGTGTGTGTGTGCCCTGTGGGACACAGAGCTGGGATTCCCAAGCTGCCCTTGGAAATACAGGTGCTGTGGCCTGACCAGGATCTGCTCAGGACAGCTGGAATGAATCCCTGGGACTATCCTTGCAATCACGTCCCTGGCCAAAATTTAATCCCTTGCACTTTTGCAACCCTGTTGTTTCCTGTTCCGCTGGTGTTTGCAGGCTGGAGGCAAAACCTGGCTGAGTGTCACAGCTTTGTTGTGAAGCTCCTGTTTCACTGATGGGATCAGGCTGGGCTCCAGCTCATCCTACACCCCTGGAAATTGATTGTTTGTAGCACAAACAAATGGCATTTTGCATACCAGGAGTATTCAGCAAGACAGATGGGGGTTTTCTGTTGTGTGAATTATAAGAATGAATGAAAATTGCTAAAATGGGCCACTTGCTGAGGTGCAGGATGAGCTTTTAACAAAAAAATAAAATAGAAGGACGAGACAGGCTGGGAGAATTTGGGTGTGGTTTTAATAGAAACGCATCACCGTGGAATTGAAAACTGAAATAAAAGTGAAATCAGCAAATACAATGTAAATGAAAATCAGCACCTGTAGATTGCTGCAGTGGGGTGAAATGGGTGCTGTTATGTGGTGATAAAACCTCCTCATTAGGATGTGGTGCCACATCCAAGGCCAGGCTGGATGGAGCTTGGAGCAGCCTGGGATAGTGGAAGGTGTCCCTGCCCTTGGCAGGGGGTGGAATGGGATGGGCTTTGAGGTCCCTTCCCACCCAAACCATTCCATGATTCTGTGATCACAATATGGATATCCTGAAGGATGGTAAAACCTCTGTCTTTGGAGGTTTCTGTGACTCTACTAAAAAAAGAGGAGCTGGTCTAGCACCACTCACAGAAGTTCTGCTCCAGAGGTCAATGATTCTAGTAATAACCTCCAGATTATTTTAGGCATAGATTTACTATAATAAAATTCCTTGGCCTTTTGATTGCTAGAGAAACAATCTGCTCTTTTGTACTTGCAAGTGTAGCAAAAATGGATCTTCATGATTCCATGGAAAACATTTTTCCTTGTCCCCTTTCCATTAATTACTTCCTGACCTCTCTTCTTGTCCTTGCTGGGTTAGAGACAGCTGATGGCTCATGTGGAGTATAGAAGTTAATATCAGCTGCAAGACAGCAGCTGATGTTTCAATGTATTCTGGCATAGAATTTATTTTATCAGAATCAAACAAGAAAGTGCTTCTCTGTAGTATTGGAACTTGTCCTTTTAACAAGTGTCATGTCACCAGGTATTGGGCATTCAGGATTCTCATTCCATTTCCCATCAGTGGATTCACTGTTCTATTGGTACTCAGGATAATTTGTAGTAAAATTAAACCTTCCTATGGATATGTGGCATGTCCTGGTGATTACACCACCATGACCAGCAAAAAATAGAAGTTGCAAGAGACCTGAATTTTTACCATTTTTGTCCAGGTTGAGTATCCCTGTTTCTCATGTCTTTTATTAAACCTCATTTATTTTAACTGGCTGCCCATGAAAGTTATGGAAACATCATCCCATGAAGGATTTAAAACCTGTGTGGATGTGGCACTTGGGGACATGGGTTGGTGGTGGCCTTGGCAGCGTTGGGGAATTTTTGGACTCAATGGTCTGAGAAGGCTTTTCCAACCTTAGCAATTCTGTGATCACCAAGAGGTCAAATTGCATCCCTGTTTAGGTTTTTGAAGAGTTACAGGACAGAAAGATGCTTCTGGAGTCCAGATCCCACATTTTCCATTCCAAGCAAGGATTGACTCCCCCTGACACTTCCCTGGTAGTTATCTGAGTTGCTTTCAGTGGTTGAGACTCCCAGTGGTTGCTGAGGCTTCACAAATATACTGATTTCTCCTACTGGCAAAGTTTGCCTATGGATAATTTCCATCTGCTGCTTGTTCTTTTCCTCATGAGCACCAGGACAATTGTCCCGTTTTCCCTTTGCTTCAGCCCTCTCTGTATTGGGATTCTGTTCTCATCAGCTCTTCACAAGATGCTGTCTGCAATAAACCAACTTTAAACAGGTAAATTAAAAGCATTAGAGCCTGCTGGGTACCTGTTCTGATGCCAGAATTGACTGCAGACCTGATGGTATGTGGCCTTATTTATGCATGTATTTATTTTAATCCTGCTTAAACTCATCAGGCTACAGGTCTTTGTTCACCCTCTCTCCTGTTTGATCCCAATCCAAATGTTAATGCTTGTACTTAACTTGAAGTTGTCAGCTCCTTAAAGCAAGACTCTGTCATCGTTGATGTCTGCAAAGCTCCAGAGTGACTCTTCAGGAATTATCTGCAGCCATTCCTGGGATGGAAAGATACAGGGATGCCCTCAGCTCTTGCCTCTCAAGTTTTGTGCACTGCATGGGGGTCCTACCAGCCTCTCAGTGAGGATCTGAAGCAGCAGGAACAGAACAGGATTATTTTAATCTTATTGTTACAGTTTCTCAGCAAGGAAGTTGGTAAGAAAGGCAGAACAACGGTGGCTGCATTTTAAAGCTAAGAGTGAGCCTGTGTTTTCCATGGAACTCAGGCTCCATGTGCTTCTCCAGCCCACTTTCTGTCATTTAAGTGAGAGCCTACTAAAATAATTTAGCTTTATTCTGCCTTTTTGCTCATCCCTCCTAGACTTTGCCTTTTGTGTCGTTTTTGTGAATCAGATTTCCCAAAATCGTTGTGAATTAGTACCAACAAAGCAAAGTCATGTGAAATTACTGGGCTTAAGTAGTAGTAGTTCATATGTAGCAGACAGAGATGGTATAAGAGATTCTTTTATTCCCTTGTTTTATGATTTCAAGTGCAAAAAAGGAAATACTTGCATTCTGAAGAGGAGGGAAACTTCTCTGAGTTAATCCAGGCTGCTTCTCTTGCTCCTGTATGTTGCCAGCACCCTTTGCTTTGCACATGGGTTCAGTCTCACTTTTCCTCCCAGGGTAACATGCAGGTGCCCTTCTTATTTTTGAATATTAATTATAATAATCCCAGAATGGTTTGGGTTGGATGGGACTTGAAAGCTCATCCCATTCCCACCTCTGCCATGGTCAGGGACACCTTCCACTAGACCAGCTTGGGTTTCAAACCCGTTTGATTTCATGAGGTGTATAAATCCTTCTCCCTTTAGTCTTCTTCTCTTTTTGTTTTCACTGATGTGAGTTCCTTTGGTAATTGACTGTAACTCCCTGTATTTTCCTTTCTCTGAATAACTGAAAGGTGCTCTGAGAGTGGGCTGCCCTGGAGATGCAATCCTGATCCTGCAGGATTCAAGGGAACCAGGATTTCCCTCTGTAAGTTTAGTGTACTCCCTTAATGATTTCATCAGCAAGCGAAGAAAGGCAGAGAAAAACACGGTGGTACATGGAGTGCTTTATGTCCTTTAGATTATTTTCCATACATTTCACTAATTACATAAACAGATGATATTTACAGGGGACTTCTGCCTGTAATTGACCTTCATCTCTTCCTGTGCACTTCCCAACCTCTCCTTGAATTTTCCTATTGTTTCCTCTTACTCATTCCACGTTTAACAACACATTTCAAGCCGTCCTTTTGTTTTGCTTGGGACCAGCCTACCAATTCCCTATTCCCAATTCCTTTTAACTTCATCTCAGCACAATTTTGTAGACAATTTTGGAACTCATGGCATGGACAAGCATCTTTTCCAAAGCCCAGTCTTCAGGTTTTCCTCCAGTTCCAGCACAATTGCTCTTTCCCTTTTACCTGATCATCAGTTCTCTGGAGCAAGAATATTTCTTTCTGTCTTTTATCTGGTGAAAATTTTATCTTTCAGAAGCTTCAGTAGCACAATCCACTTTTAGGGATATCTGCCTTATTTTTCTTTGAAATTTTTCTCTGTGTTGGGTCAAGCAGGGGAGGAATTACACAAACTGTGAGGGGTTAGAGAAAACCCCTGGTTAGAGTTCAGCAGTGTTCCCATGACTACTGGGACAGGTACACCACAGAAGCAGGAATACCTTGGCATTTAACAGCCCTTCCAGGTGATTTATGGTTTTACATAAGCTTTTCCTAAACTGAGGTTTTCTAGGGTTGGCACCTCTTTGCTTGTCTCCATGCCCTGTTAGTTCTGTGCTCAGTGGCCCGTGGTTATTAAAATTCTTATCAATAAAGGAGTTTCTGAGCAAGGTTCTTATTTTCTAAACTCATACATACCTTTGGAACTCCTCTGCTTAACCAAAGGAACATTTGTTTTTATGCCTAATGTACTTCATGAAAAGAAAGAAATGTGTAGAGTTCAAGTAATATTTGCCTTCAATTACAGTAATTAAGTTGTCAGGACTTGAAGTCACCAAGGCAATGAGAAAATCCTTTCCTGGTTGGCCGGGGGGTAACGGTGTTCTGAGCCCAAGTGTGTTTTACACAGCAGGGTGGGGAGGGAAACGGTTCTGCCTGAAAACCTGGGAGTCTGTTTGTCCTTTTGCAATCCAGGGTGTCAAAATCCTGCTGTGGGGAGAAGGAAAATGACCCTGTTTGCCTGGGCTTCAGCAGGGCCAGGGCAGTGATTGTCCCTCTGTGCTGGCACTGCTGGGGCACCTCCAGGGCTGGGGACAGCTCTGGGACCCTCCCAAGAAGAGAGACCTGGAGGGGCTGGAGCGTGTCCAGGGAATGGGACAGAACTGGGGAAGGGGCTGGAGCACCAGGAGCAGCTGAGGGAGCTGGGAAAGGGGCTCAGCCTGGAAAAAAGGAGGCTCAGGGGGGACCTTGTGGCTCTGCACAACTCCCTGACAGGAGGGGACAGCCAGGGGGGTAACAGTCTCTGCTCTCAGGGAGCAGGGACAGGAGGAGAGGAAAGAGCCTCAAGATGCACCAGGTGAGGACATCAGGAGGAGTTTCTTCATGGAAAGAGTTGTTAAACATTGGAAGGGGCTGCCCAGGAGGTTTGGAGTCCCTGTCCCTGGAGGTGTCCAAGGAAGGCCTGTACATGGCACCCAGTGCTTTGGGTTGGGTGACAAGGGTGGTGACAAGATGGACTTGATGGTGTTGGAGCTCTTTTCCAATCTAAATGATCCTGTGATGACTGTTTGTTGGATTATGTCTTATTAAAAACAGGTTTAATATAAATATAGCTCAACCCATTTATCCTGGGAATTCTGTCTTGTTAAACTTCTGCTGCAGGTCCCCTTTCAAATGTAACCTGTGTGGAGACGTGTGTGGACACATCCTGTTTTTTCCCGTGTTCCACATCCCTTTTTAGGCTTCTTTGCCAGAAGTTAAATAGTTTCAGTTACTTCATAACCCTTCAGGAACACTACAACATATCCCTACAAGAAAAGTCCCTAATTTTGATAAGTGCCCACACAAACATCACTGGAATCTCAAGTGCAGCCTTACTTTCGTTCCACTGGAATAGCTCTCTTGAAAGCAGATGGATGAGGAAATCACCACTCGTAATGCATCACTAATGACACCAATTTTTGCATTCCTGCTCATGGGAGTAAAGGTTATGGATGCATAAGGAGCCAGACCTGGAAAACCTTACTCACAAACCCTAATAAACCCCGCTTCAGCCAGCAAGTTTAATGATGCCCTCAAGAGAGCCAGGTCCCTTATCTGCAGCATCACACAATAACTATAAAGTGTTGAGATAAGTGGGGTTTTATCTCCCAGCTCTCTGCTGGCCTTCCCTGAGTATCAGGTTATGGCAGTGGAAGTGGCTGTGAAATCTGACTGCTCTGATTTGGGCAGGCAGGATTCAGGATGCGTGGGCAGAGGGTGAGAGGGATGCTCTTACCCATCCGTGAATTTATGAATGGAAAATCAGGGAATTATCTCAGACTGTAATCCCTGTGGATCCCCTTTCCTTCAGGAAGGGGTGGTAGGGCAGATGTTGGTGAGGATTCTACACCATCCTTCCCAGCTTTTCCCATCCAGTGGAGTAACTGGTTCCCTGTGGTGTGTGCAAGGCTTTAAAAAAACAATTAATGAGCTGAGGGAGCTGGGGAAGGGGCTGGAGCATCAGGAGGGGCTGAGGGAGCTGGGAAAGGGGCTCAGCCTGGAGAAAAGGAGGCTCAGGGGGGACCTTGTGGCTCTGCACAACTCCCTGACAGGAGGGGACAGCCAGGGGGGTCGGGCTCTGCTCCCAGGGAACAGGGACAGGAGGAGAGGGAACAGCCTCAGGCTGGGCCAGGGGAGGCTCAGGTTGGACATCAGGAGGGATTTCTCCATGGAAAGGGTGGTCAGGCACTGGAAGGGACTGCCCAGGGAGGTTTGGAGTCCCCATCCCTGGAGGTGTCCAAGGGGGGACTGGATGTGGCCCTCAGTGCTCGGGGTTGGTGACAAGGTCAGTCACAGGTTGGACTCAGTGGTCTTGGAGCTCTTTTCTAACCCGAATGATTCTGTGATTCTGTGAAAATTTGGGACGTTTCCAAGAGTCATTTATGACTTTTGCCAAGCAAAAGGCTATACCACAAAGGCTTTGTTTTGAGTGCTTTGGTATGTATGTGAACAAGCCTTAATTTCAGCTGCCTTTCTGGTTTGTTTCTTTTGTAAATGTCAGATAATTTAACAAATTATACATTTGCATCTTGTGGCATTTGTTGCTTTCTCAGTCAATTCTCTTCATGCCATCCATAACATCCAGCTCCAGAGCTGTACTTTGCTTTTAGTTTGATATTTCTTAGTTTGATACTTCCTTTCTAGAAAGGAGACTCTTCACCTGCAGCTGGAGATGAGCAGCTCTTTATTTCATGTCTGCAGAAACCTTGTAAGATGTAACCTGTGATGTTGTTTGTGCCATCTGATAACGTGTGATCAAATGGAGCCTGTTTAAATAACAACATCTGGGACACCCTGACAGCAGAGCAGCTCTGAAACAAACATTTCCAAAGATCAGATAAGATGGAAGAGATGCCTCAATGCTGGATTGCTCCCTGGATTACAAGTTCTTTGCTGAAGAGTTATTCCAGGCATGGGATTTCCTTTGTGCCACAGGCTAATGGATTGCAGTGGATCATTTTTCATGCTGGTTTATGTCTTGCAGAGACATGTGCTTTGTAAAGTCAGTGTAATGTACTAAGTATGGCAGTGGTAGACATGAGTTATGTAGGAGTAGGTAAACTAAGGAACTCAAAACAACTGAAAATTGTCTTGGTTTGTGTTCTCTTGCTGCCTTCCATCCTTCCACCTCTTTTCCCTAAACCTGCAACATCTTTCACATTAGGGGCTGCCTCACTTCACCCAAATCTGTGCTTTCACAGTTAATTTTCAAAGCACCACATTGCTTTTCAGTATTTTCCTTATTAGTGTGAAAAAACCAGCATTATGTTTAAAGCCATGACTCCTGACTCACTCCTGCTGCTCTCTGTTCCCTTGCAGGAGGATATTGCTGATCCTGACTCCCAGGAAGAGGAGAGGAACCACTGGCTCTCCAGCCCTGGAGATGGTTCCAATACAGTCAAGAGTGCTCTCACTGTCCAGGAATATTTTGCCAAGCGCATGGCAAAGCTGAAGGGATCCCAGCAGGAAACAGAACCAAAGGTGGATCATTCCAGCCCAACAGCTGATGAAGCTGTGGAGACTTCAGAAGAGCTGGAAACCAAAGTCAAAAAGAAAAAGAAGAAGCAGAAGAGAGATGATGAGGCAGAAAGGACAGAGTTCTGTGAGAAACCAGGGAAAAAGCCTAAAACTGGGAGCTTGAATGGAAAAGAACTGGATGACCCACTAAATGAATGTCACAAAAGGAAAAAAAAGAGGAAACATAAAGAGGAGAACGAAGGAGAAAACATCAGTTGTGATGAAAATACAGGCAATGGAGAAATTTCTGTGGGAATGTCTGAGGGGGAAGAACTCAGCACAGAGGAGCAGGAGGAAAGGCAGAAGAAACGCCACAAGAAGCACAAAAAGCAAAAAGAGGAGACAGGGGAGAGTTGGGAAGGAGGACCCAGAAAGAAAAAGAAGCACTGCAAGAACATTTAACCCTTTCAGGCTCAGGGGTGAGTCTATCTTGTAGGAGGCTCTGTGTAAACACAGCACCAGTCCAGGCTTGGACACTGCTCCAGCTCCAGCCTGGACAGGCTGGATCTAAACTCAGACTGGATCTAAACACAGGCTGGATCTAAACACAGGCTGGATCTAAACTCAGACTGGATCTAAACCCAGCTCTCCCAAGAGAAAACATGGTGATGGGCCAAGAGGAGCTTCAGTGCCACATTCAAAAGGGATCCACATGGAGGATTAACACATCAAGACTGTGAAAGGCAGGGGATGACTTTCTGCTGCTTCACTTGACTGTGTTTTTCTCAATCCAGGAAAAAAAAAGTCAAAATCACCCTAGTACTGCCTTTTTATTAAAATTATTTTCACTTGTGAGAGCCCAACTCTGCTTCTGGAAGCAGGAGAGGGTTTGCAAAGTTGTTTGTGTTTTTTCATTGATTTTTGAAAAGTGATGTCTAAGTTTTACATTCATCTCTTTTTATATATAAAATGAATGTTGTTTCTTCCCAAAATGCTTACTCTGATTAAAAGTTTGCTCCTGAGTGTCAGCACTTAAGGGTGAAATAAAAAGACCTCCCTGTGCCTCCAAACCATTGTCAAACAGTTGTAGCTTCGCACCAAAGCTAAAGGAAATGTGTATTTACCTTATTATTTATTAACCATACCTAAACCTTTGATTTCCAGGCAATACTCAGGATCTCATCACTGGTACCTCTGGAATCCAGAAAGCTGCCTTGGATAGAGCAAGGCTTTTTCCTGAAACTGGGAGACCAATAGATTTTAAAAGCACAGTCAGATTGCTGTTGCCATTCACACATTGAAAACTTGCAGTTTGGATTTATAACCAAACTAGAGCTTGTTTCTCACTGTAAGCCTGGAAGTAAGGAATGCTGGAACTGGGCACTGCCACAAGCAGTTTTCTGGGAGATCTGAAACATTCAGCATGAATTTTGGCGTTTTAATGTCATTTAGAGCTGTCATGAAAGATGGGTGAGCTTGGAAGTGGTGAAATGAGAAGAAGGATTTACCTTCCTGGTGTCCTGTTCTGATATTTCTTTGGCCACAGGCAAACTGACAGCACAACCCTGAACACCAGCCAGTTATCCTGGCAGAATCCAGAATCCAAATCCATGAGCTGCTTGTTTCACCCAGGCCTGGCTGGGTTTCATCAGTGTAAATCTAAAACATCCCATTGGCTGCTCTGCTGAAGAAAATGGGTACATTTTTATATTGTCTCAGCTCAGCAGAGTTGCTTAACATGGTCTGAGGAACATTGTCAAGATGCAGATGTTAATAGGGAAAAAAATTTCCTTAAGCTGCCTTTATTGTGCAGTGGAGGAAGCTCCATCTGCAGCACCCAGACCACATGGATGGTTTGGTTGCAGCTCAACTCCTTTTTTTAAAATCTCTTGGTTTCCAAAGCACCTTTTTTCCCCCTGCCTTCAGGACATGTTCATTCACTGCAGCAATATGAAGTTTCACTTCTTGTGTAGGAGAACAAGATGCCTTTCCCTGGATTTCACATGCCAGGGTTTTAACCCTTGTTGCATCTCCTTTTCAGGCTGTACAATTATTGTTCACCATAATCTGCTTATCCCTGGCTTCCTTAAATGAAATACCACCACATACCATCAGTTATTGTCAAACTGGGAGGAAACTCCATGCGTGAGGTGAAAAAATCATCTTCTCAGTGAAAGAAGACAGCAAAATAATGTTTTATGTTAAACTGAAGCATCCCTCCTGATTTCTTGCTCACCACAAGTCGGAATTTTCATTATTAGATTCCAAAAGCCTGATTGTTTCCAATTATTATTTTTTAACTCTTAAGCCAACTAAACTTTACAGCCTCTCTGGGATTTCAGTTTAAAAAGGTGCTACTCAAGGAATAAGGTTTCCTTCTCCAAATACTGCTGGGCTTGTTTGTTTGTTCCCTCTGTGAATTTTCATGTGTTTCTGTGTGCTGATTCTTGTGGGTGCTTGGCCACATTCCAGTGTCAGTTACAGGAAGAATAAAACCAGGAATAAACCTTTAAATTTGTGCTGTTGCTCCTGTTAAATTCAGGATCCCCAAGACTTAAATCTGGCTCAGATGGAAGTATCAGCTACCAATGGAAGATTCTCTATTTCTGCAATAAATACATGGCACTTTATCCTGGGAAATATGGAATTTTAATGTGCCCCAAGCGCTGCATGTGGTTGTAGGAGGGGAAAATCATAATAAATAAATAATCATAAATCATAAATTGCTTGTATTTGACAGAAACAATTGATTTAACTGCTCTGCTCTGTGTTTGTGGTCAACATTACTCAGTGAAAAGCTCTTCTTACCAGATACTGTCCAGTGAAATGGATGATTGGAACAAGAGAAACATGTCTCAGAGTAATAAATTACATATATATTTTTTGTTTGTTTATTTCTAGTGGGTTTTGAGTTCTGTTTTAACCCAACTCTGGGTTTGGCAAGAAAGCCTTTTTTAGAAAGCACAAGAAAAAGAATTACGTCAGTGCCCAGATGGTGGAATTAGCAGAATGTGAGCACAAAGGAACGACTTGGTTTCATTTCCGCGAAAATCAGACTTTCAAACTCCGAGGCCTTTTGTTATAAATTCACCCATTGTGCTCACAGAATGAGGTGGCTCCCAGTGAAATTACCTGGACACCAAGGAAAATGAGACTCTCTGCTCTGCTGTCGCTCCCCAACGGGGAACGAGGCACGTGCGGCGCAGATATTAAAACGTTTTCAGTTTTGGTAACCCCGGGTCAGCAGTGACTGAAGGAAATTTTCCTTTTTGCTTTGGGAACATTCCAACACTGGTTTCTCCTGAGCTGTTCCATTCTTTGCAGGGACAGGGCTGTTCTTGGCTTTGAGGCTCAGAATTCGCTGCGGGATCCACGGCCAAGGACGTGATCGGCAAGTGCAATGTCAGAGCAGCAATAACGGAGGTTGGATTGTGCTTGTAAACACCTGCAGGCACCAAACTACCCTGGGAAGTAGAGACCATGGAAAAATAGTCCTGGTACCATTGTTGGACCCAAATCTGGGTGAACTTCATGGGCTTTTGGAGTTTTGTCTGACTATGGAGCTTTCCTTGGAGCAAGGGATGGGAGATGGCCCCGGAGCACCTCAAGTGACAGCCCAGACATGTGGTAAAGGCAGAATTCCTTCAAATTCCTCCCAAGGTGTTCCAGCTCTGATGCTTCACACACAGCCAGTGTAAAGCAGAGGTAGAATTGTAGAATCATGGAATCATTAAAGTTGGAAAAGCCCTCTGAGATCATCAAGACCAACCATTCCCTCAGCACTGCCAAGGCCACCACTGACCCATGTCCCCAGGTGCCCCTTAGTGACAACCAAGGTTTTTTAAAGCATAAATGCAAGGCACCATTAAAGATTTCAGAACCACCTGTGCTTATGTTTAAGTGAATTTGAGCCCATTGGGATGCAGCTGCTTTTGTGACTTTTGTGAATTGAAGGGGCTGGATTGTGTCCAGGGCAGGGAACAGAGCTGAGGAAGGGGCTGAGGGAGCTGGAAGGGGGCTCAGCCTGGAGAAAAGGAGGCTCAGGGGGGACCTTGTGGCTCTGCACAACTCCCTGACAGGAGGGGACAGCCAGGGGGGTCAGGCTCTGCTCCCAAGGAACAGGGACAGGAGGAGAGGAACAGCCTCAAGCTGTGGTAGGAGAGGTTCAAGTTGGACATCAGGAGGGATTTCTCCATGGGAAGGGTGGTCAGGCACTGGAAGGGGCTTCCCAGGGCAGTGGAGGAGTCCCCATCCCTGGAGGGATTTCGAAGCCATGTGGATGTGGCACTTGGCAGTGCTGGGGAATGGTTGGACTCGATGATCTCTGAGGGATTTTCCATCCTGAACCATTCTGTGGCTCTGTGAAGTGTTTGGGGACAGCTCAGCATCATGTCCATGGCTGCAGTTCTTCTTTCAGCTGCCCTGGTGCTCTCTGCCTCCAGCTCCTCAGCTCTCAGCAAGGACAATTAGCTGCGTTCATCAGTGTAATTAACCAATTTTCTCCTGTTTAAACACACGAGGCTGAAGTTGTTGCAGCATCCACCTTCAAAAGGCACAAGTTACGTCACGAAACCTCCAAACCTGCCAACACCAAGGGAAGGAAGGAAGCTCCAAGAAGAGAGGGAAACCACACAAAATCTGTTGGAAACACTGCCCAGCATCACACCTGGCTGGAAAAAAAAAGAAAAAAAAAAAGTTCTGGGAATAGTGTATCCTATTGGATACAGGGTGAGGATTGTGGGCATCCAAAGCCATCCTTTGCCTAATTCCCCCTCGTTCCTGGGCAGGAACCCCCAGGAAGGATCTGAGCTCAGAGAACTTGGGACAACAACCAAGGCTTTTGTTTCTGTACCTGTTCCATCCAAGGATAAACCAATTCTGTCTTGGATCAGCAAACTTTTAGTGATGTGGGACTGGGAAATGCAGTACAAACACGTAGTTTGTGGTGGCAGAAGTGGGAATATTGTAAAACAAACTGAAGCTTCATTTCTCAGCAAGTCAAAATCTGCTTCTGAATCACGCAAATACATTTTTTTCTTATCTTAATCCATCTTCATAAATTTAAAGGTGCAAGAGGGAAACTCTTCCTAGTTCCTTTTAACCTAAAGGCACTAGTATATATATATATATATATTCATAACAATTAAACTGCATTTTAAAAGTAGTAAGAGCAGAACTATTCAGCACAATACTGAAAAATTTAGCATTTCAAGGGGCAGGGCGGAGGGAGCTTTTCTGCATTTTTTTTTTTT
>VZRH01003978.1:294736-416587 GCA_013397555.1 Urocynchramus pylzowi | reverse complement strand
AAAAAAAGAAAAAAGAAAAGGGGTATTTTTAAAGAGGTGGTCGTTCCATATAGGGTTCAGCCACTCCTTTTCTGCCTGGCCCATGGGAGTTGTTGCCACTGTTCCCCATCCGTGAAAATGGGGGAGAACAAAGCTTTCTTCCCCCCTTTGTCTGCTCCATCTATTTTCGCTCGCGGCTTTTCGCCGTAATTTCCCTGTTCCCAAAGCCCTGGGAGAGCTCTGCTGCTTCCTGTGCCCCAGATACAGGTGAAGCCTCGCAGCAGAGAGGGGAAGGTGAGCACACACACACCAAAGAAAAAAGGCAAAAAAGTAATCTCGAGGTTTTTCCAGACTAATTACCCCGATCCGGTGGTAATTAGGAGGTGGCATTTTCACATGGCCCCAGCCTCCTTTATGTAACGTGGGAGCTTCCGACAGGACAGGTTTGACCAGCATTTTAGGCAGGGTGCAGAATGAAACCCTCCTTACTAATGCCATCAGAATGCCAGGTGCTGCAGGAGAGGGGGAGAAGGGGGGAAAAAAAAGTGGTTATTAATAATAGTAGCAGTGTTTGCACTTAAAATTCTGTGTGGGGGCCCTGGGAAGGGAGGAAATCCAAACGAGGAATATTCTGCTGGATTTCTTTGTGCTGTAACCACACAGGAGCCCCAGATTGTGTCTCAGGAGGTTCTGAAAAGCCACGAGTTGACCCCTGTGATACCTTTGGGAGGTCAAATGTTATTCCCAGGATGTGGAGGGAATAATGAGGATCAGGAACACCCAGAGAGGTGCTCCGAGAGCTTCCAGGCTTCAGCAGCAGAGACAGGAGGTGGATGCAGGTCCTGTCCTTGCTCAGGGTTTTATCCTCTCCCAGAGCTGTCCACCCATCCTGCAAAATGTGGAAACACAGAGCAAGGTGGAAGCAGTCTTGTAAAAAGCATCAACTGGAATTCATCCATCTCGTTCCTTTTCCCAGGAAGGGAAATTCTGCTGCTGCTACTACTAAGCATTCCTGGTCTCTGGGGCCTCGACAGAGGTGGTTTTATATTCATGATATCCAGGTCCTGAGCATCCTGAGGGTTAAAAAGTAACAGTGAGCCATGCAACATATTCACTGTACCCAAAGTACCATCCTATTCAAAATAAAACCTTGCAACCCCGGGCAGCCTTTTTTCTACAGGGCACTGCCACCCTTCCTAAAGGAACCAAACAAAATTAAGGATGTTCCAGGTTTTCTTCCCAAATTCTCGCTGCCAACCTCTGCAGCAGCTCCAGCCTGTAAAATGCACCCGGGAGATCTGTGCAGGGCAGGGTGGGGAGTTTGGCATCCTCCCTCCCTGCCCCATCCCGGCACTTCAAGGCGTGAGACAGGACTTTGGGAGAGAACTGGAGCTGCTGGGACAGAACAAGCTGTCCCCAGGAGCGTGCCCGGCTCCAAACCCCAGATGAAAGGCAGCTCCTCCGTGTGTGAGTGTGTGTGTGTGTCTGTGGAAAGGGTTTATAAATCTGTCCCGAGACCAGGAAATCTCCTGCGCCTTTTAGATTTAAGAGAAGTTGCCTTCCTGTTGTATTCCCAGATAACGCAGCTCTGATGGAGCCCACTTGTAAATAGCTTAATAGATTTAATCAGTTCCTTTGGAAAATGTTGTTGCTTCCGCAGGGTTTTAGTTCGGTCCCGGGGAAAAGCTCGGGGAGGGCAATTGCTGCTTCTGCCGCGGGCGAAGTTGGCAGATCCCAGCTCTCCTGACCCCAAAATCGCTGCAATCCACAAGAAACCAGAGCCATCCCGCTCCTGTGCAGAGGGAAGGGAGAGACCAGGAAGCCCAGGCGGATCCTGCCCGGCTCACATTTACATGAGCTCTCTCCATCACTCCTAATCTGACAAGAGTCAATAGGAACACCCTGGCACGTGGGAAACCTGCCCGAGCTCCCCGGCCTGGGACCTGCGCCGGGGTTTTCCCCCCTGCCTTGGGGTCAGATGGGGGGTCAGATTCCTCGGCCAGCCCCAGGAAACGCCCGCCCATCCCGCACCCCGTCCCGCTGCTGTTCTGGCAGCTCGGGGAGGAAACCCACGGTCAGTGAAAGCGGAGCCGCTGCAGCCCTGCAGCCCCGTGTCCGCGGGTCACAATCGTACAGAAATCCAGCCAC
The DNA here is from genome assembly GCA_013397555.1 of Urocynchramus pylzowi. Classification (NCBI taxonomy): domain Eukaryota; kingdom Metazoa; phylum Chordata; class Aves; order Passeriformes; family Fringillidae; genus Urocynchramus; species Urocynchramus pylzowi. The sequence continues at coordinate 414,460 of VZRH01003978.1, read as the reverse complement.
CGAATGCATTCCCCAGGGCAGGTTGCAGGGATGAGCCGGGAAAGGGCAGCCGGCTGGGGATTTTCGGTGCCATCACCTTCCTGGAGATCCTTTGTCCTAGTGAGAGGAATGCTGCTGGGATGACTTTCCCCACCCTTGTGAGCACCCAGCTGGAGTTAGTGAGGAACACCATTGTGTGGCTTTGGGACTTCCATCCCATCCAGCCCTTTTGGGTTGGGGCAGCACTCCATAAAAAGCAGCAGCAGCAAGGAAAAGATCCTTTGTCTCCCAGTGTCCAGGGATGGGCAGGGGGGGACGACTGGAAATGTTCCAACCTCTTTGAGCTGTGCCCAGCCCCATCCCTGCCTTGTTTTCCCCTAAAAGCTCCCTCAGGACTCCGACCAGGCTGGACAAGCACCCGCCAGGAGGTTCACTGTGTCCCGGTTTCTATCCCATACAAAGGGATCTGGAAATTTGGGGTGAAAACCCACATGGGGTGGGCAAAGCACAGCCTGGGCTGGTGTTTGAGGCAGGAGAAGTGGGGAAAAGCTGGCGCTGCCTGTGGGATCCGTGCCTCGATTTCCCTTGGCAAACAAGATTCCTGCAGCTTGTCAAAGCCCGGGGAGGGGCATTTTGCACCCCAGTGGGATCTTCCTTTCGGTGCCACTTTCCTTTTCTTTCCAAGTTTTCAGTGCCTTTATCTCCTCTCTCTGTGTTACCCCCCAGCCTTTAAAGTTTGAAAGTCTCCGAGGAGCAGGGGGGCAGCGGGGCTCTTTGGGGGCGGGACATCTCCAGCTCTCTCCTCACTCCCTTTCAGCGGGCAAAATAAGGAGAAATAATAATAAAAGAGGGGGAGGGGGGAGTGGGAAGGAGAAAGGGGGGCTTTGGGGGTGCTGCTTCACCCGGGGGGTGCCGGGCAGAGGGTGGGGAGAAGTTTTCTCCCAGCACCATCCCGGCCGGGGCTGAGGAGTTTGCAAACAAGGAGGAGCAGCGAGTCCCTTCGGTGTCATTGGAGGAGGCTTTTTCCAAGGAGCTCATAAATACGGGAGAGGCCGGGCAGGAGGCTGGGACTGCGCGGGGACCCCGAGGGCAGCGCGGCGGGGCGGGGGGGCCGGGGGGCCATGGCTGCGCTGCTCAGCACATTCCCCTGGCCGGAGCGGCTGGAGGGGGACGCGGGCGAGGGGCTGTCCCCAGGGCCGCCCCCCCGAGCGTCGCAGGGCGAGAAGGGCTCCGAGAGCCGCATCCGCCGGCCCATGAACGCGTTCATGGTGTGGGCGAAGGACGAGAGGAAGCGGCTGGCGGTGCAGAACCCCGACCTGCACAACGCGGAGCTCAGCAAGATGCTCGGTGAGGAGCGCGGGGAGCGCGGGTTTGGGCGGGCAGCGAGCAAGGGGAGGTCGGGGACACACCCGGGCATCCCCCGGGGTGCAAACCCTGCCCGGTGCCCCGGGGTGAGCACCCGGGCACCCACCCAGCCATCCAGGTGCAAATCCTGTTGGGATTCAGTGCCCAGGGGCACCCACCGGAGAATTCTGCGGATCTTGTCCGGATTCGGTACCCACGAGTCCAGCCGGGCATTCCCGGGGGTGCAAATCCTGCCCGGATCCGGTGGCCCGGGGGAGGCACCCACGCACCCACCCGGGCATGGGATGCACACGCTGCTCGCATCCAGCGCTCCGGGCTTGGTCCCAGGCACCCACCTGCGGTCCCTGGAGTGAAAACCCCGTCCGGATTCGGGGCACTGGCGGGGGGGATCCAGGCACTCTCCGCCCGTTCCTGGGGTGCAAATCCCCTTCGGATCCAGTGCCCCGGGGTGGGCTCCGTGCACCCACCCGGTCATCCCGGGGTGTAAATCCCATACAGACCCAGCGCCTCGGATTGGGAATGCCAGCGCCACTGGCCATCCCTGGGGGTGCCAGCCCTGCCCAGGTGGGGATCCGGGCTGGCAGGCAGCAGGAGGGCACCCCTACACCTTCCTGGCTGTTTTGGGGGTGCAAAGCCAGCCCGGGTGAAGCACCCCGGGGCTGCAAAACCTGATGGAGTTCTGCACCCCGCGAGCAGCACCCTGCACCCACCCTGTCACCCACGGGGTGCTCACCCCAGAACTGTCCCACACTCCAGGTGTGCAGCCACTCCTCAGGGTGCAAAGCCTGATGGTGTCCTGCATCCCAGGGGACAGGCACCCTGCCACCCCTCTGCTGCAAACCCTGAGGGTNGGGGGGGGTGTGTGTGCATTTCTGCTGTTACTTTTGGGGGATCACAACCCATTTTGAGCACACATTTGTTTCCCACTCCCCATCCACTATTTATCCCTTTCTCCCAATCCCCATTTTGATGTGAAACCAAGAGGGCAAACCAAAATTATCAGCCCAGACAGCCTGAGAAAGAGCTGCCCAAATTGCAACACAGCTTTGCTGCCCAACCTCTTATCCAAAGTTTGTGTTTCCCTGGACAGTTCTGTGGTGTTTTCTTTGGTGGTTTGGGTTTTCTCCTCGCTGCTTTGCCATGCAGCATCTCAGCTTATTAGTGTTATTTCTGCTGTCTCAGGCCATGGGAAGGCATCAAAGGCTTTGATGTGTATCTTCATTTCTCCCCCCTATCCTGAGGAGCAGCCTGGGACAGCCTCACTGTGGGATAAACCCCCCCTCCCCAATGCTGCTTCTCTGTGCTGTGTCTTGGGGACATTTTATCTCAAACAGGGAGGCACGAGGTCATAGGATTACAGAATCATGGAATGGTTTGGAAGGGGCCTTAAAAACCATCTAATCCATCCCCCTGCCATGGGCAGGGACACCTTCCACCATCCAGACCAGCTGTCACAGTGCCCAGGTCTCCTTGTGCCCTGGTGCAAGTCCTGGCAGGGCACAAGCTGGGGCACCTTAAAGGACAGCACGTCCTGACCTCTGCTCAGCCAGGCACAGCCTTGGCTGTCCCTTCTCCACAGCCCATGGAGCTGGGAGTGTTAATCTGCCTGGATTCATTTACTACACCTAAACCCACCTTGTGTGGGGTGAAGGGATGTCAGAGACCCCCTCTAGCAGCCTCAATTCCCCTCTTTTTCTCCCACCCCTGCGGGGTTTTTGGGATGTGTCCTCTGCGCGTGCCAGGTGGGATATTGAGCACCCTTGGGAGGCTGTGGGCGCTAAGGGAGCGTGTCCTCCGTTTCAGGGAAGTCCTGGAAGGCGCTGAGCCTGTCGCAGAAGCGTCCCTACGTGGAGGAGGCCGAGCGGCTGCGGGTGAAGCACATGCAAGATTATCCCAACTACAAGTACCGGCCCCGCCGGAAGAAGCAGGTCAAGCGCATCGGGAAGCGGGTGGATCCCGGCTTTCTGCTGGGCAGCCTGACACGGGACCAGAACTCTGTGCCAGAAAAGCGGACCTGCAGCCGGGCCGGGGGGGACAAAGAGGGCCCGGGTGAGTACCCCCCCCGCCCGGGGCTGCCGGCTGTGCGGGCGTACCGGGAGGCTCCGGGCAGCGGCGGCAGCACCAGCGTGGACACCTACCCCTACGGGCTGCCCACCCCGCCGGAGATGTCCCCTCTGGATGCCATAGACCCCGAGCAGAGCTTCTTCTCCTCGCCCTGCCCCGAGGAGCATCACCGCTCCCACCTCGCCGGTGCCGCCTTCTCGCCGGAGTACGCGGGCGGCTCGCTGCCGTGCGGCCACCACCCGCTCAGCCCCATGCCGCAGCCGGCCACCTGCATGATCCCCCCGGCCTCCAGCTGCCCTTCCCTTCCTCCTCCTCCTCCTCCTCCCAGCTACTACACACCCGCCTTCCCCTCCCTGCCCCCTCCCAGCCTCCATGCCCACCTGGGCCAGCTCTCCCCGCCGCCCGACCACCACGGCTTCGACACCTTGGACCAGCTGAGCCAAGCGGAGCTGCTGGGGGAGATGGACCGCAATGAGTTCGACCAGTATCTCAACAACCCCGGCCACGGCGACCACCACGGCGGGGCCTTGGCCAGCGGGCACGTCCCGGTGTCCGGCAGCTCCCACAGCTCCGAGAACAGCCTCATCTCCGTCCTGGCCGATGCCACGGCCACCTACTACAATAACTACAGCGTCTCTTAGGAGCCCAGCCGGGGCCGCCTGGACCGGCCGAGGAAGGACCCGACACTGCTCCGAGGCGTTGCTCCCTGGGGACATCGCCCGCGGCCCTCAGGGTGACCGAGTCCGGACCGCAGGGCCCTGGAGTCTCCTCGGTGCTGTAGGTAAAGGATTTGGGTTGTTGGGTCAGCACCAACCTGGAGCTGCAAAGCCTGGAGCGCTCTGCTCCGACCGTGGCCAGGGGTCACTTCCCGACGCCAAAGCCCTTTGGCCAAGTCCCTCTTCCAAAGCAGGGATTCTCCTGGGAGCGCAGGAAGGCTGCCCCTCATTTTGGGCTATGCCCAGTTCTGCTTTGGAGTCAGGAGTGCGGCAGCACCCTGCAAACGTCAGGTCTGAATTCCCCCTGGAAGGGGGAAAGGCAGGGATGGGAGAAGGGAAGATTTTGGTGAAGCTCCATGAGCTGTGTTTGGGTTCTGGTGGCGGCGTTGCTGCCTGACCACCCTGACCTGCCTGACCACTCCAATGGGGATTAAAGCCCAAACCCCTGCCCCAGAGCATGGATTGGGGGCTTCATCCCTCGGGAAATCCCAGAGGGGATGGGACACCAGCCAGGAGAGGGGTAGCCAGCCCTGAGAGCGCTGAGCCTGTTCTGGAGTGGGGTAAGATCAGGGCTTGGAAAGGCGGGATCCGGCCGGCATCCACCCCCAGGAGCAGGTCCTGGGATGAACATTTTGGCCAAGAGGTGATGATGTAGCAGACACTTTTTTTTATCAAACATCCTTTGAAGGGAAAGGCTCCGTGTTTGGAGCCACAGTGCTCAATGCCTCTCCTAACTCTGGCGTTTTATTGCTTGTAATAAAGCTGTACATTGATTTATTCCTTCCATTATTCCTCCCGCCCCCCCACCTTGGATTTTGTATTGCTCGAGTTCTCTTCCTTTCCATAAAGATGAAGCTTTATTTTAAATCAGTTATATGACATGATTAATCTTAGTGTTTACTGTATGGCACTTGGTAATGATTAGTTAGTAACGTGGTTATGATTTCCTGGTTTCAGTCCTCAAAATGTATTAATAATAATTGCAAAGAAAACTTTAAAAAAAACCCCAAAAGTTCGCCGGTTTTTAAGCTAATACATTCCATCTCTTTTGTGTGACTCTATGCATTTTGAATGAGTGTAGATACGAGTTTGCATAAAATATTTAATTTAAATAAATATGTTTTTATATGATGATTGTTCAATGATTTAAATTGCTGTCGCTATTGACAACAGTTTTCAAAACAGAAACATTTCCCATGCAAGTGCTATTTTTTTATATTTTTGTTGTCATCGTTGTTGTTGGTATTTTCAGCCAAATTTTTCTACTTCCATTTTTTTTATAAATAAAACAAAGATCTGTGGTTATCTTTACAAATTGTGGATTGCTTTCTAACAAACAGACTCACGGCATGATGAGCGCCTACCCTCGCTTTTCATGGAGTGTCTTGGGGCTCAGGTCACCGTGCTGGCCTTGATCCTGCTTTTGCCATCTCTCAGATATGATCTTTGTAATCCTGTTTCCATATTTCAGTGAAGTCAAGAGCTTTGCCTTTGGTGTCTTGGTGAGCACAGATGATGTTGCCAATTTATGGAGCGAGTGCCAGTGCCTGGAGCGTGGGTTTTAGTGACATTTAAGGTTCTCTTTTCTTTGACAGTTTGGGTAATTCACCTTTTAAGGTGTTCCACAATGTGGGGACCTTGAAAAGGGTCCTCATTTCAGGTGCAGATTGAGGCAATGAGACCTCAGAAATGTGTGGGGCTCAAATTTGGGGAGCCATGTGAAGGTGATGTTGAGTGATGGTCTTCGGGCCAGCAAAGAGAAAAGCTTAATCCATGTTGTTGTCCATGGAAAAACATCACAGCCTGTGATGTGTCAATAAATCAGGCTGTGTCCCTGCTGTCCTTGAGGTTAAGCCATGCACAGAGAATCCCAGAGTTGTTAGGGCTGGAAGGGACCTCTGGAGATGCAAGGCAGGGTAAACATCCCCAAAGCAGTGTGCTCCCAGGCTGGGTCCTCCTGCTTGGCCCCAAAAAGTGGAGGAGCATGTTTCTTAGTGCACTTTGTGATGCCACCTCTGTGTGGCAGCTGGGAGGGGTCTTCAGAGGTCACCCAACCCAATCCAACCCAATCCTGTCTCTTGTCTCCCATAAATGACATCCCTGATCCATGAAGCCCGTGGTCCCAGAAGGTGGAGGCTGTGTGAGCATTTGGGGAGGCACCAACATGACCCTGTCCTGTTCTCCTTTATCTCCCACTTGTATCCCCTGGATTCAGCTCTCCCCTCCTGCCTCTTCCTTCTTCCATCTCTCAGGCATCCAAACTCACCCTTGGCCTTTCCTTTTAGGGGGAAAGCAATGGATATCTTTGGGTCTCCTGCCAGCTCCAGGTACTGTGGTGGCTCCCTGACTGGGGTGGCTCAGCCCAAATATGATACTTCCAAGAGGATTTTGGAGCTGGAGGGAGGGAGGGAGGTGCCAGGATTCCTGTTTGGCCTCTCTGCCCAGCAGCGTTGACTCACGTGGGACCATGCCAGGAGCAGGAGTGGGGCTGGAGAAGTCCTGCTCTTCCCTTCTCCATCTCTCCCTGCAATCCATGCAGTGCCCCAGGCCTGAGAGGCAGCTGAAAACAGTGAAACTCCTCTGGGGAGGAGGCTCAGCTGTCCCAGCCCCCCCCCCAGAAATTCAGCTCTGGGTATTGCCACCAGCCTGGTCTGGGATGTCACATTCTCACCCTACAGGACCCTTTCTCCAGGACATTGGCTGCTCCTACTGGTCCTTCTCCTTATTCCCATGCCCTGAGCAACGATGGGATCAACTGCACCACCCTATAAGCCTTTTCCCTCCTTGCTTTCATCCCATGTGGGGCTGCTGGAAACAAACCCCTCTCCAAGGGTCTGATTTCCTCAGGAAAAGGGGTTCCTCCACACACCCCATCCCCAAGGAGCCCGTCGTGCCCGGATGAACGGAGATCCCCGCCAGCCAGGCCTGTCCCCACTTGCTCAACCCGGAGCCACGTGAGGAGAGGTGGGAGCTTGTCCCTGTGCTCTCTGCACGCCAGGAACAGCTACAGGCCCCAACCGGGAGCTGGGGCCCCCCGAGGGCGTTGGGAGCCGCAGCCAAGGCGAGGTGCGGCTCCCTGGGAGCCACGGCCGGATCCGGGCACACGCCCAGCGCCGCCGGGAGCAGCCGGCTCCCACCCCCAGGACACTGCAGCCGAGGTGAAATTCAGGAGCACCACCCCTTCTCTGGGGGGATGGAAAATGAGATGCTGTGGGTCAATCCCCTCGACCCGCTGCAATTTTTTGGGATGCACGGCGTTGTTGCAGGGAACAGATGGAAAATAAGGAGGATGGAGGCTGGCAGGAGTGGTTTTGCTTGGAAAGTGGGCATCCATACGAAAGGCTGCTGGCCTTTGCTGTTTATGGATGTTGGGGGCCGGTCTAGACCCCAAGCAGGACTTGTTCTGCATCAGTCCTGGGCATGTTTCTCCTCCCTCCCCATCCCAAATCCAGGAGCCCATGGCTGTCTCTGTGCATGCTGAGGAGTCTTGTGGTTTGAGGCCTGCTGTCCCCAGCCTGGGAACCAGCAGGAAAATCAAATCAGGGCTGCAGGAAGGGATAAAACAGCCTCACACCCCATTTGGGCCCCTGCTGGGGGGTGTCACCTTTGGCCAGGACACAGCTTGCCATGCGTGAGCAGAGCCCTCTGCCCCCAGTGTCCAGTGGCCTTGGCCAGTCCTTGGCCCCTGTGGCTGTGCAGGTCGTGGTGCCAGGCATGGGGAGCAGGGATGAGGTCACCTTCCCGGATTGCTGGGATTTGAGCTGGCCAGGAGCTCCTGTGTGTCATGCCCTGGGCAATTTTCCTTGCATCCCTTGAGCAGGTGGTGACTCCTCTGTCCTCTCTCTGCTTGTCCCAGTGCCACTGGACAGGGGTGGGCCCTGGTGACAAACAGCCACGTGGATGTTCCATGCCTCAGTTTCCCTGTCTGTAAAACAGAGATAATTCTTCCTTCCCTCCCACCCTTTTTCCAACCTTTTTCTGTCCCTTCCCCAGAATTTCAACAGGACCAAGTGCTTGTGCTGCTTTTAGCACGAGGGGTCCCTGCCCCATTTGAGGGATCTGGATCTTGCTATGCAATCAGCTGGGAGACAACAATTTTCCCTGATTTTTCAAAGCAGAACCAGGTGAGGGAAGTAGAGGCAGAGAAGGGGGTGAGGTGACTAGACTGAGCTCACCCTTCAAATCAACAACAGAGCCTAGAGAGACCCTCAACACGGCCAACTCCCCCAAATCCCCACATCCTAAATCCCCTTTTGTCCCCTTTTTTGCTCACCTTCCCCCTTCATCCCTTTTTTTTTCTCCCACCCCACCCTGACTCCGAACCCTGCTGCACCCCACGGCAGGGAGGGCAGGATCAGACCCTCCCTCCTGTCTCTCCAGAGGAGGGAATGAGACAAGCTGCTGAGTGGTTTCCTGCCCAGCACTGCCAATGGGAGCTGCTTGGGGTGCCGGGAGCAGGGGAGGATGCATCCGGAGCTGAGTGTTTCCTGGCAGATAAGGCCAACCCCTCCTGCCGGATGTTATGAGTCCAGGTCCTACCTCCACGTTTCAAGAGAAGGGACTGAGGAAAGGCTTGGATGTTTATGTCAAGGAAAAATAACTTCTCCCTCTGTGTACAATCCTCTGGCTCCCCCAGGGCTGCGTGCAGCAGGGTAAATGCTGGGAATAGGAAAACGGGTGAGGAGGGTGGTGGGGAACAAGGAGGGCTGTGGGCAGGCTGGGGTCTCTCCCTGCTTGGGAATGTGCCAAGGCAAAGGTAGGATGGATCTGGGAAGAAGAGCCTGAGGATGGGTAGTGCACACTCAGCACAGTGGGATCAGGCTCATCATCAATCCAGGGTCAGCGTGGCTGAAGCCAGTGTGTCACCCTGGTGTCCATCTGGAGCAGATCCAGGCCCAGCTGGGATTTCTCCTCATCCTTCAGGTGAGCCCCTTCAAGGCCAGAGCCAAGGCAGCCCCCACAGCTGGAGATCAGGGTGATCCTGCCCACCTCTGTCATCCAGGGAATCAGAGATGCTGGCAGAGGGAGGACAGTGGCAGAGCTGGGTCTGGCAGCCCGGATGCCTGGGGAGCAGGGGGAAGTTGTGCAGTGGGTATGGAGGGAATGAGGAAAATGTGGATTGTCTCCATATTTTTTGCAATGAATAAGTGGAATCCAGTGCTGGCCAGAGCCTCCTCTTTGACTTGCAGCTGTGCTATCCTAACACCCTTCTGGGAACATCCCCAAGGCTGAAGCCAGAGCCTGTGCACTGCCTGAGAGCTGGTACATGTCCAGGGCCACCTCTGGATGACGGAAGGAACATGGAGAGACCTGCACTAGACTTAGACTGGTCAAGAAATTAGGACAGGGAAGACCCCCAGCCCTCAAGTGTTACCATTCCCACTGAAATTACACCAGATCCCAGCACAGCCAGCCCAGGCCACAGGTCCTGCCCCAAGCCCAGGACAGGGGCAGCGAGGATATTCCTCATGAGGGTTTGGGTGTGATCACCTGATTTGGATGGGTCCTGACACTGAACAGCTTTTCATGGAGAGTTTTGTCTTTGGCATCAATAGGGAAAAATCTGAAATTAGACAAAATCTGGCAACCTCCTGTCCAGGGTGATTAACGAGAGCTGAGCTGCCTCCCACTCCCATCCCAATCCAAAAGGGACTGCTGGAGGTCCCATTCCCCACCCAGTGGGGCCAAGAGAGGACTGGAGGACAGCCTGAGAAGAAAGGAGAGAGGGAAAAGCCCTGTTCTTCCTCCTCTGAGCTTGAGGAGCCCATGAGGGCTCCCACCGACAGCTGAAGGGCATCCAGAGAGCGTTGCTGCATTCAGGGAGAATTTTGGGACAAGAAGCCTGGTGCTGGAGCCCTGACCTGTGCCCTCCTCCAGTGCCTCCCATCCCTCTTCCCTGAGCCCCAGGAATTCCCCCCGTGTCCCATCCAGCCAGGACACCGCACCCCGCCTCAGCCAGCCCGAGATGTTGTTTCTTTCCCTTTGATTTCCAGGAGCTCCCACTTGGCCCCCAGAGCTCCACGGCAAACAAAACATCAGAAGCCCAGGTCTGGCGGAGCAGGAAGGAAACCGGCTCATGCGGGGCTGAGTCACGATCCCGCTGCTGCTCCTCCCGGCATCCCAGGGATCGGGTATCGAGGGATGCCAGCTTCCACCGACCCCTGACCGCCTGGGGCACCAAAATCCTCCTGCACCACCACCACCACCACCACCACCACCACCCCATTTTATTTGTTTTGATAAACAAAGCATGGCTTGAGGGATTTTTTCCTATTAAGTTGGAGTGGGAAAGGCTGGATTTGCTTCCCTGTTGAGGGAAAAGTCTCCACAGTGCCCGTCTGGGCTCTGGCCAAAATTCAGGGAGGCTGCCAAAAACCTGAGTTTAAAAGAGACTCCTCAGCACCCCTGACCTGGGACCAGCTACTTGATTTTCTCCTCTCAGGGCCAGACTTCTTGCCTAGAGGTTCATATTGTTGTGATTGACACCACTTAGATATTTCCAACTCTCCCCCTCATATTAATGTAGANTACAAATATATAAACAGATATATATTATATATATATAATATATACTATATATTATATTTATACATATTTTAATATATAAATATAAAAATATACACAAACAGGAGATATGACACATACATGTATGTACATATATATGTGTAAGGGGTCCTTGTATATATATATATAAGAAAAATGTGTTCAAACTTTTTAGCAAGGCCAGGCATGATAGGTTAAAGTGTAATTGTTTTAAACTAAGAGAGGGTATATTTAGATTAAATATCAGAAAGATATTGGTCTACAGGAAGGTGTCCTTGCCCATGGCAGAGGGTGGAATGAGAGTTTTAAGGTCTCTTCCAACCCAAGCCATTTTTGAATTCCATGGTTTTATGATTTGATACATATTTGTGTGTGTGTGTTTGTGTACACACAGAGGACATAGGACATATGGCTTAGAGAAAGCAGCATCCCTTGGTCTTCTTTGCCACAGCTCTCAGCACAGTCTGGTGGAACTCTCAGCAGAGTCCGTGTCCCACGTGTCCTTTCAGGGTGGATATCAGGAAAAGGTTCTTCCCCCAGAGGGTGTTTGGGCACTGCCCAGGCTCCCCAGGGAATGGGCACGGCCCCAAGGCTGCCACAGCTCCAGCAGCATTTGGACAACGCTCTCAGGGATGCACAGGGTGGGATTGCTGGGTGTCTGTGCAGGGCCAGGGGTTGGAGTTGATGATCCTTGTGTGTCCCTTCCAAACCAGGATCTTTTCTGATCCCAGGATTCCGTGATTCTCATCCTCTTCAGCGCTGGCCTGGGAGAGGTGACAGCCTCTGGCTGTGCCTCGATGGCCTGGTGGTTCCAGAAGCTCCAACAACCCTCCTGGATTACACCTATGCAGGAAAATGAATGGATCAGCTCTGAACCCAACTGGTCCATCCTTTCAGCCTCCCTAAAGAGGACAACAACACCCAGACAGTGTCCTGGGAATGATCCCTGGCCTTTGCTCACCTTGCACCTTACCTGGGCAGTGGTTGCATCCCTGCCACTTGATCTGGGCCAAAATCACCCCCAACATCTGGAAGGTCATTGGGAAGCCTCTGACCCTGCTCCTATTCCTTGATGAGTTCTTCTGGAGTGTGGATCTGTCTGCTGGGCTTTTGCCACCTTAGAAAACATTCCTGCTTCCCTCCCCCATGCCCAGGAAGATGGAAGATGTGTTGCAGTTGCAGAACCGTGTGCTCCAGGATTAGGAAAGGCCAGGCTGGAGCGTGTTTGTGCAACCTCCCTGCTCCTTCCAGCTGCCAGGCATGGCAGGAGAGCTGGAGTTGCAGGAGTTCCCAGGATGTGGCAGTGCATTGGAAGGCACTGGTGGATCTTGTGGTTGCAGGATCACAATTAACTTTTCTCCCCCCTTGGACCACTCTCAGCTCGGGCTCAGGTTTGGGTGCATCCACTCAACATTTAAGTTTTGACAAGGCCTGCCAGGTCCCTTCCCAGTGACTGCACTGGGCAAGGCCTGATCAGTCATTAAAGGTGGGATTTAACTCCCAGGCGTGCCCAGCTGTCTCCACTCTGATTTGGAGGTCAAATCCATCCTGGTGCAGTTTTCAGTTGGTTGGAAGAATAATGCCATGGTTGTGGGAGTGATCCCTCTGTGGGAAATTCACTTAAAAGTTGGACTTGATGATCCTTGTGGGTCCCTTTCAACTCAGAATATCCAGTGGTTCTGTGATTCTCACAGAAATGTTGAGGTTCTAAGGGACCTCTGGATCCCACATGGGATCTGTGATAGATCTTTTCCTAGATGGAGGCCTGGCTTGGAGGCAGAAGGAGGTGGGACTCTCCTGGGGTTGATTGTCCCTCTCCAAAGCAGCAGGGCATTCCAAAATGCCTTTTCCTGGTGGCCTGGAGGCCCTTCACTTGAAACAGAACCCACATCTCCACTAGCAACAAACAGGCTGGGCATCTCAGCAGCATGGTCCCGTAGAGGATCCATGGAGATCCCAACTCTCCCAGGATCTCCCCTGCCAGAGCGCCTCCCTATCCAGGCTCCTCTTCCCTTCTTTTACTCAAGGGAAAGAAGAGAAGGAATCCCACAGCCCAGATCCTCCACACCACCCTGCCTGCCTTCCATCCCCAACCTCCTGAAAAGCCCCAAAGGCCACTCCAAGGGAATTTCTCCAAGGTATGGGGCTCCCCTGTAAAGGACCTCCTGTACTAAATGACCCATCAGATCCTCCTGGCTGCTCTTCCCTGCTGCCTTCCCGGGTTCAAAAGGTGATTTAGGATGACATGCTCTGCTCTACATGAACTTACCAGCTACTGCCAGCTCTTGCCAGCAGCGTGACGAGACACCCCTTCATTGTACATTAATTCCAGCAGGCGTACGGCCCAGCAATCAAAGTGCCTCATTAAACTTTAATTAAATTTCCCAAGTGATTTGCTCCCGGGAGGAGAACCTGCAAGGCAAGCCCAAGCAAGTCTGTGTGTGTGTATGTGTATGTGTGTGTGTGTGTGTGTGTGTGTCTGGGCTTTTGGGGTCTTTTTGGTCTTTTGTTGCCCCAAAACATTATCAACATTTCATGGCTGGGGTATGAAATAAAGCCAGAGGTGGAAATGCAGGCCAGAGGTGGAAATCCAGTTTGTGTGTGGAAGAAAAGCCAAACTGAACAGGCATTCTGCTCCTGCCACTCCTGCTGAGTCCTATTCTCCTGGAAGAAGAGTCACCAGGGCCTTCTCTTCTCCAGGCTGAACAATTTAAACTTTCCCTGCTGTTCTCTGGAAGACCAGGAAGATTTTGCACTACAGTCCCTTTGTAGGATATGGACAGGAGATAGAATGGTCAGGAATTAGAATTCACCCTCAGATCAGTTCCCACAATCAAAGTGTGGCCAAAAAAACAGAGGGACAAAGGAATCCCAAACTCGTAATGGATGGCAAACAAAACTAGATCTCTTTCTATCAATGACAAGTCCTAGAATCAGAAGGGTGAGGGTTAGAAAGGACCTTAAAGACCACCCAGTTCCACCCCCTGCCATGGGCAGGGACACCTTCCACTATCCCAGGTTGCTCCAAGCCCTTTCCAACTTGTTCTTGGACACTTCCAGGGATGGGGCAGCCACAGCTTCTCACATGAACCTGTGCCCATCCCCTGCCTTCATGACCTGGTCTGGTCAAAACTCTCTCCAGAGCAAGGTGGCTGCACCTGCACAAGCCCCAGGAATGGTGCTTGGGCCGTGCTGACTCCTGACCCAGGGCTGGGATCATTTGGGCTCCCTCCAGCCGACTCAAACCCAAGCCAGGAGCGCGAACGAGCGACATCCAGGCCACATCGAGACTTATCCAGGCTCTCCCTGCCATTTCCTGCAAGCTGCAAGTTGATCTCCAGGTTCAGATTCCCTGAAGACTCCAGAAGGAGCCAAAACCAAGGCTGGGTTCGGGGCACTGCACAAAACTGACCCGGCGTGGGCTCCGCGGGTCCCTGCGCCGGGATCCTGCTCAGGGTGAAATTTCCCTGTGTTTTTCCTTGGGCTTGGAGAGGATGGATAGCAAACAAAAGCCAATACTGGAGCACTTATTCACATTGAAAGAGGCACGAGCACAAAACCCAGTCACCCCCTTGAAACTTGGAGTGAGGTGGGGATTTCCATGTATTGCCTGCGCTTCCAGATCTGCAGATAAGGGTACAGCTGGTCAAACATTTTCCATTGATGATTTCCTTGCAGAAAACATCCTTCTAAGGAAAAAAAAAAAAAAAAGCCCAGTAACTTAAAGAAAATAAGAGTTTAGCTTTGTTTCCCTTAAGCACACTTAAAAAGAAAGTGCATTTTATGCAACTTTTCAGGTTTTTCTCGTAGAAAAGAAAAATAAAAGTGATGAGGGACCAGTCAGAGCGAGATTGTTTTTTTAAAAATGACAAGATGTATATTTTTTAATGTTTTTCATAGCAATATCCAAACTCCCCCAAAACATCCATAGAAAACAGACTTCTTTTTTTTTTTTTTTTTTTTTTTTTTTTTTTTTTTTTTTTTTTTTTTCATGTTCTGTGCTTTTTCCTTTCCATTAGCTGTACTTAACAGTTTCTTGGTCAAGTTAAGCTTCATCCTCATCACCAGATTCTACCAGTTTGAAGACCTATTTAGTTTTAGGGTCAGAATAGATGATCTTCAAAGATCCCTTGCAGCCCAGTGATTCTGTAATTTACACCCTTTATACTTTAATATTAACTATATTCAGGTGAGTAAAGATAAGAGATTTTTCAATAAAATTGATAGATTACTACTCTCAATTAAACAAAGATAAAACTGAAATAGAGAAGATGATTTTCCCTCTTAAAAAAAGAAGATTTTAATAAGTTTTTGGTTTTTTTTTTTTTGTTGTTGTTGTTTTTTTTGTTTTGTTTTGTTTTTATGAGAGGCAATTTTTTTTTCATTGAAGAGCTAAAGATGAGAACCTCAACTGGGAAAACAATTGAGATTTTTCCAGTTGTTTGTTGCTCATTTTGCCTGTCCCTTCAGTCAAACAGGATAAAATATTTTTGTGAATATTCCCTGTTTTCTAGAAATAGGGAATATTCATAAAAAATATGTTTGGAAGCTGAAGGGAAACAGGGATCTGCTTCCTAACTCTGCAGCCTGTCAATGGAAGAGAATAATTAGTAATGGAACCAGATCTCTGCATTTACATGATTTTGCTCCTTCCATCAAATCATTCCACACCCTCTGCCATGTCCCTTAACCCCAGTAAGCTCTGTCTAACCTGTGAGCAGTGCTGGGATGATAATTCCTCTCTTAAGGGACCTGGGAACATCTGTTATTCCCTGCAAGACCCTAAAGTGAGCACAGGCTGTTGTTCCCTTCCTCCAAGGTGACACGAACGAGTTGGAGAGAGCTCGGTGTCTTGAGGGAGAGATGTCTGTAGGAATAGGCTGAGCCCTGGGAGATGAGGCTGTTAGCATGGAAATATTTGTCTGGGAAGGAAGATCCATGGCAAAACCTGGCAAAAGCCCAGCCCAGCCCACTGGGGAAGTGTTGGATAAACTGATGTGGTGATTAAGCCCAGCATTCCCTCGATGCCTTTTTGGTGGGGAATATCTGAGACAGCTTAATTACAGGAGGCTGGAGGAGCCTGATGCCCACTGATTTCACTTGGAGGCTTGTTCCTGGACTTTCTTTGGGCTGGATGTCCAAAAATGAGTCATGTCCCGGGAATGGGGTTAGGGGGTGAGACCAGGAATTCACTGGGTACGCCTCGTCCTGCCTAGGCATGAAAAATCTTTCAGGGATCCTGTGGGATGAAGAGGAACAGGTTATTGTTGTGCAAAGTGCCAGGCTACCACTCTCCAACCTTTTGCAATTATAGGTTCATGAGTAAAAGTGGAGTCTGCATCCTTTGTGCATTTATACAGGAAAAAAACTTGCAGGACTGAAGTCCCCAAATCCTGCAGCTTTGAACACATCTCCCAGCAGACAAGGAGCAATATCATTTCTGGGGAACTGAAGGCCAGGAGCCACCCCCTGGTTCTGATTTGTGCACAGCATTGGTGAATTCCCTTGTAGTGAAAATGGCAGGATAAACCTCAGCATCTGTCTTGTGATCACAGTCTTGGAGGTCTTTTCCAACCTTAAGGATTCTATGGATTCTGTGAGCATGGAATAAAAGGTAGGGTGCTGTTTATCCCACCTAAATTATGGAAACTCAGAGCTTTATCTCCATTAGTTGTCTAAATATTCTAGGGGAAGGTATTCCTGCCTGTGCTCTTTATAGTTTCTTCCAACCCAAACCCTTTTACGATTCTGTTATTTTACTGTGACCATTTCCTGCCCAAATAATCATAATATTAAAGATTCTAGGATTCTGCCTGTTGGGAATCACCCTAGGAAATGCAAACTCCCAGAATCTGCACAGGAATACACGAGGTCTGTGCTGGTTTTCCAAGAAAAAACCATTTCAGTGCCTTTGCTCTCTATCAGATGGGACAGCAGTGCTCCAGCACTGGTGCCTTGGAACACCCTGCTTTGCTGGGAGATGAACAACCAAAAAATCCAGGTCCCAGCTAATTTAATTTGCTTCTAGTCCAAGAGAAGGACTGACAACCTCCAGACATGGTCAGGGTATTTTATGCAGCTATTTTAAAATAAAACAACTTTTCCTTTTGAAAAGCAACCTTTGTTCTCACTCAGTTTTTCAATTTTATTCTCCAGAAGGTATAAAGGGAAGCAAGAGCTTGGATTTCTCCAGCTCCAGGGTGTTTCCTGCAGTTCAGTCAATCCCAAAAACAGATAAAGAGCCTGGCAGCCTGTGCCAGGGCTTGACAACCCTCTCAGGGAACACACTTTTCCCAATATCCAATCTAAACCTCCTTTCTTCCCAAAATTCCATCTATCCCTGCCCTCTGGCAGTGGGAAGCCATTCCCTGTGTCCTGACCCTCCATCCCTTGTCCCCAGTCCCTCTCCAGCTCTCCTGGAGTCCCTTTAGGCCCTGGAAGGGACTCTGAGCTCTCCCTGGATCCTTCTCTTCTCCAGGCTGGACATTCCCAGCTCTCCCAGGCTGGCTCCAGAGCAGAGGGGCTCCAGCCCCTGGAGCATCTCCCTGGCCTCCTTTGGACTCTTTCCAACAGGTCCATGTCTCTCCTGTGCTGAGGACCCCAGAACTGGACACAGTTTAATAAGCCTCATCCCAGAGACTGATCATCCTGCCTTTTCCTTGCAGGAAGACATCACAGGTCAGGGAATGAACCAGAAAAGTTGTTTTTCTACTTCTCACTCATTTCCTTTTTCATCCAAGTTCATCTAAATGTTGGCTGCTGGAAGCTTTGAGCTTCTTGTGCTCCAGCTGACTTTGCTCTTCCAGGCTCTCACTGGAGATTTCCCTCACTGGAGCAAAGCAGGAAGAGCCTTTGTGCTCTCTAAATGTGAAATAATTTAGGGTGGCTTAAAATTCCCATGTAATCAAAGCCATACACTGTGGTTGCAGCCATTAACCTCATGATTTCTGTTAAAATACCCTTCTAAACAGGGACAATTTCAAGGCTTGCAGAGGGAATATCCAAGCAAGTCCTGTCAGAGCCCAACTCCCAGTTTTCATTGCTCCTGACCCCCCAGAACTTCTCTCACTCCTAGGACCCCACATCCCTCATTTCCCCCTCCTCTGGTCCCTGTGTTTGTGGGGATGTGTGAGAACAAGAGCTGCCTCAGGATTTATTTTCAAGTATTAATACTTCTGTTACAGGAGAGGAAGTGCAGTGCCAGCGTGAGAGCTCAGAAGGCAGTTTCTGAAATTACCCCCAGAAAAATGCACCTCCAGAAATTCTTCAGGAACTCACAAAGTCCTCAAGGCTGTGCTTTCCATCCTTGTCTCTTAAACTGAAATTATTTTTTTTTTAAATTGCCATCTCCCCACCTCCTCTCAAAAAGAAAGGAGTTGTGGAAGTACATCCTGGCTCCTCTGCAGGACTTTGGATTGTCATTAGCACCTCATGCATTATTCAGTGAGCTGATTATGAATGAATCAGCATAGATCCCTCCCCTTGGAAAGCTGAGAAAAGCTGCAGCTCTGTCAGAATGCCCCATGGCCCTTCCTGACCCAGCTGGCTGCAAAGGGAGATGTAATTTCTTAGTGACGTTTAATTAAAATTTAATTAATTTGTGAAGAAGCAGTGGATGTCCTGAATAGATTTCTATTTCAAAGGGAATGCTTGAGAATTGGTGCCCTGATCCTGTGTAGTGCTGGGAAAGTACTGAATGGACACTTTTTTAAAAGGACTGGGAGATCAGTGGGGCAAGAAGTACCTGGAGGAGGGTTGGGGGTGGGATGCTTGATCCATGACTGAATTTCTGTTATTTGCAAAATAAATAAGGGATGAATGATTATTGAGCATCTTCTGATTAGGAACATCATCAAGAAGCAAAGATCCCCTCCAAGTTACAAAGCCTGGGGTAAATTCCACCTAAACCCAGCAATGCAAGAGCAATTCCCACAGTGAAACCCAGCTGCTTTTCCCTTTTTCTCTTTCCTCCCTCTCAAAATTCACCCTGTGACAATTTCCTCAGCCTGAGAGCTGATCCCCGTATCGAATGTGCTGAATGGATAAAATCTGCAGCAGCAACAAGTTGTCTGTGGGATTAATTTGTCTCTGGAATCAACATTATGCAAACAGGACCCACCCTAAATTGTGTGAACAGGCTGTGTATGTTATCTTATGATTAAACAGCTTTGTAAGCATCAAAATATCTCACCTGGCTTCCCTGAGCAGAGTCTGATCCAGGACAGGATTTTCCCTTCAGCTCTGCTCTGCATCTCCAGCACGATCCTTAGGGCTTAGAAGGTCCCAGCAATTTTTTAGGGAGAGGAACCAACTCTGTGTCAACTTATGAATTCCTGGCATCTTAATTTTATTTTAGAGGAGCCCTAAAAGCCCAGTGGGCAAGGGTTTAACCCAGCATCAGCACAACCCCCTGTTACCTCTCTTTAGCCATGCCATGGACATGGACCACCTCCCAAACATGGGTGAGGTGGGTAGAAAACCAGAATATTGTGCAAAATTCCATGGTGCTGTAGCACAATTCCCTCTTTTCTCTGCATTCAGTGCAGGAGATGTTTTCTCACCCAACTGTTTCATGGAAATCTTTTGAATTGCTTGATGGAGCCTCACTGGTTCCTCTCATCACTTGCTCTCTTCTCATTCTCCATGGAGGCACGAAGGGAAAAGGGATCATCCTCGTCTTTCCCTTAGCTTGGATCTGATTCCTGCCTTACATGCTTCAATCCAAATAAGAAAAAAATCCAAAATACCAAAAAGATGGATATGAAAGAGTCCAAGAGGAGGAGAATCCTTATTACACCTTCTGGAGTGCAATGGGTGTAACAGAACAACATCAGAGTGTCAGAGAGGACTTTTCTCCTTTTTATGGGAGGCTTTGGTACATGTGGGACACGTCCAGAGTACTGTGCCTGGTCAGAGACTTCCCAGTTTTGAGCTTTTCCACAAGGAGGGGATTGACAAACTGAAGAGAGTCAGACAGAAGGTCAGGGTATTTACATATGTATATATTTCTATTTATACTAACATGTTTAGGGAGATAAAGAGCAGGATTTAGAAGCAGAGGCTGAGGGATCTGGGTTTGTTCAGCCATGGGAAGGTGTGGAGAATGTAGAGTCAGATTTTCCTTTGATGTCCAGAGTGAAAGGAGAAGAGACAATTGTCTTTAACAGCAAGAAGAGAAATCCCAGTTAGGGGATTTGAAGGCGGAGAAAATCCATTGTGAAGAGAATAAAAAATGGGAGGGGTGTCCCAGAGATACTGGGGGGGGATCTCCATCCTTGGAGATAAAATATTGCTGATTATGACCCTGAGCAATGTAACTCTGAACTTGCATCTAACTTTGAATTAGGTTTTGGACCAGGCACCTCCTGAGGTTCCTTCTGATCCTCACTGCTCCATGATTCTGTGAGGAGCCTGGACATGGCTCCAGCTGCAGCTGCCCTGCCCAGTGCTGGAGGTGAGGGAAGCTCTGCTGAAGCTCCCACCAGGCTCCATGGCCAGAGGTGATGTCCCCAGGTGAGGGAAGCTCCCACCAGGCTCCATGGCCAGAGGTGATGTCCCCAGGTGAGGGAAGCTCTAAGGAAGCTCCCACCAGGCTCCACGGCCAGAGGTGATGTCCCCAGGTGAGGGAAGCTCTGCTGAAGCTCCCACCAGGCTCCACAGCCAGAGGTGATGTCCCCATGACCACAGAGAGCCCAGCTGGGGCACAGGGGGCACTTCCCATGCTGTGAAGCTGCTCTGTTATCTCACAGGCAAACAAGGGAAGTGCTAACTCGGGATTATTTCTTGGCAGCGAGTGCAGGAGGGAAAGAATCAAACTGAAGATGGTTTTAAATGGCTGAACAATGCAGATACTTCAAAGCACTGAAGGACTGAGTGGGCTCAGTCTGAAGCCATTAACACAAAGGCTTAAAAACTGAGGCTCATGCAGGGGGAAGCCCTCAGGATACTCTTATCTGTCTGTGCCTAAGATATTCTTATTCAACAACTCACAAACCAACAAAGGCAACATAAAAAACCTTTATTGCAATATCTGTAAACCAAACAGTGCCTTTTCCATTCTCTGGGACTTCACCCACCTGACATGGTTTGGACATGTCCATCCTGTCAAGTTCAGCCTTCAAAACAGGGTGGACCTGTGCTGACTCCTGATCCACACCTGGGATTTGTTCCCGAGAGTGGTGCAAGGTCATGCTGAAACCCTGCCAGGGATTTGACACTGGGTTTAGAGGTAGCCAAAGTTCCCAGTGACTCAAGTCAGCAGTCAGGTTATCCATGCACAGGCAGGGACACACTCCAGGGCTAATTCATTCCTTAAAATTACCAGTGCATTCCTGATGATCCTCAGGGATCACTACTGGAAGGGAGTAGAAAATGCACCGTTAAGAATCATCCCACCTCTCATTAAAGAACTGAGACCACTTCAGTGGAGGGTCAGAGCTGGGTGACAGGTGGTGACATTTGTACAGCACCGGGGGTGGAGGCTTAGCAGATCAAGACATGGGGCTTGGAAGAGGAAAAGTGCAAAGGCAAGCCTTGTTCTCTGGGAAGAATCCATCTGCAGTGGGATTTGCAGCAATGGCATAGCCAGGCTTCTGCAAACTCCACTCAGTAGAGCCAATTTCTCTCCTCAGGACAGACTGTAATGCCCAACATGAATATAATAGTCAGCAGCAAGTGAGGGATTGAATTCTGGACTTATTTTAATGATGTAAAGCCTCAGTAGCTCCTTCATCTTCAATCTGACTAGATCAGTGCTACTGTGATGGAGAATCTGTATCCAGACCTGATGCCCAAGAACATCTATAAGTCCAAAGCATTACAAGATACAAGTAAAACCAGTAGCAACATTTTTTACTGCCATACAGGGGGCTGAAGTCTCAGGGGTTTTATTTAATTTCTCATTTCTGACATGGTGTAAATGTACTCTGAAAAGGCTGGGACAAGGAAAGGAGCTGGATAAAACCCAAGACCTGAGTGCAAAGCTGGAGTTAAAGAGCCAGTTTACCCAGGAACAAATCCTCACAGAGCTGTGTATGGAAGGTGTGTGTGTGTGTGGAGCAGAGCCCCTTGCTGCACAAACCACAGGTACCCAGGGGTGTGCAGGAGCCGTGGGCAGGACCCCTCCAGCTCAGCACCACGGGGATGTTTTCCCTGCCACTCTCAGATCCCTGCTTGGCAGGGCACAGATGGATGTTGTCATCCCTATTACAACACAGGGAAGCTCTTCACAGCTCACTGGGAGGTAGGGTGAGGGCAGGATTTCATACCAGCGTGAACACACCAGCAACCCCACCAGACTCGTTCTGCCGGGCTGTGCTCCCAGACTCTTCACCCAGAGCATGACTGCTCCTGGTGTCCCCAGCAACCACAGCTCCAACAAGCCCTTCCCTCCTGGGCTTATCCCAGCCTGGGGCCACCCTCAGCCTGCCATGGAACTTTTCTGCCTGTGTTTACACTTCCTCTCTGAAACAACATTGGATGGTTTGGGGTTAGGACAAGAGGACACAGCCTTAAGATGCACCAGGGGAGGTTTAGGCTGGATGTTAGGAATTTCTTCATGGAAATGGTGACTGGGCATTGGAATGGGCTGCACTGGGAGGTGGTGGAGTCACAGTCCCTGGAGGTGTTTAAGAAAAGACTGGATGCAGCACTCAGTGCCATGATCTGGTTGACAAGGTGGTGTTTGGTCACAGCAGGAATTCGATGATCTCACAGGTGTTTTCCAGCCTAGTTAATTCTGTGTTTCTGGGTTGGAAGGAGCCTTCAAGACCATCTCATTCCAAACCCTCTCCCATGTGCATCCACCTGCTATGGGCTGGAATTTGAGCTGAACACCCCACACTCTTTATGTAAAACCTCTCTGGAGGCATCTTTCCTGTCTGCTCTCCCCACTTCCCCTCACCTTGGGAGACACAATGGGCAAACAGCTCAAGCTGGACCACACAAGATCAGTCCTCCGTATCCTTGAGGAGCTTTACATCTTCCTCCTTGCTGTTGTAGAGGACAGCACTGAAGATCCCAGATCTGGTTGCAGTGGCACCTTTTGTGCTTTGGAGGGGTCTTCAGGCTCTGCAAGAGGCTTTTGGGAAGCCAGAGCAAAGATCTGGAGCCCCGTCAGAAAATTATTGACTCCCACTCTTGGTTACTTCCAGGGAAAAAGAAAACAAATTCATTCCTGAAGGTGAAAGAAAAGTGAAAGGGAGGGGAAGAAATGGAGAGAATGCCTGGGAAGAGCAGAGTGAAGTAGCTGGAAAAGTGGATTTTAAATCCCAAAAGGACACATGGTGCATCCTGTAACATTGTCATGTTAGGGAGTTTTAAGACATTTCCCTTTACAGCAAAGCCAGGAAAAATCCAAGCCGCTTTCCCTGAAGGTGTCACGTCCCACAGTTGTGATTAAATCTCTAAATCTCATCCCCTGAAAGTTTTTCCAAGAGGACCAGAGTTGGGTGGTGGGTAGGGAAGGAACCTCCACTTTGCACACAGTGTCATTTCCTTGGGGAAGCATTTCTGCCCTGATTCACATCCCCTCCAGCACTTGAGGGCCTGACCAGAGCCAGATTTCCTTTTCCTCAAGGTTCTCCACCCTCTCCATCATGTTCCTGGCTTTCCTTTAGTCTCCAGCTTTTTCTGCTCTCTGAGCCCAGCCAAGTGATGATGCTGAGAAGAACAGTCAGGGACAAGCACTGGGTTAACTGGTCTGTAAAACCTGTTTGACCACAATCCCAGGTCTGGCCCAAACTGGTACCAAAGCCCATCCCTGATCCCAGACAGGAATCATTCACTTCATTTTGGAGGAAGTTTAATACTGTGGGCATTGCCAGCCCTGACAATTGTCATTAGGACCAGAAAATTTCTCCAAGCATTGATTGGTTTCCTGGCAGAGATGTCACCTTCCTGTCCTGTATCAGCATCTCATCCTAAAAACTGAGGTATGAAAATGCTGGAGTGAGCAAATCCTGGTTGTCCTCACCCATCCTCTCTAAACCAAAAAATCTGTAGTGGTTTTATCTGAATTCTGAGATTATTACCCACCTCTTCCTTCCCAGCCTCCTGTGGTCTTTTGTGGGACAATCCCAGAGAACACAGGACATGCTACAGCATTCCCCAAAGGTGTCTTCAACTCCTACATCTCCTGGTTACCCATGGCTGCTGATCAGGTGAGATGAAATAAGAGTTTGTGTCCCAGGTTTAGAGGATTTGCTAAAACATTCCCAGTCTGTGGCACAGCCAGGAGAGCACCAGAGCTTTAAACTTCCTACTCATCATTTCCATCACTGTATTTTGGACGTTAAAGTGTTCAAACAAGCAGCTCCTGGAATGAGTGGGAGAGGTTTTCCCATGTGCTGACATGACTGGCCAGATCTTCAGTTTAAGAGTTGAGGAAGTTACATAATTCCTCAGAATACAGAGATTTCCACATTTCTCCCACCTCACCACCTCCCCTTCACGGCCTGAGTTTTTCCCAGCAAATATCTTCTCTAAGGAAGATCTCCATCTACTCTGCAAATACCTACAGCTTGGTTGGATGAATTCAGGCTGATGCAGCTAAAATTGTGTGAAAAAACAAGCCATGAAAAGCTCTTCTTTGAAGAAATTCCCCTTGGACTGAAGGGAAGGCCTCAGAGTGGAAGTGTTGTGTTATGGCTACAGCAATCAGCCAAAGCAGCTAATTCCTGCTGGGATATTGCATCACCTGAGGAGAATGGGAGATACCAGGCTGGCACATGGCTGTATTTGAGTGTAGCTGCAGATTAGGGGTGATCCAATTGAGGCTTTCTGGTACCTGAAGGGAGCCCACAGGAAAGATGGAGTGGGAATTTCTACAGAAGCATGGAGTGACAGGGCAAGGAAGAAAAGCTTCCCACTGCCAGAGGGCAGGGAGAGATGGGATATTGGGAAGGAATTCCTCCTTGTGAAGGTGGGGAGGCCCTGGCACAGGGTGCCCAGAGAAGCTGTGGCTGCCCTTGGATCCCTGGAAGTGTCCAAGGCCAGGCTGGACAGGGCTTGGAGCAGCCTGGGAGAGTGGAAGGTGTCCCTGCCCATGGCAGGGGTTTGGAAAGAGATGAACTTGAAGATCCCTTCCAATCCAAACCATTCTGTGATTCTGAGACTCTACAAGGTGAGAAATGAGTGCAGGAAAGACCAGGCAAGGATGGAGCCCTTTAAAGGCCTCTGACGTGGTGTGTGGGGGCGTGGAGGTTGCATCATTAATCAAGTCCCTAATGCTCTTAGTGCTAATCCATTAATGCCTCAGCATATAAAGCAGTTACTTCTCTCTTAGACCAATTTCAATCCAAGGGGATTAGGACAGAAGGTCTCTCATCTCCTGTGCTTGTGTTGAGCAGCGCACCCTTGCATCTGCTGCAACTTGGAAGGTGAAAAAATGCAGTCCTGAAGCTGCAATACACATTGCAGGTACAACTGCAGCAAGGCCAGAGATTTATCCTCAGCCCAGCAAGGCTCAGCTGGCTCCCAAAAGCAATCTGAGATCCTGATCTCAGAGCCCACCACACTGAGAGCATGGTCAGGGCAGGGATCTGACCCTGTGCATCTGCTGCTCGTGTCCCAGCACCAGGAGATGGAGCCCTGAGGAGATGGCAGATGCTGCTCTCCAGGTGAGATGAGTGCAGCCAAGGCTGGCAGAGCTCCAGCTCTCCTTCAGGCTCACCCAGGAGAGCTGTTGCTGATGGAGGGTTCTGCTCAGACCACTGTGGGGAGCCTGGGGTTGGTTTTAAAGAGGTGAGGTCTGGAAGATGCTTTAGCATCCCACAGCTGTCTCTTACGTTTGTGACAGACCAAAGCAAGGTAATGTCACTGTCCTGCCAGCCAAACCTCCACACAATTGGTGTCTTGAGATCAGTACTTTTGGCCTCTTACTCCTGACCCTACACAGGACATCCCAACAGTCCCACCCTGTGCCTCAGAGCATTGTCCAAACCCTCCTGGAGCTCTGGTAGCCTTGGGGCCCTGGCCATTCGCTGGAGAGCCTGGTCAGTGCCCAGCCACCCTTCTTCCACTGACCCACCTAGCTTAATGCATTCATACAGCTGCATTTTGAGACAAAACACAGTTTTCAGGCTTGTTTGGTTTTCAGGTGTTTCTCTTTTTGTAAAATTCCAGAGCAAATGAAGAGCTTTCTCAAGTGACCCTGCAAGGCTGAAGCAGGATGTGTGTTTGGTGAGGAAAGAGGAGAGATTTAGCAAAGAAATAACTTCAGTCTCAATGGCAAAGAGGAGTCTACCTGTAGCTGCTTTTCTCAAGTTTCTTGACTCTCCTCATGCAGTCCTATAGAATGGAACCATGGAATGGTTTGGGTTGGAAGGAACTTTTAAAGTTCAGCAAGTCCAACCCCCTGCAACAGACAGGCACATTTTCAACTAGATCAGGACAGTCTTGGTAACACCCAGGCTTTTAGACCTCCTAGAAGTTGGTCACACACCACTGGGATCATCTGAGCAAGGCAGTCCTTAAGTGCAGTCTGCCTAAAATTGTACAATTCTGATGTGTCACCATGCACACAGTGAGAATTTAATTTTCTCTGGAAATTATTTTGGTAGAGAGCAGAAACAGGGAGGTCTAGGCTCATTCTCTTTTCCTGGGCAGCATGGTCACCTCTTGATGAACACCTCTGGGAGGCTGGGACTGAAGTCCTTTCACTACATGGAAAATGACTCCATAGGGAGAAAGTGAGGCCCTGTTCAGAAGAGGACAACACAGGAGGAGGTTAAACATTTCCTGGAAATGAGGTGCTGGCTCATATTCCTACGGGAACAGGGACTAAGTGATTTCCTCAAAATAATCCCAGTTGCACCACACTCTGTTTTTCTGAGTGAGACCCAACAGCCTTGGTAATTTTACTGTTAAGTGTAAAACCTTTCAATAATGGATTAGAAACAGGTGCTAATAATATCCAAACATAAGGAGGGCTTTATGGGAGTCAAAGGGATTAGGTTCTCCCTGTATGTCAGTCAGCAAATTTCTCCTGTCTTCTGTTAAATTTCTCCTTGAGGGGCAGGAGGTGTTTAGCAGGGGAGGAGGGGATTAGAGAAGGGGACCCCTGGGTTTCTTGCAAGACCTGCTGCTGTGTCATGTTCACTGGGTGTTTGAGCTCAAGGCCTTACAGAACTCTTTATCTGGGGAGGAAATAGGGTCAGAACAGCCACTGTGGTGAGGAGCTGGGACCTACAGCTTTAATTTATTAAAAAGGCTGGAATCTGGGTTAGCGGTTATGCACTCTGCTGCTTTCTCTCCCCTGTAGACTTTACTGGGGTTCAGCCTTGAATTTGAGCAGTGGTCCCAGCAGGAGTTTTTTCAAGCCTAACACGTTTTCCAAAATGCCTTTTCTCCCCTGCATTCTCCTTTAACACTTAATAAAAGCTCCTCAGCCACCTTCGTGGGTGAGTCTATTTTCATTAATGCCTTGAAGTTACACAGAGATTTACAGGTAAAATAGTCCAGGGAGGCTGCCAAAACACAGTTAATTATAATAGACAATTAATTATTGAGACAGTCTCAGAGGAGAGCAATGCTGGAAATCCCACTCCAAGCAACTCTGTGTAATCTCCTTTTGGAAAAAACCCCAGTCAACCACAGCAGTGTGAGGTCAAGCTGATCATGTGCAGCTTTAGGTGATGAAGACATTGCACGGGGTAAAGCTGGAGAGATTCCCCCTGTTCTGATGATAAACAGCCACCAATCCCTCGGGAGATTTAACATGACACCTGCCTGGAGTTACAGCCTGCAATGTGTGGAATCCTCACACATGGCTGAAATCAGCTCCTTTTCTTGAGTCTCAGAGGAGATGGGGTGAGGAAGGAGGTGGGAGTGCAAGGGAGAATCTTTTTACACCACAGTTCTTGTGGCCTTGTCTTTTGGAGTGTTATTTTGGGCCAATCACGCAGAATTTTAGATTTTTCTGTGGTTACAACCATTGAATAACTGCAAACAGCCTCAGGTCTGTCATTAGTGGGGCAAGAGTCCCTTGCAGGGGTAATTCAGAGCTGGCTGAGCTTTCCCTGTTTCCCCCTAGGAGAAACAGAAGCACCTGAATGTAGGTAATAATTTCTGGGACTTTTTATTTACAGCCACACCTCATTTAGGATTGTAGGATTCACTGAATAAACTCAAACATTGAACTGTTTATGCTTCTACTGCACGTGTTTTGCATATGATGATATTCCTCCTGGATGAAATGTGGACAACAGGGCCTGGGAAGTGGTTCAGCTCCTCCTGAAGCAAGGATTCCAGGGCTGTCTGTCTTGCCCTGGAAGGAATAGTACCCCTTATTCCATGGCTTGGAGCAACCTGGGATAGTGGAAAGTGTCCCTGACCATAGCAGGGGGTGGAATGAGGTGAGCTTTAAGGTGATTCCCAATCCAAACTGTTCTAGGATTCTGTGATAGCTGTTTTGTGCTGCTGTCAGTTTTCACTCTAGGATGAAGAAAGATTTTGGAAAGTGCTTATCCTCCTATGTGACTGGGCATGATGAGAGGATGCACCCATCCCATGTAATTCCAGCTGTCCATTCCAGAGGTCGGTATCTGAGCTAAAAATATCAAATTTCACTTATTCCCTGAAGCGATGAAGTCATTCTTGAGAGTGAATAATGGAATTGCAGAATATCCTGAGTTGGACAGGACCCACAAGGATTATAGATCCATCTCCTGACCCTGCACAGACACCCCAGCAATCCCACCCTGTGCATCCCTGAGAGTGTTGTCCAAAAATTCCTGGAGCTGTGGCAGTCTTGGGACCGTGACCATTTCCTGGGGAGCCTGGTCAGTGCCCGAGTGGGAATGAAGCCTAAGAAAACACAAGAGTTTTGACATGGAGGCATCATTTGGGGTGAGGGTGTTGAGTTTGGCATTAGGACATTGGGCTGCACTTGGCCTTACTGTGGGGAAAAATACCAGAATCTGAAGATGCCTCTTCTCCACTGAAAGGATGAAACCAATGAAGGAAGAAAAACACTTAGCCTCACCTCTCTGGGCTTGTGATTTTTGTCATTCCTTATAACTTATAATACAATTTAAGAGTCCCTGATGCAATATTTGAAACTTTGTCCTGGATACTGAATTTTTCTTTTTGCCATCCATGAGAGTTTTTCAGGTTGGGAGAGGCTTTTGTATTCACTTAATCTGATTTAATTATTGCATATCAGAGGCTGGAGACTTAAAACATGGGCTTGGTGATCAGAGGAGGCAAGAAAGCCTTTGCCACCAGGAGCCAGCTTTTCCCTGTGCTCCAGCTCCTGGCTGGAATACACATGGACAGAGGAGGAGGAGGAGGGGGCACTGGGTCAGGCTGGGCAAGCAGCAGAGACCACGCTGCTCTCAAAATGAAAAATTCTCCATCACCAAACCTCCATGGGGAACAAGAGGAAAAAAAAACCCACAACTTTAAAACCTCATTAGTTAATCATCGTCACCACAGATGGTGCCCAGCTCTAAGCTCCTTTCTGCTCATCCTAATCCCATTCCAAGCAGCTCCCCTTGGCAGAGGAGCCTGGTGGCTTTGTTATCTGGAGAAGTGACCGAGCATGGGAGCACCTGGCAGAGGGGAGAGCTGCAGGAAGGGGAGAGATGTAAAGATTTAGGAAGGGAGGTGGGAGCCCATCTCCCTGTGCAGGCAGGGACTGAGCAGAAGCATCCCACCCTTCACTTGCAGGGCTGAGGAGCAGGAGCCAGAAGAATTCTCTGCTTGGCTTTTGATCTCCACTGTCAGTGCTCGAGGAAGGCCTGACCTGGGATGGATTATTGACCTGAGAAAAGCTATGTACCTGGATTACCTTCGCTGTGGTGAGTGGAACCTGCCTCTCTCTGTGCCTCTATGAGCTTTTAAACCAGCACTGGGAAAGGAGTGACAAGGGAGATACTGGAGGACTGATGTTAGTACTGATTGTCTTTTTTCAGCAGCTCTGTCATCCTTTTTGATTTGTTTTTTTTACTAAGAAATTGAGGTGTTGTTGGTTACGTGGGAGAAATAGGTGCCTGTGATAAACAGGAATTTTGCTTACAGGGAAAGGTTCTGATGGGAACAAGCCATAGCTGGTGGCTGTACTTTGCTCTGTTGTGCAATGCAGATGTTATCCCTGGAAGGCCTCCAAGGGCTGTGTTTGTGTTTTCCTGGGAGGCTTTGCAGGACTCTGGGTCCATCCTTTCTGAGGCATTTCCCAGGCAAACAGGTCTCCTTTCTGACCAGAGCTGAATTACAGTTTTCCTGATGTAACTCGCTGCGGCCACTTAAAGTCTCTGCTGCTATTTAGGGACAGCAGGAGATTGAGTGGATCAATCCCATAAGAAGATCCATGCTCCTGTGCACAAAGAGGGGACTCCTGTCCATTTTAAGCAGTGCTGCCCAGGCAGGGAGCCAGGTTTGCTCCAGGCCCTGATGGGAGACATGTCACTGTCACCACAATCCCAGTTGGAGTCTAAACCAGAATTTTTGCTCTGATTTTCATCTGTAAAAACTGAATAACCACAAGGCCTATTTTGTCCCCTTTTCTTTTTCTTTTCTTGGCAGCCCCTCAGTCTCTCTAAGCACAAACTAAAAGGGGGGGCCTTGTGTTTTTTTGGCTAACATGAATCTCAGGTCATTAACCCCTGACAGTACTTTAACGAATTACTATTAAAAAATTGAATTGATTTCTTGGGCTGAAGAGAGATTCATACTGCTGGTGACATAAGGGTCTTTTAGATCATCAAATGTAACTATTTGTATAGAAAATGACATTGAATTTCATCCTGTAGCTCCTTTGCTTTCTGATCTTTTCACATTGTGTTGAGGAACTCATGGCAGGACCACATAAATTGAATTAATACAGAAGGGAAGGTGAAAACTGATATAAATTCACCAGGAGGCCACAGTTCAGCATCCCCCTGAGCCTTTGAAGAGAAGAACCTGGCAGTCCATCGTTGCCTCTGCTGAAAACCCAGCTGGTTCCACCTGCTTGTTGTGGGAGGATGTTTTCTGGTGACCATACCCCTCATCTGGGAATTTCTGCACCTCTGTGACTCTTTTAGGGTTTGGATCAAGATTTGTATTGGCTTTTGAACATCTGAAACTTGAGCAGGTTCTTGGCCTGGCTGCAATCACTATGAACTATTGGTTGTGCTGGTGACTGATTTCTCTTTATCTTCCACATCTTCCACTCCCCCAAATTGCTCCTTACAGCAACTGAGGGCACAAGATAACGTTGCCATCTCTTGCTGCTTTTTTTTTTTTTTTTATTTTGGGTTCATTGAATCTCCCTTGGCTCTCCTTTGGAACTTCAATAGGTCTTTTTCTCCTCTCTTTTAATTTGTTTCCCTGTAATAGCTGTCTTCTTATTTTGCTTCGGAGAAACACAAACCTTTGGCCAAGAGGTGAGTTTTATTGCTATCAGTAGTTACAAGTAATTTGTGCCCATTAATGTAGAAGAGGGACAAACTGCACATTTAAGTATAAAATTACATTTATAAGGCTTAGGTGGTTTAAATATATTTGGAATAATTTTTGAGAGATAAACAAGGCATCTTTTAATCTCTTCCCTTCACAGTGTGATTCTTTCCCCCCTGCCAGAAAAGAAAACAATCTCTTTTTTCCCCACTCAGTCTGGTTTTAAATAACCTGTGGGAAGGGGCTTCCGCTCCTTCATTTGAAGATTATTCCAATCTAAATGACCTCACTTGCCCTTTTTTCAGTTTTATCCCATCACATCTATTTTTACCCTCTTGCTCTACATTAAGCTGCTCCTCTGCACGCCTGGGAAGAGGAAGAATTAGAGCTTTAACATTTTGTCTACTTAGAGAATAAAAAATACAGGAGAAAATCAAGACCCAGGTGCCTGGCTGCTGCCAGAAATGTTGTTCCAGAAAGGACTTGATTTCATCTCTCTGGGCAGTGCCTCCACTCCTCAGCTTCCCCCTCAGCCTAACTTATCTCCTGGCTCCCAGTCATTCCTCATTGTTCACTTCCAAGGGCTGTGAGCTCTCAACAATGGAGATCCTACTTCTTCCTTGGCTCTTGGCTCCCTCCTGCCTGCCAGCTCTTGAATTTTCCCTTGGGCATTAGTTGGCCAAGCAGTGTATATTTAGTTCTTTCAACATTTTGTTTTCTCCCTCCTTCGTCTCACCAACCCCTCAATCACTCTGCTGGTTTTCTCCAAAACCTCCCAAAATTGGCGGCATCCTGCAGGCTTGTGGTTGTCCAGTGCTACCCTCAGTCTTCCTCCTCCTGCAGGGCATGGAAGTCGAGTTTGTTGCCTGACTTTTTTTGGTGTTTTCACCGACGTTGGTGCCCTGGGTGGCGTGAGAAGGATCCTGTGTGAGCTCAAGGGCTCAGAGGGAGAGGTGGACTTTGGAGAAGGGAGAGCAAATCCTCCCATGGCTGTTTCCAAGCAGCTCACCTGGAAACAGTGGAATTGTGTCAGTTATTGGGTTTGTGTCTCTCTCTTTGCTTTAATGCAGAAATGTAAATCAAAATATCGGGGCCAAGGGGACAAAGGTCATACTCCTATTGCTGTCCCAATGGCCAAGAAAGTGGTACTGGGCACATTACTTGATCCACCAGAACATCAATTTTCCCTTCAACCTGTCTATGTCTTCTGTCTCATGCTCTGAGAAATTGTGGATATCCAGTCCTGGAAGTGTCCAAGGTCTGGTTTAACAGGGATTGGATCAACCTGGGGTAGTGGAGGGTGTCCCTGCCCATAGCAGGGGGTGGAACAGGATGAGTTTGAAGGTCCCTTCCAACCCAACCCATTCCAGGATTTTGTGGCTATCACTTAGGTTTCTGTCTCCACAGCTCTGAGATGGGGGGACCCTAAGCCCTTCAGGGTCCCCAAGCTTTCTGTGGTATGTGCTGGATTTCAGCTGGGTCTCAGCATCCACCATGTGCTTGGAAGGATCCATGCATGGATATAGGGAGAATGGAGCACCTGGAGAAGAGAAAGCTCCAGGGACACCTTAGAGCCCCTTCCAGTACCTAAAGGGGCTCCAGGAGAGCTGGAGAGGGACTTGGGACAAGGGATGGAGGGACAGCTGAAGGAAGATAGATTTAGACTAGATGTTAGGAATAAACTTTTGGCTGTGATGATCAAGAGCTGGCACAGGTTTCTCAGAGAAGTTGTGGCTGCCCCTGGATCCCTGGAAGTGTTCAAGGCCAGGTTGGACAGGGCTTGGAGTAACCTGAGATAGTGAAAAGTGTCCCTGCCCATGGCAGGGGTGAAACTGGATGGTCTTTAAGGTCCCTTCCAACCCAAACCATTCTGGTTCTACAATCTGAAGAGGAGGTTCAGAGGGCACCTCATCACTCCCTCCAACTCCCTGACAGGAGGTTTCAGTGAGGTGGGGTCAGTTTCTCCTACCATGACTGCACTGAGAGGACCAGAGGAAATGGCCTTAAGCTAAGACAGGGGAGATTCAGATTAGATATCAGAGAAAAAATATTTTCACTCTTTGGCTGGTCAGGCACTGAAAGGGGCTGTCCAGCGAGGTGTTTGAGGAGTCACCATCACTGGAGGTTTTTAAGAGACATCTGAATCTGGCTGATGTGGTTTAGGTGTTACAGTGGCAGCTCTGAGCTGATAGTTGGACTGGATGATCTTGAAGGTCTTCCAGCCCTGATGAGTCTATGATTCCATGATGCAGTGATGGCATTGCAGCCTGACCTGGATGTTAGCCAGCAGAGGGAGGCTGGCTCACGTTGTGGCACCCGGAGAGCAGAGGTGACTCTCTGTGTGCTCACGCCTGATCACAGCAAGTCTGTTCCTGCCAGCAGGCCTGGGCCTGTGCTGCCTGGCTGTGTCCATGTCCCAGTGTGTGCATTCCCCATCCAGCCTTGGAGCACTGCTGGAATCCAACCGACCAATAAATCTGTAGGAATTATACCTGCTTGCTCAACAGACATGATGCTCATCCCAGAGCCACATTGTGCCAGTTCTTCTCTTTAAACAAACATGGGGTTTTTTTAATTTTTTTACCCAGGTGCAGCCAGTAAAGCTGTCAGAATTAGAAAAGGACTCTTTGCTGACTGATGGAATCATGTGTACAGATTCCAGTTAACCTCCAGTTTCTGTGCTGGGTTGAACTGGGTAGTTCTGGGAGTGACAGCAGAGGAGACCCTGCCTCAGAGCCCAGAGAGCAGTGGGCTCTGGCAGACAATAAAAATAACCTGTAAAAAAAAGCTGTAAACTGGGGAAGGGGCTGGAGCCCCAGGAGGGGCTGAGGGAGCTGGGAAAGGGGCTCAGCCTGGAGAAAAGGAGGCTCAGGGGGGACCTTCTGGCTCTGCACAACTCCCTGACAAGGGGGGCAGCCAGAGTAGGGGTCAGGCTCTGCTCCCAGGTAACAAGGGACAAGATGAGAGGGAGAGGCCTCAAGCTGTGCCAGGAGAGGTTTAGATCAGAGAACAGGAACAGTTTCTTCCCCCCATAGGGTTGTCCAACTCTGGCACAGCTGGCCAGGGCAGTGCTGGAGTCCCCATCCCTGCAGGGACTTAAAAGCTGGGTGGTTGTGGCACTTGGGGACATGGGTCAGTGGTAGCCTTGGCAGTGCTGGAGGAGTGGTTGGACTGGATGATATTTGAGGGCCTTTTCCAACCTCAGTGATTCTGTGACCTAAATGTAGAATATTTGATCAAGACTTACTAGGAAGAAACACATTTGCAGCAACTTTTGCTACTAAAACTGCACCTAAGAATAATGAGGCCACTACAGCTGCTTCAATAAGTTACAACAGTCTGGTAGAACTTTTTGTCCTACTTCTGGGAACATTCCCAGCTGCATCAAAGTTTGTTTAAAGTTGTCCCATACCAACTGCTCCCAGGTTTCTCTTGCATTTTGCATTCTTTCTGCATTAGCGGACCAGACTTATTCACCAGGTGTCATCCTGGATTCTTGACTGCACAAGCCAATCTCGTGTCACTGAGATGTGGCCACAAGGCCTGGCAGGGAGAGAGTTCTGACTTGCCCTCCACGAACACCTCAGCGAGCCCACGAGCACATTTGGCAGGTGCCCTTGCCATTTAAAGTTCAGGCAAAGTGAACACTGAAGTCAGAAAAACGTGGCCCTTGGCCAACCCATGGAAAAAAAAAAAAAAATCGGCACAGATAATCCCAGGTATTTTTTGCAGTACTTTTCCAGACCTATTCCCATACTGCTGGCAATTCACTCACCCATTTCAACACACTATCACTTTCAAGCTTCCTCCAAGGCATGCAAAGCCTCTTAATAAATAATCTTGCTATTCCTTATCACATCTGCTTTTGAGTGAGAGGCAGGACAAATGGAACAGCGTTCCCGTCTGAATCCAGGTCAGGATCAGATACAAGCTGGGAAATGGTGGAGTTGAGGAGCTGAGTGATCACTGCAGAGTTATATAAGCTTTGCTTTAATTCCAACATGTTTTAGAAGATCTGTGGTTTTGGGATGAGTATGGGGCCAGGGAAAGGAGGTGAATGGCAGCAAGGACTGTATCCCTAAACCTTCACTTTCTGCCCATTCCCATGGTATGAAAACAATCCCTGCTCCATGGATTGAGAGGTGTGAGCTGGATTGGCTGACCCTTGCAGTCCTCAGGACAGGCAGGAGCAAGAAAGATCTTCAGATCAGCTGAGCATGGTAAGGGCAAAGGTGAACATGTGGAAAAAAGCAAGAGGTTAAGCACTGGAAGGTGGTGGAGTCCCCAGCCCTGGAAATGTTCAATAAATGACTGGATGTGACACTCAGTGCTGTGGCCTCCTTGATGAGATGGTGTTTGGTGCCAGGTTGGACTTAATGATCTTGGAGAGGTCTTTTCCAACCCAAATGATTCTGTGATTCTGTGACTGCAGAAGTGAAGAATTTTATAGGCAAGATTTTGAATAGATCTTGTATAATACCGTAGAAACTGATAGAAGTTTATGTAGGCTAAGGTCACTCAGAAACAGGTGTTTTACAAGAAGAGATGGCAGGAGGTTTGGGAGCAATTTCAGCCAGGAATCTGTAAGATCTGGCAACAGTCCAGATGGGAGTGTTTGGTGTGAAGGAGATGAAGGTGTTGAACATGACACGGAGGTCATGAGCTTGGGTGTTGTGGGAGTGAGGGTTCTTCCAGCAGGGAGGGAGGGGCTGTGCTGGGAGATAAGGAGGTGTTCTTTCAACTGTGATAAAAGGATGCCCAGGGATTTCATGGAGTCATGAAATTCATGAGTCTGAAACTCAGAGAGTTTCTCCCTCTCTGGAGGCATTCCTAACCCACCTGGATGTGTTCCTGTGTCACCTGCTCCAGGTGACCCTGCCCTGGTGGTGTGGTTGGACTGGAGCATCTCCAGAGGTCCTTTCCAACCCAGATCATTCCATGATTTTGTGAGAAGTGTTGACAGAACCACCCCTGGGGAAGCTCAGGAAGGAAAGGAGAGACCCAGCAGTGGAGGGTTGCACCTGACATGATGAATATCAAGGCTGTGGTTGGCAGCTGACATCACAGGGATCACAATGTCAGCAGAGAGGGAATGAGGGTGAGAAGAAGCACCAGGACATTCAGATCCTACCCTGGGGTGAAGGCAGCAGAGCAGACCAAGTGTCAAAAACATGGTGTCCATTGCTATGGAGGAGAACTGGATCTCAGCTGCAGCTAACATGGAGGAGGAGCAGGAGGTGACTTTTTTAGCTGTTTTGGTTTTAAATCACAAGTTCAAATGTGGAATCATTTAAAGACCCCAAACCGTGTCTCAATATGACATTTCTATTCTTTTTCAAGCATTCTTTCAAATGCTTTGAAAGAGTAATTAAGGTTAAGCAAAACTTTAATTTAATGTAATATAATTTTTGTTTTTACTTTCCCATCTCTCAAGAATATCAAAGGATTGCTATTTGAAGGGTCAGCTCAGGAGAAAATGCAGTGCTCTCTGGGGGCTTTTTTCCCCTTCCTTCTCAGTACTTCAGGTGATCATTCTCAGTAGTCTTTTTCAATTCAACTAAAAAAAATACTTTAAACATGTTCTTTGAAGGGTTAGCAAGGAGCCATTCAAGAAGTCACTTCTCATAGTTTAGAGCCAGGACACAGGGAATGAGACACAATGGATGAAACAGCCTTATTGTAACCTTCTGTGTTCATCACCTTGAGCTTCTTCTCCAGACAGTGGAGAGAAACACCAGTTCTTAGATAGAGTTAATTTGAGACTTCCAGTTAAGGATTAAGGATGTGGAGCTGCTGAAATGAGTCCAGAGGAGGCCACAGAGATGCTCCAGGGGCTGGAGCCAGGCTGGGAGAGCTGGGGGGGTTCACCTGGAGAAGAGAAGGATCCAGGGAAACCTCAGAGCCCCTTCCAGGGCCTAAAGGGGCTCCAGGAGAGCTGGAGAGGGACTTGGGACAAGGGATGGAGGGTCAGGACACAGGGAATGGCTTCCCACTGCCAGAGGGCAGGGTTAGATGGGATATTGGGAAGGAATTGTTGGCTGTGAGGATGGGGAGGCCCTGGCACAGGGTGCCCAGGGAAGCTGTGGCTGCCCCTGGATCCCTGGAAGTGTCCAAGGCCAGGTTGGACAGGGCTTGGAGCAGCCTGGGATGGTGGAAGGTGTCCCTGCCCATGGCAGGGGGTGGGACTGGATGATCAAGGCCCGAGCAAACCAAACCATTCCATGGGTTGAACACAGCCTGAAGGACATCGTATCTTTCTGGTGGCTCTGAAGGAGAGCTGGAGTGACATTCTCAGTAGGAGTCACTACAGACATCCACATCCAGCCTCAAGCATCCTGTCCAGCAGGATTTATTTGCCTGCCATTATCCAGGCACTGGCTGGTCCTTGTCCCAGCTCCCCGGCCGCGCTCGATCTCCCTGACCCTGTTTGGGGTTGAGCAGTTGTGGGGCCACCTGACTGTACAACCCCACCAGGACACTTTGTTCTCTCCAAAACATCTGGGAAGGAGCGTTTGTGCCAGAAATACCCCCCATTGTCCCACAGCTGGCAGGGGAGGGGAAGCATTGTCCCTTCTGCTCCTGCGCGGTGCCCGAACGGAGCAGGTGTTCAATCCCAGGAGATCCCGGGAGCTCTTGCTGGCTCATCTGATCAGGGAGTCTGGCACTGGGATTCAATAGATGGGGGAAATTAAGAACAGTTTAATTGTGCTAAAAGTGTAGGCAAGCAAAAATCACAGAAAACACCAAATTTAGACTTTGGCCAGGGCGCCAGTGTTAGCAATGCTGCTCCGCATGAGAGGTCAGAGTTTTGCTGACATGGACTAAAATTGAGGATAAGTAAGAACTGGTAGGATATAAACATTAAAATTAGCAGAAAAAGCAGGATTAATGATAAATTAATAAGGAGGATAATAATTCAAAACTGGCTGAGTTATTGAACACCTTAAAAAAATCTTCTGAAGAAGAAAACTGTAAGAGAGTGATTTGGACAGGATTTGAAGTGAGGAAGGAAGTCACTATAAAAAAATGCAATTGGTAAAGAACAAATGGAGGAATCCTTGAAAAAAACGGATCAGTTTTGCTGATCTTGACAAGTTGGATGTTAGAGAATGAACTGAGAAACCAACTCTGTCACTTCCCAAAGGCAGCTGATGTGAACTGGGATGAATAAAGGAGAAAAAACTGGCATAATATCCCTGATAATTTTTTTTCTTCCTATTACTCAAAGCCAAAAGGAGTCACTTCAGGTGAGAAGTTGTGTCTTCTAATACAATGGAACAAATGTTGAGGCCCAAATAAGAGTACAGCTGTATGGCAGAAGAATTCCAGACAAAAGGCCAGATAAACACATGATTCTAGAGAAATTTGACTCTTTCTACTGTTTATCAGATTTTACACAGTGCTGCATTTGGCTTGGAAAATTATTTAAAGCATTTTTAGAAAGAGATATTGTTGGATGAATAAATGCTGTCCATGGATTCAATAATACACATTGAAGAAATGAGAGAGAAAGGATATATATGTTGGAACATGGAGGGAGCTGATTTGATTTAATATATTTTAAAATAACTTTTTAAAGAATGTAAAAGACACATTAATAAAAATCAAAATTGATAATAATTTGGAAGGAGCTGAGAGTATAAGAAAGGAAAGAGAAATCATATAAAAGGGCCTGGAAATGTTAACAATGGTCAGAAAAATGAGATCTGAAAAAAAGCCAGTGTTCCATTCAGAGGTTTAATAATCTCAGGTAAATGTTTTATTGGAAATGGAAAATAGGGAAATGATGGTGGTGTAGAGGATATTGAGTTGTACCTTATGGAGATGGAAACTCTGGGTTATTTGACATATGGAGAACCACATGCTCAACTCCAGAGGTCTGGGGAATAAAATGTCTGTGTATTTCAAAGGTTGCCTGTTGTCCTGAGGAAGGACT
Source organism: Urocynchramus pylzowi (assembly GCA_013397555.1). Taxonomy (NCBI): domain Eukaryota; kingdom Metazoa; phylum Chordata; class Aves; order Passeriformes; family Fringillidae; genus Urocynchramus; species Urocynchramus pylzowi. The sequence continues at coordinate 375,478 of VZRH01003978.1, read as the reverse complement.
GGAGTGGTTTTTGTGGAAACTTGGGAAAAAACCCTTCCAACCCCTGCAGTTTCTGGAACCCATAGTGAGTTCCTTCTCCTGATGTACAGCCTTGAGCTGCCAGGCCAGATCCAGCTGCAGATTGGAGCCTCTCCAAAGCTCGTGGGGACTCTCTCAGTAATCAGCTTCTGGATGGCAATTTTTAGGCATGGCTTGCCTCAGGTCCTGGGTTTTGTGAATATTCCTGGTTCTTCAGCTTCTCACTCCAATCACCTGTTTTGCTTCCCTGGATGCTGAACTTTCCCAGCTTCTTCCATCATTCCCTGTTACAGAGGAGCTCACCAGCTTAGGAGATCTCAGCTGCTTCTCAATAAACTCCTTGTGTGCCTGAGCTTCCTCCTCTGAGCTGGAAACAGCCCTGGGATGAGAGGTGGGAGGTACAGGAGCCACCTTGTGTGGCTGTAATTAAGGGACATCCCTACCAGACAATCTCCATGGAGAGGCAAAAAGATCTGCTAACATCTGCTTGGCCCATTCCTGGTCCTTGTGATCCATGTGTGGTTTTGGGATCACGTTCCTTTCATGTAATTAATTGTACAATTTTAGGTTTGTGTTGGGCAAGCTGCTCCACCTTTGCCACGCCCTCTCCTCTGTCTGATGAGGTGAATGGAATTGTGGAATCACAGAATCTCCTGAGATGGAAGGAACCCACAAAGATCATTGATACAACTCCTGGCCCTGCCCAGGACACCTCAACAATGCCATCCTGTGCCTGAGAGCATTGTCCAAAAGCTCCTGGAGCTCAGGCAGCCTTGGGGCTGTTCCAGTGCCCAACCACTCTTTTGGGGAAGAACCTTTTCCTGATATCCAACCTAAACCTCCTCCTGACACAGTTCCAACCATTTCCTCAGGTCCTATCCCTCATTATTAGAGAGAAGAGAAATAGCACCTCTGTTTATCAATTTCCTGGCACATACATGCAGAGCCAGTTGGACATCAAGCTTCACCTCAGAAGGAAATACAAAGTTATTTTCCCCAATATTGCCAGAAATGTGAGTAAAGGGCAGTGCTGATTACCTTTAACAATATTACTGGGAAATGCCTGGCTTCAGCACTAGAAATACCCTCTGAAACAAAAGCTTTGTCCCTGATCCTAGAGGTATTTCTGCCCTGTTGCTGGAGCTAAATAATGCAGACTCTGAAACACCCAGATGTGGCTGTTGCTGTCGGATCCTCTCACTGGGGCTGTGTCCCAGCCAAATGGGCTGCCCAGGGAGGTGCTGGAGTCCCAGTTCCTGGAGGTGTCCAAGGAGTGAGTGGACGTGGCACTCACTGCTCTGGGCTGGTGACAAGGTGGGGATCAGTCACGAGTTGGACTTGATGGTCTTGGAGGTCTTTTCCAATTCAACCATTCTATGATTGAGGGTTGTTTCAACAGACCACAGGTGGGTGTGGAACAGCAAGTGGCAGAACTGGCCTCCCTGCTTCTAGTTTATTAAACCCTTATTTTCATTTTAGGAAAGACAAATCCTACATTTCTTTAAGAAAAGAAAACAGTTCTTTCCATTAGGTCTCCTTTGGTGGGAGGGTGTTTTAATCTCACAGTGGACTGTGTGCTTGTCAGCATCCTGGGGGAGATGTCACAGCATGATTGAACAGAGGGACTCTGAGATGGGGATAACAGGATATGTAGGGAAGGGGTAACAAACAGGAATCACGGTGTCCCTGTTCCTGCTCACCAAAAATCAGAGTTGTTGAGGTTGGAAAAGCCCTATAAAGATCACCAAGTCCAACCCTTACCCCAGCACTGTCACTAACCCGTGGCCCCACACATCTACATGTCTCCTGAACATTTTGAGGAATGGTTGCTCCATTATTTCTATAAGCGGCCTAAGCAGAAAGCAAAACTCACCACTGAGGAGTTTGAACCAAGTCTTGGTTTAGAGCCAGTCCTGATCCTGGACCTTTAGGGCTCAGTCCCTACTCTCTGAACTAATACCAGGAGTTTGGTCTTCAGCTTCAAGAATGCACCTTTTATTTGCATAGTGAAGGCTTCTCTTGCCAAAGGAATAACCACAGAATGGTTTGGGTTGGAAGGGAAACACCAGCTAGTTCCAAAACCCNTTTATTTGCATAGTGAAGGCTTCTCTTGCCAAAGGAATAACCACAGAATGGTTTGGGTCGAAAGGGAAACACCAGCTAGTTCCAAAAACCTCCAAAGTTTCTCAACTCATGTATTTTATTGCATGTTGAAGACACTCAGTTTCATTATTTAAACCCATGGAAAATTATGTACCAACTGTAGAGACCTTGTAGCAGAATAAATGCTTTAAAAATAAGGAACGTTGGGAAAAAAACACCCTGATTTTTCAACAATTTCAGTAGATTTTCTTTCTTTGCACCTGTGACTGATGGCTGGAAAATGAATTAGATAATACATCTAGAATAGCAGGGAGATTTTCTGTAGATGAATCTGATCCCTGAGACTAATTCTTATCCTCCAGAAGGCTGGACTTCTTTATTACCTGGGTTAAGTGCACTGTAATCCTTTGCATTGGAGGTTGCACTTGGAAATGCAACCTGGATTGCTGTGCTTTGAGCTTTGACTTGTTTCGAAATGATATGGATCCAAGTAAAGAAAAATAAGTATGTTCTTTTTAAAAAAACCCAAACTAATAAAAAATCCTACCTTTCCCTGTTAAAAAAATTCCACCAATTCCCCCCCCACCACCACCAAAACCTAGAACAACAAAAAAGTCACATGTGTAAATGAATATTTGAATTTTTTGAAGAAAATCCAATTATCTAAATTTTTAGAATAATGTTAAAGAAATTTCAGGTGGAATATTCCATCAGATCCCAGAAAATATCTCTCATGATGGAAGAGTTTGGGCGGCTGCAAAGGATGGATCACATTAAACTGGCATTTAGGTGGATCCCAATTGCCACTGGAACCTGACCCAGTGCAGGCAACCTTTGTAGAAGCTGCTTTGCATTTGCTAAAATACAGAATAAATTAGGCTGGAGGAGATTTTGGAGGTTCTACATTCACAGTCTCAGTAGATCAGATGAGTTTTAAGTATCCTCAGACTTGGCTGTTCCTTCACCTCTGAGGCCCCATTCTCTGATCATCAGGACAAATTATTTATTTCTCCAATCAAAATTTCTTTTTTTCCTGCTGCCACTTGTGTTTGCCATGTCTTAATGCTTTGTTCTTTTGGGCAGGTCTCTATCCCATCCCTACACCATGTCCACAGCAGTTATAGACAAGGATGTGGATCTTTCCAAATCCTTCTCCAGGTTCAACAATTCCAATGCCCTTATCATCTCTATCCACATTATCCACTCCTAGAATCATAGATGGGACCTTAAAGACCACTTAATTCCACCCCTCTGCCATGGACAGGGAACCTTCCACTCAACCATAGTTCTCAGACTTCCATTCATCCTGTCCATGAATGTTTCCAGAGATGGAGCCTTCACCCATCCATCTACCCTGCAAATTCCTAACAAAACCCCAGGAGAGAAGGAAAAGAAATTAATGATTTTAGATGCAATGAATCCAAACCCTCCCAGAAAATAGTTGATGGAAATGTTCTAAGCTGTAGGTGTTGTCAAATAGAGAAGATTTTTTGGCACAGAAGTCAGAGTTTGCATCTCCAGCTTCCTTTCTGAGCCAGTGGTGAGGTTCAAGGAATGGTGTCAATCCCTGAAATCTCCAACACTGCTCCTGCCTGGAGGTGGCTTTCCATGGGTTTAAGACCAGCTCTGACAAGGACCTGGGTGAGGAAAAGTGAGGAGTGGTTTAGGCTCATTCATCTGTGGAATAGAATGACACATTAGCTATCAGAAATCTCCTTCCCAAACAATGAAAAACTTAAGGTACTTTTGATAACCCTTTCCAAGTAATTTAAGTAACAGATTAATTGAGGAGAAAACATACATTCTATCCATTTTGGTCTCCTTTTTTTTCAGATAATTATTATATATTCATAGGGAAATGGGTAATCTGCTTTCCACTTCAATGTTTTTATCTTTTTATGAATCAAATTTCTCAAAGTTGGTAATTTTCCATACATTACTTTGTCTTGGTCAGACCATAAATACTCCTTGTTAATTAAGATCACTTTGATATATAAAAAATATTTTTCTTCATCAAAAAGACCACGGAGCAAATTGAAATTAGCTTTTTTTAGAAAAAACATGGTTAAATCTTCAAATTTATTTATCTTCCTAGCTAGAAACTCTCACCTACTCTGGGAAAAATTCCACATGAAATAATTTTGTTTATGATTTCCCTGGAAGACAAACCTGGAGTTTTCAACAACTGCATTCCAAATGTTTTGGTGGTCTGTAATTTTTTTTTTTCTGTCTGAAAGAAATGACTGCAGAAGTAGAAGCTGCAATAGCTTGTATGGGAAATTTCCAGCAAAATTCTGCACCCTGATTAATCAACAAAAGTCATAAAAAACCTGACCCTGGGACTGTTCAGATGAGAGGAAAGACACAGATTTTAGTATTCAGTGAGATCAATGAGCTGTCACTGTTGGATGGAGAGGATTCTTGGTAATTTAAAGTATTTAAGTCGAGTCTGGAAGCTCCTCATAAAGGTCTTGAGCAGTGGTTACAGACCTGGTGCTCAGTTCACTCCCTGACAGCTCTCCTGCCTCAGCTGAGGCCAAGGGTCACCTTCTGGGTGACACCTGGATTCTTCTACTTCTTCTACATCCCCAACAGAGAGAAGGAGGAAAAAGAAAACTTTCCAAGAGCAGTGCAAGGGACAGAAGCGAAGGCTGATGTGAACAGATGTTAATGCTGCAAGTGAAGGGGCCCTCCAGGAGAGTGGAGAGGGACTTCAAACAAGGAACAGGAGGGACAGGACACAGGGAATGGCTTCCCACTAGATAGACGGGATATTGGGAAGGAATTTTTGACTGTGAGGGTGGGGAGGCCCTGGCACAGGGTGCCCAGAGAAGCTGTGGCTGCCCCTGGATCCCTGGCAGTGTCCAAGGCCAGATTGGAGCAACCTGGGCTAGTGGAAGGTGTCTCTGTCTATGGCAGAGGGTGGAATGAGAGGGTCTTTAATGCCCCTTCCAACCCAAACCATTCCATTAGGTTTTGGCTAAGGGGTCACACAGCTTCCTCTGTGTGAATTCCAACAACGGAGGTTTGATAAGGTTGAGAAGTCCAGGATGTCCTTGCCTGTTATACTTTAGCCTTCTTGAGATTTCATTTCAAAGTGTGAAGGGAAATTGAAAAACAGGGACTGGCTCCCTGGCACAGCCCTGAGTGTGTAGGAAGGCCTCCAAGAGGGGTTCAGTCTTTCCCATGGGTGGACTCCTACAAATTTTCCTGTGGAGCTGTGAACTCTTATAGCCAATTCAAGCCTACAAAGAGATGACCTTGGTCCTCTCTTTGGGTCAGGGATCCCACAGGAATGGCCTCTGGACCCTCAAAGATGTGTCCACAGCTGGAAAAGCAGTGCTGTACAAAGAGAGCTGTAACAGCTCCCACACTGACATTACATTTAGAAGATTCCTGTTAAGGATCTGAGATGTAAACCTTGCTGAATTTATTCTTGCAGGATCCCCAAATCCCTGCCCTTGTAATAGAAGCCCTTTATGACCCTGATCTCTCTGCAAGTAATTTGATTCTACAAAAGAATGTGCATAGTGCTGGAGTGAGAGAGGTGCACAGGGTGTGTAAGTAATGGAATCACAGAATCACAGTCACTGAGGGTGGAAAAGACCTCCAAGCTCATCAGGTCCAATCTTCAATAATTCCAGTCCATGCAGGAGTGAGATTTCTCACTGATTTTGTACCTAAATCCAACTGATTTTTTGTTGAAGTTTTTGTATGTGTCTTTTTTTTTGCAAATATGAACTGAGAAACAAAACAGGAAGGCTCTTACAGGTGAATTATGACAGTAATTTCCCATTATTTGTCATTCACATGCTTGTCTATCCGTATTTCATGCGCAAATCTCAGTGATCCAGCTGTCAAGAACCATTCTGAGACTGTGACTTTGCCATCTGCCATGAACTTAAAAATTTTGGGGTTAGGGCCCACCAGACTTCCCTGTTAATATTTCCCTGAATATGTTTTTATGGATCTCACCCATCTCTGTCCTGAGTAAGGGACTATCAGCCAGGTGAGAAGTGACAGATCCACACAAATCCTTCAGAGCCACCATCATCCTTACTCCAGTCCCACAGATTTCCCTGGAGCCCAAAGGATAAATAAGATTCCAAAGCATTTTAATGAGTGGGTTGGATCATGAAAGTTTTCCAGGTCTCTGCAGGCCTTTATTTAAGAGAGGAATGCATACCCTGGAATGCATTTCCAGTTATACTGGTGTGATTTCAGAGCAGAGTCAGATTTATGCTGGAGTTACATGGCCACAAGGAAAAGAGGGATTGGACAAATTGTGGCTAAAGCCCCAGTGGATTTGAGAGCCTTCTCCAGCAGCTTAGGTAGCTTTTCTTTCTATCCTTAGCAACACAGCCCTGCTTAACCCTCCAAGCTGTGGTCAGTCATTTTGAGGCCAGTTTGATTGACAGCAGGTAACCTGTTAACATTTTTCCCTGCCTTTTCCAGTGTGTTTGATCCTGCAGGTGGCTGGTTGGATGTGTTGCTTTTCTAAGTTATTATTATCATTTGGTTGATTTTATTTTTAATCTCCTGGATATTCTGTAAGAAAAAGTCATCTTGAGCCAGAGGGATGAAGTATTTCAATGTAAGTACAAAAATATGCATTGAGACTTCTCTTATTTCTCTAAAAAGGTGTATTTGGGCGAGATGAGCATTTTCCTTTGCAGATTAACAGTAGCATTCTCTTCCACCTCTGACCCTTCAAATGGATTATATTAAACTTCTCTGTATGGGAACTGTTTATATTTCATTTTTTTGTGGATATATGGCTTTGTAAGAGCAGATCTGGCAGACCCTCTAGGCTGGGGTAGGTAATCAGTCCTATCACCCAAAACTCAAGGAATAATATTCCTTTAAATTAGTCATCTCATAACAATCCTATGAAATTATTCCCCAAGAAAAGTAGTACTGGAAAAGTATGGTTTGTCCTGTATTTAATTTTTCTGTACTTACAATATGATTTAAAAACTTGAAAAATGTACAATAAATCCTTAGGAAGCAGTTTAGATTTCTGGGAATGCAGTCAGCATATTGTGGATCACCATTTGTCCAGTGACTACAATTTGGAGAATGGCTTTGTTTGGAAATGATGCTGTCACTGTTTGAAAGCTCCAGTGTGGGGCTTGTGGAGAAAATTTGAACCTACCTTTATGAAAGCTGTTAGAAAATAGAGAAATGAGATATTTTTTCCCTGGAAATGATGAGTTGGAGTAATGGATTGACCTTTAACTGGGAAATAAATAATTGAATAATTGCTTGGTGAAATGTGTACATGGAAAGAATAAATCATATTGAAATCTTTGGGGTGTGCCTGGATGTAAAAAAAAGCAGGGATTTGTCAAAATAATGGTTTTTCAAATGATGCCTAATGTTTTTTCTCACCTAGCTGAGCTCAAACGTCCACTTATTGCAGCATTTGCTGTAGGACAACATGCACAGATATTTTACTTGAGGGTTCTGTGGTAAGACTATAATGGTTTTGTTCTGAAATGTAGAGAAATTCAGCATTTACAGCTTTTTGAATGCTCCAACAGTGACAAAACTCCCATTAATGTCAGTGGGTACCAATTTGATTCTCCGAAGAATAAATTGTGATTATCACAATTATTCAAACTAGAACTTCATTCAGCTGCTGCAAGAGAGGTAACCAGGAGCAAACTGAAGGAACCATTTCATTATAAATACATTTACTGTTTTCAAATTCATTTGTGAGCACTAAAAAAATGTCTTTGCTGGTAAGATATTTTTTGAAAGTCACCATAGAAAACTAATAACAACTAAGAACAGAATTTGGAAAATAAATTTAATGTAGGTGTTTGTGGCCAGAACCCCCTTCTGCAAGTTACAATTCTAGTGATTCCTTACTAACAATTCAAATTATTTCCTATCTGTGAGCAGATAAATGACCTGAAGATGACATATCTAAGTGCCATTTTTAGAGTCTCCATTGAAGTCTGAGTAATTAACTCAGAGTAAACTGGGGAATCACTGCTAATATTCATGAAATAAATGTATTGAGCTCATTGCAGCCAATATTTTATCAGCTGTAAACACAGTGTTAATTCTTTTTTTTTTTTCATGTCAAAATCAAGGTGTCTTATTTTTTGGGCATAATAATTTCATTCCATGTGAGGTATGAATTTTTTAGCAACTGGCTTCCATGGCAATGGATTTGATAAGGGCAAGTAATAAGGAGTCTTGTCTTCATCAGAACAGTGACATTAAAACCACTTGTGCTCAAAATGTGGCATGCAACCACCAGACTGAAACACCAAAATCAGTTTATCTTTCAAAGTGAGGGACACCAACAAAAATTGGGCAGATGATCCCAACCAATCTCCAGTTTTCCCACTCTTTATCAGAACCAAGTTTTGGAGTTCTATTTGATGTCTTGTGCTATTTGTTATTTGTTTGCATAACTGCCAGGAATTTTTCATCCAGAACTCAGCACATTATGGCATGGCCTGTTCTAAAACCAGACTGCTCTGCCCCTCAGTGAGCTCAGGATTGATTGTGTGCTACAAAGTATAATCACAACATGAAGAAATTCAGCTTTGTTTTGGTTTTTTGTTATGCTCCAGTCCACGGGGTTAAAGGGTTACATGAGAATCTCAGTGCTGTGCTTGTAAAAATAAAGTCAAAGTAATCACTGGCTCTGATAATTTCAGAGAAAACCTCAAAAATATAAGCAAGGAAGACACAAAACTCCAAAGGACAACAGTGCGCTTTTTGTGGCTTTCGCTTGGGGTCTGACTCATGCTTTTTGTGCCTCGGGGGTGACTGACACTGAGTGGATTCCCACTGGAATCTGCAGGACCCAGAGGGTTTGGCTGTGAGGAGTAGGGTTATGGATGCCCTCCCTGCTGTGCTTCCCTGTACCTGCCTGATCTGAATTCCTAAGAGCCATTGGTACAATCTGCTCATGACAGAGCTGTATTGAGGAGCACAAACCTTGCTCCCACAGCAGTCAGGCCCTGATCCTTCCTAACTCAAACAAACCCCACTCTGTTTTTCCTTCTCTTTGTAGTTACCTTTAAGCAAGAGGGATGACTCAGGTGCCTGCTGACTACCTGTCAACCACCAGCTCCTACAACTATGAGCCACCCCTCCCCTCCGTGGCTCGGGCCAGCACCCTCACCAAGGTCCCTCCAGCCAAAAAAATAACCTTCTTCAAGAGTGGAGACCCTCAGTTTGCAGGAGTCAAGATGGCCATCAACCAGCGGAGCTTCAAGAGCTTCAACGCGCTCATGGATGACCTCTCCCATCGCGTCCCGCTGCCCTTCGGGGTCCGGACCATCACCACCCCACGAGGAATACACTGCATCAGTGAGCTGGACCAGCTGGAGGATGGAGGGTGCTACCTGTGCTCCGACAAGAAGTACGTGAAGCCCATCGGCATCACCTCGGGGGGACACAGGCCAGCCCCGCCACGGAACAGTCGCCCCTCCAGCACCATGAGGAGAGCGGCTCAGGAGGGCAAGCTGGAAGATTATTCCACACCTTTTACTCACCATGGCCCCAGAATACCCAAGAAAATCACTCTGGTTAAAAATGGGGAGAGTGGATTTCGGCGTTCTATCATCCTGAACCGCAGAAATGCCCGGAGTTTCAAAACGCTCCTGGATGAGATCACGGAGATCCTGCAGTTCCCGGTGAAGAAACTCTACACTGTTGATGGGAAGAAGGTAAATATCTCTGGTGCTGGTCAATTGTTCAAACAGGAGTCATCACGTTCCTTGTGATGCAAATCCTTTAACTCATGGGTCCAAAAGTTTATCCACATTATCTTAATCCTTCAGGTTTTGTCATATTAATCACTTGCCCATTAATTACACAATAGTTTGTGTAGAAGAATCTTGTTCAGCCACTCAAGAACTCCATGCCAAATATTGCTTGGGGTCAACAGGAGGTTTAATGTTTTGCAGTCAGATATAAAAACCCTTCTAGTTATAGTGTTTCCCACCTTTTTTTGGGAGGCATGTCCCAACACGGGCTCAACTTTTCCACACCTGACCACTGGGAATTCAACAGAATAAGGTGGCCCTTAGGAAGCACCTTGTGGTTGCACAGTTCCCCACAGAACAGGGTCCTGCTCATGACGTGGAATCAGAAAAAAGATAACCAGTGATGATAAGATAAAATAAAATAAGATGATGCAGCGGTTTCAGTTCAAAACCAGGCAGAACATAACCATGGCAGATGATAAGATAACCAACCAATGCATAAAAAATTTAAGGTTTGAGTGGGATCAAGAGACAATTTTCTATTGGTGAATTAGTGAATCTGCTGTGGGGGAAATTCTTATAATAAATTCAAGGTGTGGCAATCCCTTCATTCTTCTGTTCCCAAAGGAATTTCCGGACAAACCCAAGATTCTCTTGACTTCTTCTCCATCTCTTTTTAGCTAACTAACTATTACCTCCATTTTTTGGGAGGGATCTCATGAGTTACCCTGACTTGTCCTTGTCCCTGCAGTGAATGGAGATTCCCAGCTCCTTTGCCACTTTTCCCACCTTGACAGGGCTGAGTGCCAGCTCCTCAGTGATAAAAACACAACCACTTGTGGTGTCACTTTCTCAGCCAGGTGACTGTAATGGCCCAGGTTCAAATGACCCATTATCCAGGAGGGGGAACATGCAGGAATATTTTGCAATAAACTCATTTTTACCTGGCACAGGGAGATGAATGTGCAGTAGGAAGGAGAGAGGGAGGGGATAATTTTAGCCATCCTTCCTGGTGGAAGCTTTGTGTCTTATCACAGAGCTTTTTGCTATTCTCACCAGTCTGGAAAGAGCTTCCAACCAAACCAAATCCTGCTGCCAAGATATTTTATGATCTATGGACAACTAAATTATTTTTTCACTGATTTCTCCAGTTTTCAAGACCTGGACTCCTGCTCAGTCCAGATGGACATAATAATCTTGAGGACAGATAGCAACTTCCTCTTCTTCACTTTTTGTGAATTTTCACTGATTTCTCTAAAGAAATGTTTTGCTTTCTACTCCTTAGTGCAGTCTTAATGTTCTCCTTGTAATTCCTAAATTAATTCCCCACAATTTTCCTTCTAGTCATTATAAACACCACTATTTTAGGTGGGATATGTGTTAAATATGCACTTTGTCAACACAATATCTTCAACTCAGTGATCTTGGATGTCTTTTCCAACCTTCCCATGTTTTCCATCAGCAGAAAAGTTTCCATCTCTTAATGTGTCCAAGGGCCCTTCCAATTCTATTTCATAATATGAAAATTTTCCTTACTGTTTTGTCAATAAGGAGTTGATTTTTTATACCTTAATAATTCTATTTTCACTCCTTTAATTCCTGTGCAGAATATCACTGGTGACGAGGGGTCCAACCTCAGCAACATCATCATATTCCACATAATTAGGAGAAAAGTGATTATTAATACCTTTCCTGGGAATGTTTTACAGGGAGTTTTTTGGCCATTATTAATTTTAGTAATTTACTTCCAGCTTTCAAACTGTTCACTACTGTTCATTTAACAACCACTCCTGTTAGGGCTTCCTGTTACTCTAGGCTTGGGTGCAAAGCATTTAAACCACAAAAAATTCACTCTGTCTTGGATTTTCCACTATTTTCCTTTCACATGGATTCTCTGTTCTTTTTCTAAGTTATTATCTGTCATAGCTCAGCTTCAAGACCTCTGTTTCTGATACGCAGTTGGTTGTGTCTGAGTTTTCACCAGATATAACTGTTTCATTGAGGAGTGAAAATTGTGAATTCGACTCACAGTTTTGAGCTTTCCTGAAATAACTTCCTTCCATTGGTGCTGGAGCTTAATTTTAGCTGCACATCTTGTCTTTTTACTAAAATTTGCATTTTCTGTTTAAAGACAATGGAAAGAAGCTTCCATTCTTCCATGATCATTCAAAGATATCTGGATGCTTCATATTTCTTGGGTATTTCCTTTTTTCTTGCATTATTCTCTTTGAAGAATAATTCAAATTCTCTTTAAATAATTTTGTAAAATTCTTTTATCCCAATTTTCTATGTAATGTTTTCCCCCATGACTCAGCACTGAAATCTTTCTGGGAAAGAGGGCTGGGATTGAGTAGAACAGTAACTTTTGATATTTATTCCCATATTTTGGCAGATTAGCAAATAATTCCTAAGCAATGCATCTGAACTACTGATGGATTGACTTTGTATTTGACTGGCTCAGGATAACAAAACTCACAGCATTTTATAGCAGGTTTACAATGTCTTTTTTTCATCCAGTTTTACCTTGAATTCTTGAAAACCAAACAAAAAAAAAAAAAAAAGGAAAAATCTCCTGTCCTACATGTTAATCAATCTTCCATCAGTGGAATAGATGTTCATAGACCTCAGAGTTTTTGCTCTTCAATCTCCTTTTGTTCTTTTACTACTGTAATTCCAGATATGAACTTAAATCCTAAAATTACTTAAATCACCTTTGTCCCAGTGGGTCTTTTTTCATCTGCTCCATTTTAATATTCTTACCATTTTGTTGAACAAATTCATGACACTTCAAAATTACAAATCTTTATGGGGGCATAAATTTAGATACACATGGAACAGGCTTGTTTTGTGTTCCTTTCATGAAGTATTGATTTGAGAAAGCAGAGAAAAGGGATTTCTTCCTTTTGTAGTCCACAATTTTTTCCAGTACACATCTAAATTTAATTAAATATAACTCAAAGTTAAATCATAAAATCTGAGAACTGTAAAGCCCTGATTCCCATGGAAGTATATCCAGCTTGGTTCTATGGGTATTTACATATTTGTATTTTCATTCTAACTCCTGAAGCCTTCAGTGAGGGAAAACCAGTGTTTTGAATTCCCAAACATCAAGCAGATTTCCTACTAGGAAATCCTTGTCCCTCTGAAGAAAGTAGGTGTGAAGTGTTTGAACACTCATTTCATCAGGGCAAATAGCCCTTATTTCCAAATTAACCAAGATTTTTCTTGCCTAGAAATTTGATGTCTATGGGACTGGAGAAAAATTTAATTCAGTTGTAGGTAAGCAAAATCAGTTACATTTTCAGCAAGAAAAGAAGTGTAAATCATAAAGTTTTTTTTTCAGGTCAAGCCACTCTTTGGTGTTTTCCAGGTGATTAACTGGAAATAATTGGATTAACAGCCCAAATAGAGAAATTTGTTATTTAGGTTAACATTGACACGCAATCAATTGGCCAGTGAAACTCTGTGCACATTTTCCCACTAAAATATAGACAATCCTGGACGTAATTCATTAATTCATCTAAATCTGATTGTCTTACGAGGCATTTGGGATGGAGGGGACATTTTGCCTGTTGGACCCTGTTTATTAATTATAGATCATAGGAAGACTGACTGAGACTAGTAAATTAAGCTAGGCCTAAGTTTTCATAAAGTACTACAGATATTTGGATATTGGCAAACACAAGTATGGGACTTTACATCCATTAGCTGATGAGACTGTTGGAAATCACATATTTCCTAGTTTTTACTGAGAACATCAGCTCTACACTAAATAAAGAACCAGGTGTGCAGATATCCCAATAAAAAGAATAATTGTAAGTTATTTTCTCCATTAAATGACCTTTTGACTCCATTCTGGGAAGTTTTTATAGCACATAGTGGGGTTTTCTTCCTCGTGGTCTAAACCACAGGAATGCACCTCTTTTTAGAGCCTCACCACCTGCCTCTGGAGAGGGAAGGATGTCCCTGGGGGCAAAGAGACAGAGATCACAGAAAGGGCAGAAATCCTCCCAGGCTGTAAGAAATGACGTGTAGGATAATGAGGCAGCGACAGAGGATTTCCCTTACAAATGGCAATTATCCAGGGCCCACCAGCTGAACAGTCATTAAGACTTTGTTAAGTCACAGGAACCCAGCACCATGACTGTGTCCAGGCACAGATGTCCTGATTCCTGAATCACTAGGCCTTCCTTTTACTGGCTGTCCTAAATTAAAGCAAAAACCAAACCAATCTCTTCCCTAAAATCCAACGTTCTTCCTCACATGGCGTTTGAAACCACACTGTGAGATGGCAAATAGTCTACATAGTTTATGGCTGCTGGTGGCAATTACCAAGAGCAGCTCAAATGGGATTTATCAGCCCTCGGAAGAGTTTTCCAGGGGATGTGGCCAGTTTTATGTTTGTTGGAGTGAGGCCAAGGCTGAGATGTTTCTTTGTTTGGGCGCACTCAAGGCTGACTGTAAGTTGTTACATTTAATGAGTGAATCTGATCGGGTTTTCTTGTGTGGAAAGGTCGAGTGGAAGACCAGAAAGACTCGATTTTGCCTCAGATTCTGCAAGTGAGAGCGTTACAGAAGGAGCAACTGTGTGCCACCAAATTTCCTTGAGGGATCAGAGAATTGCTGCGCGGGTTAATCAGGGGAGCAATCATGAGTTAAGGAATGTTTCCACAGGCACCATGAACTGGGGACTGTAAGGAATTAGTTTTTAGAAACTCCTTGGGGTAAGAAGCCTAAATTTTCTCTTGTGTTTTGGTGGAATTTGGCATGGGTTGCACTTAGGCAGGACCAACCATTCTTGGGCAAATCAAGCCATCTTTGTCCACGTCTTAGTCTTGGAGAAAGACAGAGTGGCCCAAATGAAGTGACTCTTTCCCTGGTGTATCTTCCAAATCTCCAGCAACCTGTAGGATAAGATCTTCAGCCCAAAGCTGCACAGTGATCCCCCACAGCTATTCCAGTAGCCAGGAGAGTACCAGAGCACAGACTCTGGCACCAAATGGCACCATCTGTGGATAACCACACTTTGTAGCACACAAAATGGAGTCTAATTCCCACAGGGGTGGTCACGTTCAAGCCGATTCTTAGAAGAGATCCCTGGAGTGTGTTAACTCCCAGATCTGCCCAGGAATTCCTTGGGAGAGTGCCAGCTGATCCAGGCTTTAAATGCTCCAAAGACCACTCTAAGAAGCGTGGTACAGGCAACACTGTTCCAGTGCCCTGGATCCAGAACTGATTTAATTCAGCAGTAAAGACAGAACTTTTATTTTTAGCTGTAACTAGCCAAGCTGGTGGCCTAACTATTATTACTAAGTAGTTCTTGATAATGATTGTATTTACAGCGACCTAGGGGTGCAAGGCCAGGAAACAGGCTTGTCTGACATATTTCCTGACTCAGATTTACACATCCATAGAGCCATTCCTAGGACATCTGTAGGCTGCCCGCAGGCATCCTCTCGGCCACTCGTGTGGCTTTCTACCAAGATCATCTGTCTTAATGACAGGTGTCATCAAGACACTGATGGAAGTGCAGGAGGAAAACGGGATACATGGAGGCAGATAAGCTGGTTTAAAATGTGGTGTGTATATAAACAGTGGGAGAAGAGAGGTGATAATTTGCCCCTGTGGGATCGTTAATTTTCTGGTTGCGTGTTGACATACTCACTGTGACACTCAGTTTCTGTGCTCAGGTATGAAGGATTGCAGTGAATTCCAGCCCCTGATCTGGAGCAAACCGTTGTTATCAAGTGAGCTGTGCCACTTTTCCACCCACCACGTGTGTGACTCATGGTCTAAAAACAAACCACAGGTTTCAGGTTCGATATTCTCTGATTCCGTGCCAAAACCACAATGACTCCAACGAGATTTACACAAGCGATCTGTAAACCTCAGCAAAACTTTCCATGAACCTCATCCACAAGAAGATTCATATCCAGGTGTGTTCTGTGAACCTTTGAGATGCCCTGAGATCATCTGGCCAGGTGCCTTACAAGTAGAGTTAAAGGGACCCCGTGTTTAGTGACTTCCTTATCTAACATGCAGCAAATCTGATACTTTCTTATCTAACACACACCAAATGCAGATGATTCCTTTAGCCTGAGGAGGTTTTGTTCTTTCAGTAATAATGGAGTAAAGTGTAATTGCTTTCTAATCCTTTTGAATTTAATCCAGGGCAAATACATTTCAAATAATGTTATTAAGTATATGCAATACTCATGGAATATCCTGAGCTGGAAGGGACTCCCAAGGATCATGCAGTCCAAGCCCTGGCCCTGCAGAGGACATCCCAGAAATCCCACAGTGTGCCTAAGAGTGTTGTACAAACCCTCCTGGAGCCCTGGCAGCCTTGGTGATATGACCACTAATATTTTCTAAATTTTCCTAATAGCAATTTAGGAAATTCTACCACTCATTTAACTTGTCCTTATGGACTTCAATTATACCATCAAAAGTTTCTGCCATGCTGTGGGTACCTCCTACAACTATTTTTGGCATTTCTGGGTTTTCCCCAGAACAAATAATTTTGTTTTAAAATGCAAGTGATTTTAAAAAAAAATAAAGGAATTGAATTTTTTATAGGTACAATTTTGTCACATTTAGTTTTTTTTCCATCTTAAACAAATTTTAAAAAGTATTTAGAGGAAAATTACTTCTACAGCTACCAACATATAGAAGCTTAGAATGCTGGAAAGATTACAGACAGTTAAAGAAGAAACAAAACACCCCAGACTTATAAAAGGCAGATTGGTCCATGCAACAAAGGGCACAAAAGTGTGTGACAGAAATTTAAACTAGATATAAAAATCCTGTATGGGGGTTTTGTTTACAAAAACAATGTATTGAGCCAATAAAACCAGCTCTATGTCAGTAACAGGTAAATTACCAGAAAAAAAAAATCAGGGTTCATCAGAAAAAGTTGTTACAAAATATTTTATGAGAAATGTGAAGCTTTTCCTGTTGATGGTTCTCTTTATAGTGCAGAAAAGGAGCATTAAATAAAAGTGGACTTTAGGAGAGTTAAGATTTGTCATCATGATCTCTCTATTTATTCGTTTGCTGACAGTACAAAAAATAGCAGAATTCCACCCTCTCCTGGAAAAACTGTGAATTTTCTGTAAGTACTTCCAGTAGAAATCACTGTTTCTTCAAAGAATTTTCACAGGAAAGTCTGTGGGGTTTTTTCCTAGGGAAATTAGGTTTTACAAATGCAGACTTGGGAGTCTCTAGCCAGTAAAAGGAGAGGAAAAGATAGGATTTTTACATTTGCATTGATTTTCTTCTTTCTTTTGGGCCTTGTACATGGACTTCAAAGGATTCTGCTGCAAGTCTTAGTAAGGTGTGGAAGTAGAAATAAAAACCTTCCCACTTTTCCCATTTGTACCATGGACTTTGCAAAATGAGAGTGATACCTGGACTCAATAACAAAACAAAAAAAAACCCAAAAAAACCAAACCAACCAACCAACCAAACAAACAAAAAACACACAAAAAATAAACAACAACAACAAAAACCCACCAAAAACAAAAACAAAAAATTCAATTAAACCAAAATTTTCAGCTGAATGCGTCTCTTTGTACCCAAGGCTTCTGGAGCCCACAGATTTTACCCACAGGGTTTGTGCTAAGAGACATCCAAGATGGCAAGACCATGGATAAATTCCCTATGGATCTGTGAGCTTGACCCAGGAGGGTTTATATCCCCAATCTCAGCTCCTAGAGATAATTGGAGCATAACTATGTTGTCCTTTCCTCCTTCCCCCACGATTTACAACTGGAATACCTGCTCATCCATGATATAAATACCCTCAGAAAGGAGTAGGTTTTGACTTCTGGTCATGGGGAAAAGCTTGAACTCCCAAATTGGAACCTTCCCACTGACTCAGCCACCACAAGGCTGAGCACAAGAACCAAATGTTTCACATTTTTCAAGGCACGTCAATTTTTAAGCTAATCCTGCCCCAGGTGAGGATCAGGGCAGGCTCTTGGGGAGGAGTGGATGTTACTCTGACTCATCATTTTCAAATGCTGATGCTGGATGGACCAGATTTAATGAACCCAATGCCAAAGGGGCAGGTGGGGGACTCTGATTTCAGTCAGAAGGTGAAAAACATCAGCAGTGAAACTTTTCTAGAAAGGCTGTCCTCTCTTCTCAGTTGAAATTTGCACCTTTAACAGAAGTTTGCTCTTTCTCTGGCTACTTCACAACTTGAACACTGTCAGACCTAATTTTGAGCTGGCAGGGTGGGTAGGGAGAGAAAAGGCCATCAAAACTTGCATATAAGGCCAGTGCAATGTGGAAAGGGGCAGGACTGGTGGCACCCCTCACACAATCAAAGCTTCCAAACTGAACCAGGCTAGAAATCACTTTTCTTCCCATTTATATCCTCTTCACCTGTTTCTTAAAAACATGTTTTCTCCATGCCTTTAATTTCCCCCTCAATCCTCTTCCTTTCCCCTTTTCCCTTTTCCCATGAGGTGTTTCTCTTCTGCTGCTACCCAAGTGATTTCCAACAGATTTTCTGATTTTCTGATTGCAGTATTTCTCTTGGAATGATGAAAGAGTTGTTCATCCAAAGTATTTTCAGGGCAAAACTCAGAATGTTTATTTTATATGTGTGCAAAGTGTCACACACAGAGAAAAAGCATCCATGAGTACTCCAGGAAAAGCTGCCAGCAGAGCAATAGCTACACATGATCTTTGCCTGTGCTTGACTGAGAAAGCAGAGCAGGGAATTATTGCATTTTTCCTCTCTCTTTCACGTGTTTTATTTGGCTCATTGAGTGCTTCAAGGCCTTCCAAAACTCTCATTTTTTCATGCATCTTTTCACTGTGGGCAAACCTGAAACCTGAACAGGTCATGTCTCTAAAAGTCTAGAATATGCTGATGGTTGGAGAAATGCTGGAATGGCAAATTATCTTACCTTGGTGCATTTCAGCATATGGAGCACTGGACTTACCCATATTCTCATTAAATAAGCATCAAATAAAGGTGGCAGCTTGTAATTGCAAGAGCCTTGTAATTACATTGGAATCTGTCCTGATTTATGCATCTTTCTTTGGTAAAACCAGGTTTTGGGATGAGCCTTCCAGTACCGGAAGGGAGCCTGCAAGAAAGATGGAGAGAGATTTTGGACAAGGACATGGAGTGACAGTACAAGGGGGAATGGCTTCAGACTGACAGAGGGCAGGGTTAGATGGGATATTGGGAAGGAATTGTTCCCTGTGAAGGTGGGGAGGCCCTGGCACAGGTTTTCCAGAGAAACTGTCCTGCCCCTGGGTGCCTGGAAGTGTCCAAGGTAGGTTGGACAGGGCTTGGAGAAACCTGGAATGGTGGAAGGTGTCCCTGCCCATGGCAGGGGTAGAACTGGATTATCCACGATGCCCCTTCCCACCCAAACCATTCCATGATTCTGTGTGGATCTGGGGACCTGATATTTAATTAAGTTTAAGAAACCATGTGAGTTTTGATCTGGGAGATGCAAGGGATGTTGTGTGCTCTCCTCTGGACTAATAATTTGGATGCTACCATTTCCAGAGGATTAGATCCATTTCCATGCAGTATTTTCTCACTCCAAGTTCAGTATTGCCTCTTGCTCTGTGTTCCTCCTGATGACAGGGAAGAGCCTTCTGACCCCTGCTAAAGTTAGAGAAAGGGAGAACAAGTCATGCACTTCCTGGTCTCTTCCTCCTCCTTTTCTTCCACTACTTTGCTAATTTGTATGTGGGCATGGAGTGGCAACACCCCATGATTCACCTTCTGACCACAGATTACCCAGCCACTCCCCAGAAGAACCACTCTCTAATTCCTTCAGTGCAAAGTTTGGGGAAGGGAAGGGCAAATGGGCTCTTTGCTTGAATAAAATTCAAAATTCATTATTGTTAAACCACGATACATCAGTTCAGAGCCTGGATTGGATGTGGCACAAACACAAAACAAGTGGGCTGTTCACACTCCAAGGAGGTGTAAATGGGAAGACAAAGCTGTGCAGATGGAAGAGCTCTAGGAAAGGAGGCAGTGAGACAGCACAGGGCATGGACTCAGCCCATTAGCCTGTTCCTCAGTGGGTCTGTTTCCAGCTTTTCCTGTTTTTCCCATGCATCTCTGAACTCCTTTGGGCGGTGGATTCGTTTATAGACTTGTCCTCTGAACCATGTCTTGGATTATTTCTACATTCTGCCTAAGTCTCAGATGTCTTTGGCTGGCTGGCAGCCAGCAGAGGCAGAGCAAGGGTGTCTCCTTCATTCTCCCTTCATCAGAAACTGATATCTGTGTTCAGCTTCTGAGGTGAGCAAGGCTGAGTGGTTCTTTCCCTGGGAAGAGCCAGGGGTTGGCATGTTCTCCTCAACAACCAGTTGCTTCTGTATTTTAGAGGTTTTGCCTTGCTGCTGAATAGGTATTGATGATATTTTATTATTAATTGTGTTGCAGTAGCACCTAGAGGTCCTTGCTAAGATCACAAGTTGGTGGGTCCTGTACAGAAAAAATCATGGAGACAATCCATCCTCAATGGATAGTAGCCTGACTGGAAAAAAAAGGGGTATTTCAGAACAGAGGATGTTTTTTCATTTACACTTCACTTGTGGTGACCTTCCCAATGGAGCTAAATGTCTGTAAATTATTTTTATTGGAAAGAACATCAAGCTTTTTTGAACCAATCTGTCACCACTGCGACACAAAGTAACACAACTCTCGCAGGGTGTTCCAGCATCCAAACAGGAACAGGAAAAGAGAGCTTTATTTTTCAGAATTTATAGAATTCTGAAAGTGACAGTAGATTGGAGGATGACATTGCCACCTCTCCAACCACACTGGTTAAACTAACAGTCCATCAAAATTCTCCTCTTATAGAGAAGAATGCAAACTATCATTATTTACATGAAAGTGTGTGAGAAACTCCATTACAAGAATGTAAACATCAGAAGGCTTAGAGAAACTCAAAAGAACAGGGCAACACCAATCCATAAATGCCATGTCCCACTGGGGCAGGGAGTTCCTCTGGTGGGGGATAATGAATCATAAACCATAGGATGGTTTGAGTTGGAAGGGACCTTAAAGATCATCTTGTTCCAACCCCCTGCCATGGGCAGGGACACCTTCCACTAGACCAGGCTGCTCTAAGACCCATCCAACCTGGGCTTTTGTCCAGACCTTCACCCACAGCCTCCATAATCCTCTTGGATTCTGATCCAGAGTCTGTGGAGGTCACTAAGTTTCTCTCCATCTCTTACAGTGGGACTTGGATCAGGTTTTACAGTAAGATTGAGAAACTCAATTTAATTTTCAGGTATTGCACAATAAAACTTTAATGGGAGTTTATTCCAGCCCACCAAATGTCAACTGCTAGAGACTGATCCCATGAATTTTGGTGGATTTTTGCCTCTGATAATCCACAGCCTCCACAGTGACTGAGTTACATTGAGGGAACTCCAGAAAGGCTTGAATGGACCCTGAGTGATCCAAAGGAACTCTTTGCTAACCCATCAAACACCTTTATCATAAGGCATTATTTCTCTTCCATTTTATTCCTAATTGTTCACTTAAATATTCTTGAAGTCCCCATATTTTGGGGCTCAGCTTGAAAATGAAGATAGCTCATTTTCTAATGTTAGGAATGTGGCTGATGTTTCCTGTTGAGCTTTCTGGCCTCATATTTATCTTTTATCCTGTCAGCCATCCTCAGGCATATATTGGATATTCTAGAACATTTCAAATTGTCCTGTGAATCTACATTTAGACAAAGGTATTGAGATGATTGAGTCTGTCATCAGTGAGAGTCAGGCATGTCCAAGAGGGGACGTTGACCTGCATCAGGTGAAATTACCTGTATCCCAAAAATATTGGCTGCTCTCCACCAAGAAGCCTTGATTGTAGAGATGAGTTACAATCCTGTGTAATTAATTAATGGAGAAATATTAGAGCAGGGCATTCTCTTCTCCATCACATCTCCTTCAGGTGATCACCAGATTTTAAGGATTTACAGTCCATTTCCTTTGGATGTATTTTAGCTGAATTGTGGTGGGATTTAATGCTGTTTTCTCTGAATATTCTAGCATGGCTGCTCAGGAATCTTGCTGTGGCAGCCTGAGGGAAGCAGGGAATCTGTTTACCAGAAGAATCTGAGGTTTTACTACTGCTTTAAAACCAGAGAATTGCATGGGCCTCACCCAGGACACACTGAGCGAGCTGCAAGTTGTTGAACACACAAGAGGGGATGTGCTGTTCAGTGACAATTCAGCACTAGTAAAAGATGTCACATTGATGGTCCTGAAAACACATGTCCTCTGGAAATCCCAGGCAGTGTGTTGAGAGGATGGAATTCCTGCAGCACTGTGGGAAGGCTCTGTATGGAGCAGATGGAATGAACTGTTACCCCAACCCTCCCCTGCCCTGAAACAGTGGATGCTGCATTAAATCATTGTGAGAAATGGGATTTATTTAACCCTCAGAAAACGTTCAGTTGTACTTCAAACTACCAAAATGCTTTTAACAATGAAGCATGACAAAGATGAATCTCTGGAATTATTAATTCAAAGAGATTAATCTTGCAAGACATTAGGAAGAAAATTTACATTATAGACATAAACACAGTTAAAGGGCTGCTCATGTCAGAAATATCCCATACTACAAATACAGACTATTTTAAGTGACATAACTCAAGTGTATTCCATATAAAAGAATGTATAAATTCCCTAACTTGCTGGCTCAGCTCCATGGATCCCTGACTCTCTGTCATTGGCACCATCTATTTTCTGCACACACAGCATAGCAGTTATGAGTGTGATTGAAATATCTACACCCAGACATGGAACCACGTGAGAAAATGTGGGCAAAAAATAGCTTTCACTGGAAAAAAAAGCGCCAAAATAAGTCCTTTACAAATAGGAACATTTCCTAAACTTAGTGGGGCTTGAAAGACAGATCCTTTAACTTTAGGGACAGAACACGTTTTGTGTCTATTATTCTTTTTTTTTTTCACTCCCTCTTTTTCCTTTTTTCTTTCTTCTTTCTTATCCTCACATTTTTTTCTACTTGTATAAGATCAGGGGAAAAGATCTCACCAAAGCAATAAAAATAAAAAGAAAAAAGAAGAGGAAAAAAAAAGAACAGAAAAGTAAAGAAGGAAATTAAATATACAGATAGCAACAACATACTCAAAATACTTGATTTATTAAATTCTAGGCTTTCTATAAATTTTTAAAGTGATCTATATAAAGATGTTTTCTGTAGTAATAGATGGACCAGAAGTAGAGTGAACAGAGGCAAACTGAGATTTGTGAGCTATTTTCCTGTTTCATGGTGCCCATCACATGAATTTGGCAGTTTCGTTGCTTTGCAGAATTTAATAAAAGTTTCAGTGAAAAAGCTCTCTTATTTTGGATTTCATAGCAAACTGGATGGGCCTAACACAAGCATTGTTATAACACAAGCAGAAAATAAAAAATAATGGGAAGACAAAGGAATATTTATTGTACTCCCACTAAAAAGTTGATGCCATATTTTTTATTGTAAGAAATGTTTTCAGAAGTGATTAACTGGATCTAGAATGTTCTTCCATTTATCTCTGTCTGGCTCTTTCACCCTCCACACATATATCCTCTTATTTGAACCAGATCCAACACCAATCCCTTAGTGCCTCTCACAGTCCTGGTGGAACATCTTGGAAAACCCCAGGAGCATTTCACACACCGTGGGTTTGAGCTCCAAAGGGGCTCTGGTTCTTCACTGCTTGGCTGTAACAATATTTAGAGGCCGAGCTCTTTCCTTTACACGCTGTTATTTCAGGCACGTGTGACAACTGCAGAACTGTCATTGCTGCTCCTCTGAGATTCCTCATCTTGGTTCTCCTTAAGGGGATGATGATTAAGTGGCAGGGTGAGGTCAGGGTGCATCTTGCTAAGCCCAACACCAGCGCTGGCTTGGTAACCTGTGGTGTGGTCACCTCTTGTTGAAGTCTTCCCCATGCTCTAGAGATGTTCTCCTCATGTAGCAGGCTGAGGAGGAAGGGACATCCCACATTGTGGAGATTCACACAGCTGCCAGAAATTGGCCACTCTAAAGTTCTCTCAGACTGCAAGAGAGGCTTCTCCTTCTTTTGAAAGACATCAAGTATTTTACCTGAGAGCTCAACTTCTGTCTTTCAAATGAGGTTGCAGAAACAAGAAGGAAGATGGGTCCAGGATCTGTCTGCCCAGTGCTTCCCACAGGACTGATTCCTGCTCCTTGAGAGAGACAAATTTATTTGGGTGAAAGCTGGATGGGAATCTAAGAAACTTGATTCAGCTGAAGATGTCCCTGCTCATTGTAGGGAGTTGGACTGGATGGCATTTAAAAAGTCCCTTCCAATTCAAACTATTCTAGGATTATACAGTTCCATGAAAAGTGACTCATGAAGGACTTGGTGAGTGAACCAGGAATGGGTCATGTGGTGAGGACAAAGGGTGCAAACCTGAGTTCTCATGGAGGAACACAGATTCCTTCACAGGCACTTCCCACGCTTCCATTGTCCAGCCCTGAGGCAATACTTGGGGTTATAACTGAAGCAGTGTTTGAGGGAGTATCAAGGGAAGTCACAATTCTTGTCCCTTTTCCTGAAAGGGATCAACTAAGGGACAAAATGAAATGTAGCATTTTTCAGGTAATAAAAGCTGCCCCATAAAGGAATTAGAAGAATTTAAAGGTTATAATCCTCTGTAAGGCAAACTGAAACACCTCCAGTTCCACTCTCTTCCTCACTAACACATGGAATATGCCCAAGTTGTTTCCAGAATACGTGAAATGTCGTATAATACATAATAAATGAGATATATTCTCCCTTAGGCAATCTCTCCCAGACCTTCCCTATCTTAGGAAATCTGATCAAAACACAGCAGGGCTTCTCTTTCAGTGGAGGAATTCTCCAACAGGCTCTGGCAGACCCCAAAGTTCATTTATTTTCATTGAATCACAGAATATCCTGAGCTGGAAAGGACCTACAAGAGCCATCAAGTCCAACTCCTGGCCCTGCACAGGAAAGCTCCAAAAACAACATTGCATGCCCTAGACTATTATCCAAATACTCTTTTATTTAGGTAGACAACTCATTGTCAGTTGATTACAGGCCTGGAAGAACCAAATTCTTCTGTGTGGGTTCATGGTGCTCCACTTGCTGTTGCCTTTGCAGATCGACAGCATGCAGGCCCTGCTGCACTGCCCCAACGTGCTGGTGTGTGTGGGCCGAGAGCCCTTCAAACCTGTATCCATGGAGAATTTGAGGAAACACTCGGTGGAGAAGCTGCCCAACCTGCCTCCCCGCTCCAACAATGGCAACAATGTCAACGAGAACAATGAAAGTAAGAAAACCTCTGGGCCGCGTCGCGCAGTCGTACCCAGGGCCGTGTCCCACAGCGTGGGGATTGCAGGTCCCTATTGTGCTGCCCCAATGTACAGATTTCATGTGGAAAATGCACTTCCCTCTCCCTGCCTCCCAGGCCTTTCCATCCTCCCCTTCTTTTTCTCTGGTTTCCTTCTAGGATTTCCTCCCTACAGCCCCTAGTCTTTTCTTTTACATGCTCCCCATGTCTGGCTGACTTCCCTTCCTCTTTCATATCTCTGGGTCTCCTTTTCCTTCCAGAACTCCCTCCTTTCCTGTGTCTGTCCACCCAGACTCTGGAGATTTCCCACGAATCCTCCATCCCCTCGTTGTCTGTCCTATCATGCCTTCCCTCCTGCATTTTCTTGCACCAGGACCAGAGGATGCCCTGGTTCTGCCAGCAGGAGACTCAGTTTCTCTTGCAGGTTACAGCTGGCCTTTTGGAAACAAAGTGTGTTTTTATGGAAAGATTATATTCAGGAAGGAGTACGTTATGGATTATTCAGGATTATATTTTTTTGGCACCCCATCATGAGTTATCTAAGGTCACAGGTAATTAAACCAGCCACCCTCAGTAGCCTGGGAAAAGAAACTTCCCAATTCCAAAGAGCAATTAATCTCACCTGTATTAAGGATTTATTGTAGGATGAAATTAAGTGTGCCCCAGAGGTATGTTTGTTTCTCTCCATTGTCAATACCAGGAGCTTGGAAAGATCCATTTGTGTGCTGCCAACAAGTTGTAGAAACTCAAGGACAGAGGCATCCTATGCTCACTATCCAAGACATAAAAAATTGGAGGGAAACATGGGAATAAACTGGAGCTTTGCCTATCAAGAGACTGAGCAAATCCATCAGTTCAATCTTTAGGATGGTCAGGGAAGGGTTATTTAATGTGATTTGGATGTGCTCCTGTTCAGCACTTCCTTCCTAAAATGCCCTCCAATCAGATGCATATCCTTATGCCCATGGAGGCACAGGATTGACTGGATATGTGTAAATAGGAAATTTTAGACAAACATATATTTGAAATGGGAGAGATTAATGTCTTGCAAGACAGTCTGATAGCAACATATTCTGCTTGAAATGAAGGGACCTAAACAAACCTATGCAGATCACTGCACGGGCCATAAAGGTGTTCTTCCAATTGCAATTCCTAAATTCCCTTATTCTCACTGATTTCTTCTGCAACTCCCACCATTTCTCTTTGTAATTATCACCAGTTTACAATTCCTTTTCTATTTGTTCTTTTTGTTTAATAAGAATTATAATTATTCCTAGTAGTACATCCCTGTAGGGACTGAGTGTTGCTCTGGTCTACATGGCCACACATTTCCTGGAATATGAGTGCAGAAGTGGATGATGCACAATAAACATGTGAAAAGCTAAGGAAGTGGGTCACTTCTCCATGTATTTTTCCCTGGTGAAATAAGAAGAATGAAAACTTTCACAGTTAAATAAAGGAATATTTGCAAAAATGCCCAAACTCAGAGACAAAATTGCTCCATATGTATATATATATTTTATTTTTCTTAATTTTACTTCCTGACATGAACTTCAAAAAACAAAATGTTTGAGTTTCAATTTATTTTTTAAAATAAAGTTAATGTGTAGAAGGTTTTATTACAGATTATTAATTGAAAACTTAACATTTAACAAAGAACTTGGACTAGATTATCTCCAGAGGTCCCTTCCAACCTTAACTTATCTATGACTAATGGACATCACTTAGTCAAAGACAAATTTTCAAATTATGTAAATTGGCATAGGCTTAGCTTTAATAGAATAACATCAGGATTCACTAGTTTGAGGGTTTGACTTATATTTTTTTTTTATCTTTATGTGAGTTAAGATCTTTCTCCATCTTTCTTTTCTTCACTCCAGTGAACTTTGGACTAAAAGCCAAGAAAAGCGTTATCCATCCACGGTCAGCTTCCAGCAACAGGTCGATGAGATTTTCCTTGTCATCAGAAAAGTCATACCCCAATGGCCTCGCAGCCTCTCCAGACAACGGGGGCCCCTTCTCCAATGGCTGCTCTCACCCAAAAGCTGGGGACCTGGTCCAGTCCTTGGTCAACGATGACATCGAGAAGCGGGTCCATGTGAACAAGGATGGGAGCTTGTCCGTGGAGATGAAGGTTCGCTTCCGTTTGCTCAATGATGAGACTTTGCAGTGGTCCACCCAGATCAAAAAGTCCAACCTGATGAATCGGCTGCCTTGTGAAGAGTCAGGAGTGGAGGAGGACAGTGGAGCAGATCCCCTACAGAAAATGAACCCAGAAGCCAGCTCGGAGGCAGATGATTCCTTATATCCCTGTGATATCGATTCCTACATGTCCAAACTTGAGGAATCGGAATGTGACGAGGCCCACTGTCACAGCTGTGGAAAGAAACACCAGGACTACGACATTTGGAAGAACCCCATGCACATGTCCCAGAGGGAAGAGCCCAGCATGCGAAGCACCTGGCACACGCGGTCGTCGTGCTCCAGCACATCTTCCCGGAGGAGAGTAGTCCACAAAAAAATGACATCCGTGGATAGCATCCACACCACATCCAGTGAGGAATTCTCTGAGCACATTGTGCGAGAGTCCTCATCCTACTCAGAGACGATAAAGAACAGAGTGGCGTATCGATCTGTTAAAAAGTGTGTGTGCCGAAGTGATTTATCTACCGGTGCTTCCAATGGAGAAGAGCAGCAGGAATGCACTCAGGCAAGCACAGGAAACAGCCAGAGGCCTTCATCCTTGGGCTTGATGTCACATTCAAGCTGTGAAAACAACCTGGATACTCAAGACAGCCCTGAAGACCAGGAGATCACCAAAATCATTTCACAAAATGAGGATGCAAATTGTTTCGAAGCGTCCTCTGTGAAGTGCTTGAAGGATGACCCAGAAGAGGTTGAAAGCAGCAGAGTTGGGAGTGTCATGTCCAGGTCATCCCTGCAGTCCAGGCAGAGCAAGAAGAATGTGTATGAGGAGGTGAGCAGCGTGGGCAGGAGCATGTCCTCCTCAAGCCTTCAGAAGGCAAATCAGGGAGACAACAGCCAGTGCTCCACCCCTGCCAACAGCGTGCACAGCAAGTCCAGTAACTGCACCACACCAAAAGAAAAGGCAGAGCAGGGTGACACCTCTGATGACAACCCAGTGGTGTCCTCTTTCTCCAGTGAGTCCTGCCCCAAGAAAGAGGCTGAAGAGGTGGAAGCAGAGCAGGAAGAAAGTGAAGTCAATGAAGTCAGCTCAGTGTCAGCAAAAACAAAGCCAAGCCAGTCAATCAGGGGTGAGAGCAGTGAAGGGGAACGATGCTCTACGCAGGGAACCCACCGTTCCAAGGCTAGTGACAGGAACAGCAAGAAAAGTGGCAGCGATGAGAACATTCCATGCAGTGTCTCTTGCTCTTCCAGAGGGTCCAAAAAGAGCAAACGCAGCCATGTTCATTTGGACGCACAGTCTGAAATATCTGTGTCTTCACTTGAATCCACTGCGAATAAAAAGAATTCCCTACATGCAGAAGATGCCAGATCGGGCAGCAGGGCATCAATTTACTCCAAAAGCTCATGTGAAATCAAGAAAAAATCTGCTGGAGACGCCATGTCTCATAAGTCAGGATCTCTTCACTCAAACATTTCATTTACCAGTGAACCAGAGGCAGCTGCAGGTCCTGCTGAGGAGGAGAGCTCAAAAAGTACTGCCAATGGCTACAGTGAATCCTCAAAAAGTTCAAAGAAGAGAAGCCATAAAGAAGAAAACAGCAAGCCATCATCCCTCTGCTCAAGTATTTCAAGTCCTAATGGAAAATCTGGAAAGGGTCATGCCAAGATTAGTTCTGAACCCTCTTCTTCAAAACAGGGAAGCATGAGTGGGAGTGTATGTTCAAAAGCTGACCACCGAACTGAGGATGGGATTAGGAATGGAAAACCCACAAGTAGCTCCTCAAGAGTCTCTTCAAAGTCAGAAATAAAAGATAAATGCCTGTTGACCCAGATATCCCAGGAAACCGATGATAGGTGTTCACAATCAAACATGTCTCTGTCTTCAAAATCAAGACAGACAAACACGAAAAATCTTCGTGTGAAGGTGTCAAACTCCAGCCGGGCATCGGTGTCGGAGACCATGTCAGTGTGCAGTCTGCACTGCCCTGCCCCACCAAAAGGGAAGCCAAAGAGAAAAAATATGCGTTCAACCATGTTGATGAATTCCTCCATCAGCAGCATTGGCACCGAGTCCGTGCTGACCGCAGGAAGAGAGCAGAAAGAAATTGTGGATTCCTCCAAAGCAACTTCCTACGGCTCTAAGTCCGCTGCAACCGAAGGAAATGGTCCAAATAAGAAAGTGACTGATGATTCTTGCAACAAAAAACCAGAGGAAGAGGTAGAAGACACAAGTGTTCAGGAGGAAGGGCGTGATTTAATGCCATCAGCTCTACCAAATACATCTCCAGAAGAAGTTGTGCAAGAGTGGCTCAGGAAAATCCCTTCGGAAACATTGCTTATGAAATATGAAATGGAGGATGATGGAGAAGAGGAACATGCAGAGTCGACCACTGAGGTATCACACTGTACAAATGCCGAGGAAGCCCCAGAGGAGGAAAAAGCTGAGGAAAAGAATGAGGAAGAGGAGGAGGCTGAAAAGGATGAAGCAAAGGATGAAGCAAAGGATGAAGTGGAAGATGAGAAAGCAGAAGACACAGCGATTATTGAAAAGGCTGAAGAATGCGTGACAAAGGAAGAAATCTCTGAGGTTGCACCTGAAGCTGCCGAGGCTGAGCAGGCAGAATGCAACAAGTCAGTTACATCCAGCCAAAATAACAACAAGAGAGACCTGCCAACCTCTGTCCAAACTTCTGTCCAGATCATGAAGGCCTTGCTCAGTTCAAAGCACGAGACCAAATTTGACCGATCAAACAGTTTGCCTGAAGTATCCCCCACAATGGGGAGGAAACTGAGTAACTCCGCCAACGTTTTGATTACTTGTCTTGCCAGTCTCCAGCTCCTTGATGAAGAGTCAGAGGATCCATCAGAAAACTCAAAACGTTTGAATAAGTCAAGGTACACGGAGCTGCTAAATATTTTTCAGGCCCTGTGGTTTGGGTGCACCGCTGAAAGGAGCGGCCCAAGTTCAGGCCAAGAGGCAAGCAAGCTGGCAAAGCCAGTGTCTGGGTCTAAAGCCCCAAAATCCATGGATCATGCCTTCACGCCCATGTCCTCCTCTGGGGTTGATGTTTGCAGTTGCTCTGGTGGCTCAGGAGAAGAGTGCGCAGCTGGTGCCACGTTGGTGGCGCAGAAAACCATGGAATGCAAATCAGCCGAGCAAATGGAAAATGCAGAGACTGGCACAGAACTGACTGAGGTTGAGGAGCAAAGTAAAGAGGAAGAGCAGCTATCCTGCCCTTCCACAGCCTGCTCAGAGGCAAAAGGTGAGGAAAAGGCAGAGTCTGCTAGAGAGGAGTCTGTAATCCAGGAGGAAGAAGAGAATAAAGAGGATCAGGGCAGTAACCATGAGCATGGTCAGGAGGAAGGGGGAGAAAATGAAAATGAAGAAGAAAGCAAATTAGCTGTAACTGGACAACAAGAAGAAGCTGAAGCTGTGAATGATGAAGTTCCACGAGAAAACCCTGAAGGAGAAGCTGACCAGCCAGAGACCACTGGTGATGCCAATGTCGGTGATGCTGATGTCGGGACAGAGCTGAAAGAGGAGTTGCAGGAGCAGCCTCAAGAAGAGTCTCCAAAAGACCCTGAGCCCACAGTCGATACATCCACCAGTGTGGGCACATCCCTTGTCCAGCAAAACTCCGTGGATCCAGACCCAACCTGGGTCCTGAGACTACTCAAGAAAATCGAGAAGGAGTTCATGGCTCACTATGTCAATGCCATGAACGAGTTTAAAGTCAGGTGGAACCTGCAGGACAACCAGCAGATGGATGCAATGATACTGGAGCTGAAGGAGGAAGTGAGTAAAAGGATACAAAAGAGCATAGAGAAGGAGTTGAGGAAGATCAGAAGCAGGGCTGGAAGGAGAATGCCAAGACCTCCAGAGGAGCCACCCACACACGAGTCCAAACTCCAAACTGAGCAGAGGAGATGGCGACTGCAAACTATGCATAAAAAGTCCCTCTTTGGGGACAAGAATGGTGCCCAGATGAAGCTGGAGGAGACATCAGACTTATCATTTGATGCAGATAATGACTTTAACCTTAGTGCAGCTTTGGAGGACAGCATTAGCAAACAATCCAGTGAGGAGGAATATTGTCCGTGTGACTCCTGTGTGAGGAAAAAGCTGGCTTCCAGACCTGCCAAAGCCCCTCTGGTGGCCACCAATGCCCCAGTCATGAAAGCCTTTGATTTGCAGAAAATCCTGAGGCTGAAGCAAGACGGCAATGAGGAAGCCATAGTCGCAGAAGCAGCCCAGGACACCAAAACACTTCCCAATGGTTCTGTGGAGGAAGGGGCAGAAAATGAGGAGAAGGATGAGGGGCAACCTCAGACAGGTGAAACAGAAGTGGAGGATGATGAAGGAAAAGAGCCAGAATTAAATGAAGATGATGGAGCAACGGTGAATGGAGATGGAGAAGTAGCAGAGAGTCAAAACACTGAGATGGAGGATGAGGCCAAAACTGAAGAAACCAAAGAAGAAGCAGAAGGAGGAGGGGAAGAAATAAAAGAAGAAGAAGAGGAAGCAAAAGAGGATGAGGAAGAGAAAGAGGAAGAAGAAATTACAAAGGCTGAAGAGGAGGAGGAAATGAAAGAGGAGAAGGAGGGTGAAACTAAAGAAGAAGATGAGGAAGTAAAAGAGGAAGAAGCAGAGGAAGAGGAACTAAATGAGGAGGAAGAGAAGGAAGCGGAAGAAGAGGGAGTGAAGGAGGAGGAAGAAACAAAGGAAGAGGAAGAGAAGGAGGGAGAGGAAGAAGGAAAGGAAGAAGAAGAAGGGAAAGAGGAAGAGGAAGGGAAGGAGGAAGAGGAAGAAGTAAAAGAGGAGGAGGAAGACAAAGAGGAGGAAGAAACCAAAGAAGAGGAGGAAGAGGCCAAAGAGAAAGAGGAGGAAGCAAAAGAGGAAGAGGAGGAAGCCAAAGAGGAGGAGGAAGAGGCCAAAGAGGAGGAGGAAGAGGAGGAAGCAAAAGAAGAGGAAGAAGAGGCCAAAGAGGAGGAGGAGGAAGAGAAGGAGGAAGAGGAAGAAGGAAAAGAGGAGGAGGAAGCCAAAGAGGAGGAGGAAGGGAAGGAGGAAGAGGAAGAAGCAAAAGATGAGGAGGAAGCAAAAGAGGAGGAGGAAGCTAAAGAGGAAGAGGAGGAAGGGAAGGAAGAAGATGAAGAAGCCAAAGAAGAGGAAGAAGAAGCAAAAGAGGAAGAGGAGGAGGAGGAAGCAAAAGAGGAGGAAGTGGAAGGGAAGGAGGAAGAAGATGAAGAAACCAAAGAGGAGGAAGAAGAACCAAAAGAGGAGGAAGTGGAAGGGATGGAGGAAGAAGAAGCAGAAGAAGAGACAGAAGAAGAGGCAGAAAGGAAGGAGGAAGAAACAAAAGAGGAGGAAGAAGAAGTAGAGGAGGAAGAGGAAGAAGCCAAAGAAGAGGAGGAAGAAGCAAAGGAGGGAGAGGAAGAAGCTGAAGAGGAGGAGGAGGAAAGGAAGGAGGAAGAGGAAGAAGCAGCAAAGGAGGAAGAAGAAGAAGAAACAAAAGAGGAGGAAGAAGCAAAGGAGGAAGAGGAAGAAGCCAAAGAAGAGGAGGAAGAAGCAAAGGAGGAAGAGGAAGAAGGCAAAGAAGAGGAGGAAGAAGCAAAGGAGGAAGAGGAGGAAGATAAAGAGGAGGAAGAAGAAGCAAAAGAGGAAGAGGAAGAAGCCAAAGAGGAGGAGGAAGAAGAAGGGAAGGAGGAAGAAGCAAAAGAAGAGGAGGAGGAAGGAAAGGAGGAAGATGAAGAAGCCAAAGAGGAGGAGGAAGAAGCAAAAGAAGAGGAAGATGTGAAAGAGGAGGAAGCAGAAGAGGAAGAAGTGCAAAAAGAGGAAGAAACAAAAGAGGAGGAAGAAAAGGAGAAAGAGGAAGAAGGAACCAAGGAAGATGAGGAAACAAAGGAAGATGAAGGTCAAACAAAAGAGGAGCAGGAAGTGGAAGAGGAAGAAAACCCAAAAGGGGAAGCAGAAGAAGAAGCAAAAGAGGAAGAAGAGGGAGAAAAAGAGGATGAAGAAACAAAGGAGGAGGAGGAGGAGGAGGAGGAAGGAAAAGAGGAAGAGGAAGAACAAGAAGAAGAAGCTCAAAATGAAGAGCAAGAAGCTGAAGAAAAGACAGAAGGTGAAGATGAAGGTGAAAATGAAGCTGAAGAAACAGAGGGGCCAGAGGATGAGGAAGTTGTGGCTGATGATGAGGCAGAGATGTCAGAATGCAGAGGAGATGCTGAGGGCTCTGGAACTGACAACAATCCTGAAGGAGATGCTGTGGAAGGAAATGAAGAAGCTGAGCAAGATGAAGCTGAGGCAGAAGAAGATGCAAAACCAGAGTCAGGAGATGAGGCTGAAGAGAAAAGCAGTGAAAGAGGCGAGAAACCTGATGAGAACAGTGAGGAACCTACCGGTGATGACCCTGACAATGCACATGAAAAACATGAAGACCAAGGCAACAGCAAAGTTTCTGAGAAAACCTCAAAGACCAAAGGCAAGAGAACTAACAAAAGGTTAGAGACTCTGAAAAAATCCACAGCCTTTTCTTGTTATTCTTCTGTCGGAAACTTCTCACAGCAATCCCAGAAGGGATCTGATGATGAAGAGGAAAGAGTAGAAGAAGAGGAGGTAGTCGAAGAGGAAGGAATAGTTGAAGAGGAGGTAGTTGAAGAGGAATGCAAAGGTGATGATAACCCCACTAGCGACCACCCAAATGGAGAGGTTCGCAGTGATGAGAGCTCCAAACCCTCCCAGATGTATCCTGACAGCGAGGAAGAAGAAGAGGACAAAGAATCTTCAGGTTCTGATCCTGTGGGAGATGAGGAGCAGCCAGATGCTGAAGGTGCAGATCCAAAGGCTGAAAACACTGAGGAAGTTCAGGCTGCTAAAAAGGAAGAAAACTCTGATGAGATTGACCAGGATGACCTGGACTTCTAGAACAGCTGACTAAAAACTGAGTTTTTCTTTCTTTCTTCCTTTCTTTCTTTCTTTTTTAAAAGTATATTTTCATTACATATTTCAGTATCTCCGGTGAGTTGAGCCCTCGTAATCGGCTTTTCTTCTGAGCTAAATGTGGTAAACTTGATCTTGAATCCTGTGAGTAATGTTGCATTTACCTGCCCTCATTTCTAGAGGGCTAGTAGCTCATTAATATCCTGTGGTCTCAATAGATAAGTGGTTTGGGGAAAGGGAAGGCTGTTTTGTTTGGGATACCTTCTAACTCCCACCCTTTAAGCCATGCTGTTTGCTGCTGGAGGGATCTGTGGCTCTGCTGGGCATCGTCTCTGAGTGACTTTGGGATGCCTTTCACCTGCTGCATGCCATTTTCCTGGAGAGATTGCCAATCCACAGAAACATGACAAAATCAGGATTCATTGCCAAAACCTGGTCAGAGCCCACAGAGATGTACATTCATGTACATTCATCTTCCTCCCTACCCTACCTTCCCTATACCCTCCATGTTCACCTTGCCCTCACCTACCCCACCTCCTCTGTATCCAGAAAAAAGGGTCTGAGATATCAAAGATTTTCCCCATTTTGCTTTTGTTTTTTCTTTCTGTTAGTAGATGTTGAGCTAATTCCTCATTTCACTGGAAGCCTCAGCATGGAAAAAGGTCTTTCCAGCAGATCCTCTTCCAGACCCCATTTCTTTGTACTGTGCTCATCACTGTAGTGGTAGATAAAAAAGATGAGTTAATTCACCCTGTCAGGTCTCTGAGAAGTGGCTGAACTCAATATTGACCAGATTAGGGATAGACCCAATCCCTTGTCATGTCCTTTACTATGCCAATGATGGTATTGAAGCACTTTACAACCATCTGGGATCCCTCAGACAATTTTGCACGAGGCCCTGCTCTAGAGCTAATGGGATTTGCAATGGCTCAGTGCCCCATCCTTGCAGACAAAATTTAAACTAATTTTCCCTTTAACATGAAAAAGCTTTGAGCATTTGTGCTGCAGCAAACAGCTGGAAGAGGCTGAAGCATTTATTGGAGAGCTTGGACTTTACAAACCACAATAGAACTGCAAACTTCATTTAGCGACTGTTTTTTACCAAATTGCAACTTTTTTTTTGTTTGTTTCCTCTGGGGAAATATAAACATTTCTGAATAAATGCCCAACTAATGCCAGGAGAAGTTTGACCATACCTCAGCTGCATACTTGTGTAAAGCTCTTAGGGACACAGTTAATTTTATCAAAAATTTGCAGGGAAAATAAAACTGAAAGGTTGAAAACAAAATGCCTTAAATTGTATGGAGAAAAAGTATGTGTGTAGTGTTGTGTTGGGTTTGTGAAGATGTATGCAAACATGTTTAAATAATCAGTATTCCAAATTAAGTAATTCCTGTGGTTTTCATTTCTAGAATCTATTTCTTAAACTTACAGCCAGAGATAAGATTTATTTCACTCAAATGAAGAACTCTGGTTGAGCTCCAGAGGCGAACACCTAATTTTGGGTGTCTGAGGAATAGGGGAGTTTGGGAGAAGCCAGTGGAGCGCTGGATCTCAGCTGAGCTGTTCCCACAAAGGCTGACAGTGCCTCCAGGGATATCATCCAGGGACAACAGCACCATCCTCCAGATGGAGAAGTTAAAATAACCTTCCTCAAAAGAAGGATAACCCCACCTGTGAGCCTCATGGAATCACAGAATGGTTTGGGTTGGAAGGACCCCGAACATCATCTGGTTCCAACCCCCTGCCATGGGCAGGGACACCTTCCACTATCCCAGGTTGCTCCAAGCCCTGTCCAACCCTGGACACTTCCAGGGATCCAGGGGCAGCCACAGCTTCTCTGGAAAACCTGTGCCAGGGCCTCACCACCCTCACGGGGAAGGATTGCTTCCCAACATCCAACCTAAATCTCCCCTCTTTCAATTTTTACACATAAAGAACATCAAGTCCAACTGTTAACCCAGCACTGCCAAACCCACCACTAAACCATGTCCCCAGGTTCTACATCATGTGTAGAACCCTTTTGGTTTCATAATCAGCTTTGTGACACATCAATTCATGCAGGAGTCCAAAAAGAACTGAGCCTGGTAGTCACAGCTTTGGTCCTGAAATGAGGCATAGACTGGAAGTGGTACATGTGGAGTGAACTCTAAACATTCCTGGTGAAATGTCTCCCCCTGAGACATCCAGACTCCCATCACAACCAACAGGGAGAGAGGGGCAAAGACTGTGATTCACCTGCAGCTCCCTTAGGAGGAGGGGGACTTCGCTGCCAGCAGGCACATTTCTACTTGCAGAGTGCACAGGGAGCCTAGACAAGTTCCTCAGATGAAAAATCACACAATCACAGAATTATTAGGTTGTAAAACACCTTCAAGACAGCCAAGTCCAACCTGTGACTGACCTCCACCTTGTCACCCAGACCAGAGCAGTGAGTGCCACGTCCAGTCATTCCTTGGACACCTCCAGGAGTGGGGACCCCACCACCTCCCTGGCAGCCCTTTCCAAAATGTCTCATGTGGGAAGAGCTGATCTCACTGTAGCTACTCTAAAGCATCTTATGTTGATGACTTTCAGGCTGTCAGGCAACAGCTCAAGCCAGTCATCCCATGCAAGTTTTAAAAATTTTTTTTTGCTCCAAGATCACAAAGGGAATGGCTTCAAGATCACAAAGGGAATGACTTCAAATTGAAAGAGTTTAGGTAGGATATTAGGAAAAAATTCTTCCTGTGAGGGTGGGGAGGCCCAGGCACAGGTTGCCCAGAGAAGCTGTGGCTGCCCCTGGATCCCTGGAAGTGTCCAAGGCCAACAGGGCTTGGAGCAACCTGGGATAGTGGAAGGTGTTCCTACCCATGGCAGAGGGTGGAACTGGATGATCTTTAACGTCCCTCCCAACCCAAACCATTCTGGGATTCTATGATTGCCTTTCTGTGCTGTTGCTAAAACCCACTGATGGAACTTAACAGGTTAGGGAGAGGGCAAACATTTCCCAGGATTTCTCCTGCAGCTGCTGACTTTGATCATGTTAAAGCTGCTTACACAGTCAACGCCACGCCCTACTCATGTTGAATCAGTCAGTTCCTCACCTGCAGAACAGGCAGGGAGAAAGAAACTAAAAGGAACACAAAAATGCAGTTGTCAAACCATGAAAACTGAAATCACCGAAGCTCCTGCCCAGGAGACCTGTCCCACTCATATCTGTGTTTGTCACCATGTCTGAGCAGTGACTCACACATATGCCAGTCACAGTCAGGGCAGAGTGAGCTCTGCTCACCAAAATCCCTACTCAGAGGGGCTGGGGGGCAGCCAGTGGGGATCCAGGGACAGATGTTGCTGAAGGAGGTGTCTCCTTCCTCCACTAGTCTCCCAGGATGGCCCAGAGCCTCCGTGAAAAGGATCCCTCGCAGCCACATCCCTCGTGCTTGCACGGCTTCCAACGTTTGCATTTCCCCTTGGCTGCCGTGACTCAGGCGCCTGTTGGGTCTTGCAGCTTCCCCTCTCCCTCTGACAGCACGGGAACACGTGTTCCCAGCCAGCTCCAGGGCTGTCACGTTCAGAGGGGCTGGGAAGATCACTCCTGTCACCACCTGGAGGAGATTACAGCTGCTGTCTTTCAGCAGGGCTGAGGAGGAGGAGGGAGCAGAGGCGGCGTGAGACTTGCACAGCCCTACTTCGTGTTTTCCTGGGATCCTCTGCCTGGCTTTGGGGTGGCTGTTTTTGTTTCTTTACCAGCCAGACAAATTGCTTCTTGATGTGCCTCGGTTTTGTTTGCCTGCTTGGTTTTGAAATGGGAAATATCCAGTGAAAGATGAGGAGGAGCATGGTGAAAACTCAAGTGCAAACCACGGAAATGAAGGAAATGTGCTTTCCAAAGCTGAGGTCTTTGCAGACGTGTGTGAGCAGACTCCTCTCACTAATGCAGAGCAATAATCCCCCTTCCCTGGTGGCTCCTTGTTGACATAGTGCCATATTTAGCTCCAACCACTTGAAATCCCAGCTGCCTGACAGGAAAGGGTGGTTTGTGGTTATTTCTGGACCTCAGACTCCTCCAGTAGGTTTTGCTCTGGAGGGCAGGGATAGTTTCCAAGCTGGTTGTGGATGTGCCCTGCAAGCTCCCTCTTTTTTTAATTGGAAGGTGGAGAACTTGCACCACAGGGCTTGAGGGCTCCTTGGCAAAGTGCAGGAATCAGTGCTCCTCCTGGATTGGATGGGATAGGAGCGCTCAAATCCGTGCACACATCAAGCTCCAGGCATTTGGGAGGTGCAGTGTTTTGCTCCAAAAGTGTGACACTCCTTTCCTGGGGGTGAATCCATCAGTCCCACTGCTCTTTCAGAGAAGCACTTCCTCAAGGATGCAGGAGGAGTGATTAGGACATGGGATAAAAAATATACAAAACTGGTTTAAACTCTGACCGTGCATTACATCCTTGGCCACACTCAGTCCCTGCAGTTTGCCCTGCTCCAGCTGGGATACCTTGAGCCAAACAGTTGGGAAAGAGTGTCTAAAGAAGGCTTGAAACAAACACAGGCTGCTTGGGGCTGTGGGATCTCTTGCCATCTCTTCTGTTGGAGCTGCCCTGCTTTTGGAGAAAAATTTTCCCAGTGTTGCAGGATAAACTCTTTAGAGAGAGGGACTCATTCTGCACTTCTGGATGGTGAACAACCCCGTCTTTCAAATCCCAGAAAAATGCCAAATGCCAAGACACCTCCTGAGCTGTGTCCATCCAACACAGCCTTTTCAGGAGGTGATTCAACTGGGGATTCCCTAATTATTCCAGCCCTTACCTTTTTGGTGTGGTCAGCTAGGTGTGTACACATCCTCTACATGCCAGGGAAAGAGAGGGATTATTTAGGGAGGAATTCCTGATATTCCTAACCTCAGGCTAAAGGCAGAAGAAGAGGTATTTTCTGTGATCCTCTAGAAAATATGAAGCCTGGAGATGTTTATTTTCTCATGCCCCTCAGCCACAGACCCCATGACCTTGTCAGGCTCAAGGAGCAACCTCTGTAACCCCACAGCCGCTTCTAATTTTAACTCCCTGCCCTCTGATCCGAGCACCAGGGTTTGTGCAGCTCCAACAGGAAACATCCCTGCTGACCTTTCTAATTCCAGGAGCCTGATGCTTTCTTATCCCTGCAGTCCACAGGAAAACCCCTACCTAAGAGCCACCTGCACTGTTTGCAAGGAGTCACATTTTGCTGCAGCTGAGAGGATCCAGCCCTGCTTGGAAAAGGATGTGTTTATTCTCAGCCCTGTGGTGTGAAAGTGGGGCTGGAGTGTGAGGGTGGAAAGGTCAGGCTGTGACAGGCTGGTGGTTTTTTTTTTTCCCTCAGTAAAAAGGGCTCTGCCCATTGCAGAGTCCTGGCCGACAGACGTGACATGTATTAACCTTTCAGCTCTTGCATAAAGGATGGTGCTGGGGCTCATTTTCCAGTCTTAAAAGAGCTGAGCCAGGCTCTTTCAGGCCTGTGACAGAGAGGGAGTGGGTGTAGGAGCAAGGTCAGGACAGTGCTTCCTAAGCGGATGGAAATGCTTCCCTGTGGTGCCTAATTAGTCTATTCCAGCACAGAAATCCTCCCCTGCACCAGGCCCGACCTGGGAGCTCTCCCTGGTCCCAGGGGCAGTCCATCCTTGAGGGAGGGGATACTTTGGCTCCTGTTCTGGTACTCCTGATCCCCTTGCAGAGAAGGCTGTAGGACTCATCCAACAAACACCATCCTTCCCGCTGCTACCCCAAGGCATCCTCTCCATCACAGCAACCTCAGCCACTCAAGGCTAATTCCATGGGAAATTTCATGAGTGGCATGGGTAAGTCTGCAAAAAACTCTTTGTTGTGCACTAAAACATAAGAAGAATGATTTGTGGGTTGCTAAATATTCAAATTTCTGTATTTCTTTTTCAATTATCAGTTTATTCACACATTATCCAGAGCAGGAACTCTGCTAAGTACAAGGAAGCAACTTCTCCTCTTGAGAATCCCACAGAGCAGCAGGACTCACCCTCCTTAAGGAGTCAGGAGCAGGCAAGGAATGCAGCCAGGTATGGCTCTCCCTCTGTCTGTCCTGTCCTGGCTGTCCCTCCTTGCATCAGACACCTGATTCATCAAACCTCAGGGAGGGCAGGCACAGCCCAGTGCTGCAATCCCTGCAGGAATTCACAGAGTCACAGAATGCTTTGGGTTGGGAGGAACCTTAAAGCTCACCCAGTGCCACCCCCTGCCATTGGCAGGGACACTTTCCTCTATCCCAGGTTGCTCCAAGTCCCATTCAACCTGGCCTTGGACACTTCCAGGGATGGGGCAGGATAATGCTCTGCTCTGGGCAGGATAATGCATTGTCCTTGAGGAAGAACACAGCCCTTCTGCTCTCTCACCTTGTGGGCTGCACATGCACCTCGCTGACCCCACACACCAGCTAAGGTGTATTTGGGGAGTTTTAATCTTGCCTTGATCTTTATGGTGACATCAGACATGTTAGTTGGTTTGGGCTGCTAAACCCAGTCACATGATGGAGCAGAAAGGGATTTCACATTAAAATCTGCAATGATTTGAAGAACAGGGGGTTTGCTGTTAATAAAAATATCCCTGTGTTTCTGATAACCCAATTTACATTTTATGGCACAAGCTTTGATCTCTTCCCAGTCTCCCACTTTGTCCCAAACCTAACCTTGAAGGCAAACTCCCATCAGTCCTAACATGCTTTATTTCACTTGGCCTCCCAAGAAACCTGAAGAGTAAAAATAGATCCATAGGGTCATAGAATGGTTGGAAGGAACCTTAAAGATCATCCAGTTCTGACCCCCTGCCATGGGCAGGGAATAGAAGGACACTAAGGAGTAACCTGAGGACAGAGCCATAATGCTTGTCCCAGAGGTGAGAAACATTTAATTGGACCTGGCACCATATTGCACAGCTAAAAATTCCATCCCAAGAACACAAATTCACATCAAGAATAAAATTTTGGAAGGTACTAGTGTAGTCATTTAGCTTTCTGAGCAGTAATGTAGTAACTTAGTTTTCAGCCCTGGGGATGCGCCTCACAAATAAGAAAACTTAAGGAATGAGACCAAGCTAATGAGGGCTCTGGCAATATCAGCCCACCCCAGCAACATGTGCTGGGAGGGAAGGAGAACTGAGGAGCAAATTGTGCCTCTCACATGTGAGAGATGTTTCTTATCTCACCACTGCCCACGCTGCAAGGATTTGGTTACATCAGATGTGGTTTGGAGCTGTCAGCCGGTCCCAATAAGGGACCACATCTAATCTCATCAGGTTTCACCTTCCTGTGACATCCCTGAGCAAGGAAAGAGGATTGTGCATCTCTGGCCACACCCTGGATTCACATCACATGTGGGAGGGCTCTGCTGGAGAGGAAGGACAGAAGATGGGGAAAAAAATGAGCCCCCTGTCCCCCTCCCTTCTCTCACTTTCCTGTTGCTCCTCCCTGTCTCTTCCTGTCTGGTGGTGCTGGCAGACACTGACCTTTTCCCAGCAACATGACAGGAATCCAGTGTCCCTCTTGGACAGGGGCAGCTCTGGGCTGTTCCCTGCCAGGGAGGCAGGGAAGCACCAAGGGGAGCTGGGAGAACCCACAACCCACAGCCATGGAAGAAAAGGATTCAGGAACAGAGCCTCCATCCTCAAACAGGGTTCTGGAAACACGAGCAAGTACAGGAGTCTGAGTCTCTTTTCCAAATCAGGAGTGATTCTAACAATCCTGCTCTTGGTTTTTGCCATGTCAGAGCAGACCAGCTCATGGGGAGTGAAGGGATGGATTTGTATTAGCTTCATTAATAATCATGAATTGGACTTCAGATCTATGCTAATTACATCTGCAGTTGGTGCTAAGATGGGAAGGCTTTTACCATTTCCTGACCCTCAGGATCACAAGAGACAACTCCATGAGCTGGGTGTCATAAAAGAGTCTTGTTGATTTGTGGGGATGATCCACAGAAAGAGGAAGATCCACTTTGCTCTGGCATGGAAATACAAACCTGGAGAGGAATTTGAAACAACACCACTGCCTACATGTTATCAGGAACACCTACAGGCTGGAATTTCTCCAGTTAACACATTCATAGGCCTTGATCATCACAGAATCATGGAATGGTTTAGGTGTGAAGGAATCTTAAAGCTCATCTTGTTCCAT
Organism: Urocynchramus pylzowi; assembly: GCA_013397555.1. Classification (NCBI taxonomy): domain Eukaryota; kingdom Metazoa; phylum Chordata; class Aves; order Passeriformes; family Fringillidae; genus Urocynchramus; species Urocynchramus pylzowi. Next base: position 333,040 of record VZRH01003978.1, on the reverse strand, counting down.
GAGAAGGGACACCTTCCACTACCCCAGGTTTCTCCAAGCCCTGTCCAGCCTGGCCTTGGACACTTCCAGGGGTGGAGCAGCCACAGCTTCTCTGGGCACCCCAAGCTTCTCACCACCCTCAGAGGAAGGAATTTTTTTTCCCAATATCCCCTCTAAAGATCTGGTCAGTGTTTCCAGAGCAGGCTATACCATGCACAGCCAGCAAAAACAGACACAGAAATGTTTTCTCAAGTCTCACCAGTGTCTTTCAGTCAGGGGTATAAGCAGAGAACAGAGCTCTTGAGTGGTCTCAAGATGTCCCATCTGGAAGGTGTTTTTCTTGGCATGACTCATCCATGGGGAAAGCATGATCTTCCATGGCAATGCCCTAACTGCTGGAATATCCAATCCTTGCCATGCACCACTGGATACTTTGATGGCAGAGAAGCAGTGCAGAATACCTATGGATTAGTGCCCTTTGCTATAACTCAGAAAATACAGGCTCAAGCCCCATATGGAGCTATTTTAACAAGGGCATCCTGGCAATGAGGAGAGAGGGTCTAACTGCTCAGAAGGCAAGAGATTCCTTCCTCCTGCTGCACAAATTTGTGCAAGGAACAAGATGGCACCTTCTACGTGCACCCTCTGGATCAATCCCCAAAGCTAAGCAGGTAGGGACATGCTCAGCTGGTGAATCCCAGCAGGGTTTAGGGGTGAGTAAGCTCCTCACTGATCATCACTGCTGAGAATCAGGCAGCTCCAAACATGTCCTGAAATGGAGAAATTTGTACCTGGTGAGGACTGGACTGATGGGAATAAAGAGCCACTGGTGCATCTAGGGGTAGGTGGTGGCAAACAATTCCTTTTGGGAATTAACTACTCTAAAGGTTTGCAGCACTGAAATCCCAGGAGAGATGAATAGCACAGGGCCTTTGCTAAGGTCAGGGAATCCAGAACACCAATTTTTTGAAGAGTCAGACTCACTAATTTCCTTCATCCCTGATGAAGCAGAAGCAATTCACTCAGCAGAACTGGGCATTGTCCTCTGCTCTTTGGTGACAGGGACAGGACACAGGGAATGGCTGGAGCTGTGCCAGGGAGGGTTAGGTTGGATATCAGGGAAAGGTTCTTCCCCCAGAGGGTGTTTGGGCACTGAACAAGGCTGCTAGAGATCCAGGAGCATTTGGACAACACTCTCAGGCATGCACAGGGTGGGATTGTTGGGGTGTCTGTGCAGGGCCAGGAGCTGGACTGGGTGATCCTCGTGGGTCCCTTCCAGCTCAGGATATTCTGTGATTCTACAACTTTCCTGTGGCAATGAAGAGGAGGAGAGAAAGGCCACTACAAAGACAATGGAAATCTCATCTAAAGACTAAGGAATTGCCTCCCAGTTTGGGGAATGCTGGGTGAATGTTGATGGGTGATGAACTGAAGGTTCACCATGCCTTCCTGGAGACCCTGGTCACCCTGCTGGGGTCCCCCAGTCACAGGTGGACACATCAGGGAAAGAGCAAAGCAATCCTCACCCTTACCAGATGTAAGGGCATGTGTAACCTCAGGTCCATACAAATCCCTGCAGTCCTTGGACATCCGTGCCAACATTCCATCACTTCCTTGCATCCATAAATACATGCAGCCCTCCCACCTCCCTTCCATTCTGGACTCCCCTCAGCACCAAAAGCTGCAATTCAATTTACTAGGGATGAATGAATTTGGATTAAACTGGTGCCACGTGTACAAGTGGCAGCTGTTTTGTCATGGACGTGATGCACAGCAGACTCTCCTGAGTATTTGCCCAAACTTCACTGACAGGAGGGGCTTGCCCTCTGCATGTGGCAGCTCAGGAACCAGAGAGCACCTCAAGTGGCACTTGCTACCTGTGTAAGGACAGGTGAGTCACCCCTGCTCCCTGTAACTGGTGTTTAACAGGGAAGTTCACCTGGGGACAGCTGCAGGTGCCCTCCCTGGCTTCCCATGCCCATGAACTGGAGCTGTCTGTAAAGTGAGGTGAACTCTGCCCTGAGCATCAAGGAGAGAAAGGATAAAGCAATAAAATCCTTTAATGGTTTGGGTGGGAAGGGATGTTAAAGATCATCCAGTTCCACCCACTGCCATGGGCAGAGACATCTTCCACTATCTCAGGTTGCTCCAAGCCCTGTCCAACCTGGCCCTGACCCTTCCAGGGATGGGGCAGCCACAGTTTCTCTGAGCAGGTACTCACAAAGTGAGTCAGAGACTCGCTGAGGGAGAAATTTCACCTTTACTGGATAGTGCATGCCATTAGTGCATCCCAGTAATTCATCCCAACTGGCAGAGAGTTGTATTTTTTCAGGAATGGTATTACAGCTGCAGGAACTCCCAGACCTGGGAAAAATATTAATAATAATCCAAGCATAAAGTATGAAGTTTGGCCACTAGAGTGAGTTTCTTGCTGCTTTTACCTTTTCCAGAAAAAAGGTGTTGCATTTGGATCTGCACATTCCAGGTGGGGCAGCCTAGCAAAAGACCACCCTGTTTCCATGTTTGCAGTCCCTTCCTCCTCTGTGAGCTCTCTGTGGAGTTTTCCCTCAAGGCCTAAAGAGAGGAAAGATAAAACCCCACAACATGGGGCAGAGGAGAAATCAGGCAACTGGACTGAGACACCACTGGAATAATCCCTGTGATTATATATAGTGGTCATATGGAGATATTTAATGATAACAATCTCAAGAAGCCCAGCAATTTAAGAAGGTTGGAATGGGACTTTTTTTTACAAGATCATGCAGTGACAGGACAAGGGAGAATGACTTTAAGCTGATAGAGGGCAGGGTTAGATGGGATATTGGGAAGAAAATCTTCCCTGTGAGGGTGGGGATGCCCTGGCACAGGGTGCCCAGAGAAGCTGTGGCTGCCCCTGGATCCCTGGAAGTGTCCAAGGCTGGGTTGGATGGGACTTGGAACAGCCTGGGATAGTGGAAGGTGTCCCTGCCCATAGCAGGAGGTAGGAACTGGATGTTCTTGAAGGTTCTTTCAAACCAAACCAATCCATGATTCTGTGATTTTGGAAGAACTGAGTACACTAAGCATGAACAGGTTGTACCCCAACCCTTCAGAGATGGAATCACAGAGAGACAGACTGAGACAGGGAAATGGGTTAAGTCAAAGAAAAGTAGAAAAATGGATTACAGAAAAATGTAAAAAGATCAAAAAAGAGAGGATGACAAGACCACAACATTGACATGGAGGGAAGTGCTCCACCACTACAGAGAGCAGTGTAAATAGATCAGGTGTGCCAGAAATAAGTGAAACTACCACATCACCATCCAGTTCCTCTCTATACACTGAAAAAGAGTTTCTGCCTGTCTTTTCTTGTGCAGGCAAGTTTCCTGAGGCTGGGTTTAAAGAGTGTGATGTGTGTTTTCTTGCCTTATCCACACACACAGCTCTTCAGTGAACTGCAGAAATAAACACAGGTGGACAAAGCACAGGAACACTGCAGCAGGAAAGATGGGAAGAACGGGCAGGGCAAAGGGAGGAAGCAGCAATGCAAAAAGGCAGCTGGGAATAGCTGGGGATCAGCTGTAAGAGGAAGACTTCAGTTTGATATATGGTGCCAGAGACATTATTAATGATTTGCTGGTTTTTACCTTTAAAAACTTGGGGGGGATTATTTATTATGTCACCACAGAGCTCATATGATCTATGGAAGGGGCAACAATATGTACCTGTTCCTGGCCTCTCAGATTCACTGCATTTTTAAAGCCTTTAATTAGGATTTAACTCTGCATTCCTGGCACAGAGGAAGAGTTTGTGGTGTACTTAAAGAAAAGAAAAACCATTCCCCTTTGCTTGAAATATCCCATTTGATCATGAATGAACAGCTCTGCTGAGAGTCATCACAGCATTTTCACAGGTCAAAGGATTTATTTTCCTCTGAAAATAATGAATAACCCAGGGAAACCCAACTGGACTAGAAATATTGCTAAAGCCCTTCCATTGGTGAAGTTAGCCAGGAAAGCAGTGGGCATTAGCTGTGTTCTGAGTGGGAATCTCTGCACAGGTATTATGACTTTGGGAGAAAATGCCTGTGATTTGGGTCCAGAATCATCATTTGAGGCTGGGGAAAGGCAGGAGCTGCATATCCAACTCAGACAACGTCCTCATTTGCCATGTACAGGCAGAACTGCAGATAACCCACAATTACTGATGTCCTTAGCATCATCTTAGTTTTCCCCTGGAAATCCTTCATCTCTTCTCTTCTCTTCTCTTCTCTTCTCTTCTCTTCTCTTCTCTTCTCTTCTCTTCTCTTCTCTTCTCTTCTCTTCTTTTCTCTTCTCTCCTGGTCCCCAGGTGGGTGACAATGGCCTTTCAGAAGCCTAAATCCCTCTTGGCCCCTGTCTTCTGTCCCCATGGATCACACTGCAGACTGTGGCCATCCTCTCTGAGGATCCAAAGGGATTGCACTGGGCATGGCATAACCTGGCAGTGAGTCAGCCCAAAATTACAAGGGAAGAGAGGAAAGGTGATGGGTGGCAAGAAATGGGGTGAGTGAACTGTCAGAGAAGAGCAGCTCAGTGCAGGCACACCCAAGGGTGAAGGTCAGTGCAGAGGAGGTGGATGTGAAGGGCTCCTCCCAAAGCTCCAGGATGGAGAGTGCCTGGCTCACTCCAGCTCTGCCTGGCACTGATATCTGGGGTGAATTTTGAAGCTGTATGGTTGAGAAAAACAGATTTTCTGGATCCCTTGGTTCTCTGCATGCACTGAGAAATCCCAAAAGCACTGCACCAGGCTGAACTTGCCCTTTGGGCAGCAGAAGGCTCCAAATTTGCAGGTAGGGTGTAGCCATGGCACTGAGGAGACAGAGACCTCAGAGGCTGTTTTATTACGTTCCAGTTCTCCTCCATGAGCAAAGCTCCTATTCCTGGTGATTTGGAGAAGAAAAATAATAAAACAATCAGAATAACTATTCTGAATAGAGGGGAAATGCACTTTTATCCTGCTCCTGGCCTGATTCTTCCCCTCCTCAATGCCTCGCTGAGGGCTTTTGTTGGTTGATAGCTTCAATGTGGGACTGAGGATCTGGGTGTTCATTCAGTTAATACCAAGAGCACTTGCAATGGACATTTTCCTGCCCAGGGGCACCCAGGCTCCTTAATTCCACCTGCCTGGGATTTGGGTGGGTGGGAGTTGGGTGTTGGGGAGGTAAGGAGGTGATTCATCTGTGGTTGTCTCATGGTGATGATGGCAAGTTTCTAACAGAGGTAGAATCAAAAAATCCTGAAATGGTTTGGATTGAAAAGGACCTTAAAGCTCATCCCATTCCATCCCCAAGGGCAGGGACACCTTCCTCTATCCCAGGTTGCTCCAATCTGGCCTTGGACACTTCCAGGCATGGAAGACCACTTTTTCTTGTGTGATTTTATAGATTTAGTCCTCAGGACATGGTTTGTTCTCATCACTCCTGCACCATTGGGATACGACCTGCAAATCCTCACACTGGACTGTCCCAGGATGAGGCTATGAGGAAAGAGGAAAAGGGATGGCCCAGGTGTCCCAGACTCATCCACCGTGATCTTTTAGCAGGAAAGTGAGGTACAGACAGCAAAATGTGAGGAATAAAGCTCAAGACAGAGCTGACATGAGCTGTGGGATGAGCAGAGCCACCAATAATTCAAAATGTCCATTATTATTCTCATTAGAGTGCAAGGAGGCATTAGGGGATCATGGATGTGATGTGACTTTCCCGAAACCACTCCAGGCACAAACCAATTCCTGTCTTCCAAGCTGCATTCCCACCATTTCCCATCCTATCTGCAAGCAGAGTCTCATATCAGCCCAAAAACCCAGCTGCTGCCAATCAGGAACAAAAGAATTAAGAAAAGACCATCTGAAAAATCCAGTGGTCCTTGAGCAAAGAAAGAGGTCTCCACATACCCTGGTGGTAAGACTTTAACCTAAGCTGAAATTAAAACAGAAATAAGACATGGTCCCTGCTTAATTTAAAGCAAACATTTGCCATTGAAACATGCTCCAGTTATTAAAATTAATTACATAAATGAGTAGCAGCCTGAATTAACTTTTGGTTGAACCATTTACCCAAGCTGAGAGACTCTGAGGCTCATTTTTCAGTCTCAGTCTTGCTGGGGATGATATAAAGCTCCCCACAACCTCTGTGGCCTGGAAGAAGCCAGGCTCAGTCAATACCCCCTCAGAATGACAGGTCCCAAATCCCACTGTGAGCTGTGATGGATTGGCTGGGGTGAGATTTCATACATCTCCTGCTTTCAGAGGGGACCTGACACAAATAATTGGCGTCGCTTTTGCTGGGACCGTGCCAAATGCTGACAAAACAGTTCCTAATCAGAAGTGCTGGGATTTGTGAGCTGGACAACAGGGAGGTGTCACTGTGGCAGTGAGCTCGAGGGGTCTCAGCTGGCTGGGACAGAGTGGCTTCTTGGCTGGTGCAAGAGCTCGGTGTTGTGACAAAGGCTGGTGGCACCAGCTTGGCAAGAGCTCTCCAAACAGGGAAACCCAGCTAAAGTCTCACCCTGAGTCCTGGGGAGCTCAGGGGTTCAGGAGAAAGGGCATCAGCCCCTTTTTCTGCAAGTCAGCCCCTAATCCTCTCTTGGAAGACCCACAGGATGCTGCCACACAGGATGGGGAAACATTCATTGCTGCCATGTGGTGCTGCATCACTGTATATGGTTTCAACCCTAAAAATCAGATTATTTCTACAGTTGTTAAAGAGTGACAAGGACTAGTGACTTTCTCAACATCCCAAAGGGAGTCTGGATCCAGGGCATGACCCTGTTTTCCCACAAAACTCCTCCTGCACCACTGTCCCCCACCAGCTTTTCACCGAGAGCAGGCTGTGCCCCCAGTCCTGGCTCAGCCCCCAGCAGCAGCAATCACAGCAGGCACAGGGAGCTGTTCCCTGGGGAATTGATCCATCCTGACAGGCTCCTGGGATAAATCAAAGTTATCTCCACTGAGCCAGGGGGGTGTCTGATACCACAGCACAGTCTCACTGAGGAGTTTCAGGCTGTAAGAGGGATTCACCCAGTAAAAACACTGTATTTTCATCCCTAAGAACTTGGCTTTGGAGACACATGAATAGGGGGAGGGTTTTTTTCCACGTCCCCAGGGCTTTCAAAGGCTGCTGAATTGTCCTGCTCCTCTCCCACTTTTCCTTTGCCGCATTGTTAGCGTTATCAACAATTCCCATGCTATAGCACCACGCAGGAAAATAATTCCACACCTGGCACTGGGCTCGTATCCTGTCTGCAGGGGCCACAGGGCGAACAATCGGGTCTGCAGCTCCCGCATGGCACCGAGCACGGAGCGGGGAAGGAAACCTGGGGCAGCGGCACAATTGGCGGGGAAGCACCGGCCGCGCTCCGAGTAAATTTGGCCGCCGTCGGATTTGCTGCTGGAGCTCGGGATTTAGGGACACGCGTGCGTTGGACGCCCTCTGCTGCTGATGAATGTGAGTTTATCGTGTTTCTCTTCAGGAATGGCATTCCAGGCCGGACCCGAGGTCGCGGAATCACAGAGTCATAGAACTGTGGGGTGGTGGAATCACAGAACCATGGGATCATGGAGTCATAGAACAGCAGAATCACAGGAAGAACCGTGGAATCATGGAATCATGGAGCCAGGACATCACAGAATCATGGAACCACGATATCATGGAATCGTGGAATCATAGAACCATGGAATCACAGAATCATGGAATCATAAAATCACAGAGCCATGACATCACAGAATCATGGAATCTTAGAACCATGGAATCACAGAATCATGGAATCATAAAATCACAGAGCCATGACATCACAGAATCATGGAATCTTAGAACCATGGAAGCACAGAATCATGGAATCATAAAATCACAGAGCCATGACATCACAGAATCATGGAATCTTAGAACCATGGAATCACAGAATCATGGAATCATAAAATCACAGAGCCATGACNAATCAGAGCCATGACATCACAGAATCATGGAATCATAGAATCATGGAATCCTAGAGCCACGACACCATAGAATCATAGAGCAATGACATCATAGGATCATGGAATCATAGAACCAGGGAATCATGGAGCCATGACATCATGGAATCATAGAACCATGATATCATGGACTCATTAAATAATAAAATAATGGAATCATGGAATCATAGAGCTGTGACATCACAGAATCACAGAGCCATGACATCATAGAATTATAGAGCCATGATATCATGGAATCATGGAATCTTGAAATCATGGAATCATAAAATCATAGAGCCATGACATCACAGAATCATGGAATCTTAGAACCTTGGAATCACAGAATCATGGAATCCTAGAATCAGAGCCATGATGTCATAGAATGATAGAGCCATGACATCACAGAATCATGGAATCATGCAATCCTAGAGCCATGACATCATAGAATCATGGAATCATAGTACCAGGGAATCATAGAGCCATGACATCACAGAATCATGGAATCATGCAATCATAGAGCCATGACATCATAGAATCATGGAATCATAGTACCAGGGAATCATAAAGCCATGACATCACAGAATCATGGAATCCTAGAATCAGAGCCAGGACATGATAAAATCGTAGAACCATGATGTCATGGAATTCTAGAACCACAGAACCATGATACCATGGAATCATGAAATTATGAAATCACAGAATCATAGAATCATAGAAACATAGAATCACAGAATCACAGAGTCACGGAATCATGGAATAACAGAATGACAGAATGGTTTTGGTTGAAAGGGACCTTAAAAATCATCTAATTCCAAGCTCCTGCCATGGACGGCTCTGTTTTTACATAAATATGGAGCATAAAATGGTAACAACAATATGGACTGGAAGGGCCCTGTAGGCATGCCCTACCCCCAAAACAAAATGATTTTTCCTTGAATTCTGATTGTTGCAGCTTTTCCCATCTTATTCTTAAACCTTCTTTTGAATGATATTTTTCCCTGTTCCATTCTGCTCCTCCAGCAGTTTAACAGCACAGTCAGTTGACCTCCAGTGCTGCATCCCAGTAGTACAAATGCAGCCATTGGCTCTAAATTCCTCAGTAGCTCATCCAAAATTTCTCTTTGCCCAGGAAAGCTGTGGCTGCCCCAACCCTGGCAGTGTCCAAGGCTACGTTGGACGGGGCTTGGAGCAACCTGGGATAATGGAAGGTGTCCCTGCCCATGGCAGGGGATGGAATGGGATGAGTCTTAAGGTCCCTTCTAATCCAAACCATTCTAGGATTCTATGATTGAGGTCCCCACAACCATCATCCCCATATCTCACAGAGTTTCTGAAATTCTGGAAAGTGTGGCTCAGCTTTAGCTCTCAGGATCATAACTTTCTCCATCCCTGGATGGCACACTAAAGTTGTGGACACAGACCTGACCTTTCAGATTGAATCTTCTTCCAAAACCTCTCAATTTTCATTGACTTGCCCTCCTTTTCTGACAAGATCTCCACACTGGGCTGGCATCCTCCTGAGGTTACCTGATCACTAGGAGAGGGAGAAGGTGCTTTCTAAAAGGTGTATCTTGCTTTCAGCAAAGGCTTGGAATTACCTGATTTAATAATTGTGGCTGTGCCAGAGGGATTTTTATCCAGGATGAAATATGTTTGGTGACGTATGCAAATGGAAAATACCCTGCATTTTCTAGTGATATCAAGATTTTTTAATTGGAACTTTTAAGAAATCCCTTTGTCACTTCAATCCCTCTTTCTTTCCAATGGTGCTGTGATCCTACAGCCCAGGGAGCAACCTGAGGCAGCACATGTCTGAGAGAAAGTGCCTTGTGGGGTCACATGGGAACACACACTTTGTGGACTGATTTCTGGAGTCCTGGAGTCAGAAACAGCATCCAGACTGTGCTCTGATTGATTTTGAAGGCACACTGATCCTGTTTCAACACCTTGGCATCCAAGAAAAACCCTAAGGGAATCAAAGACCCAGTGCCCAAAGTTTAGGTACCCACTCTGAATCATTTAATGTTGCAGAAAAACTTCATCCTCACCTGTCTGCTGACAAAAGCAGTCAGGAGGATTAGGGAAGGCTTAGGTTCAAGTTCCTCATCCTAGGGGTGCTTCAGACCAACACCTGTTAATTGCACCAAGGTGTAATGGACCTTAGGATGAGCCAGGCTGTGGTCAGGGGTCCTTTACTCCACAAATGACATTTGCCCACCCTTTGGGCCTTTCAGAGCCACTGTCACTTGGGGAGCACCCGTGTAGGAGCTTTGTTGGTGGCTTGCTCCAGCAAACAGTCAAGGTACCTACAAAGAGTAGGATTTTATTCAGGATTCTCAGCTGCTTAGGACCTCTTCCCACCCAAATTCAGGACATCTTCTCACTCAAATTTCAATCCCTTATGCCCACCCTGCCCAGCTGTGTCCCCCCTGCAAAGGGTGTCCTCTGTTTTACACTCCCAGCCAGCTCACACAGGTGACTTACAATTCCCAGACCCCACCCTTGTGGGTGTGATTTTCAGGAAAGCCAGGGCAGTTTGGATCACTGGGTTTTTTTTCCCAGTGAGAGGAGGCCGACAGAGTTTTCCAGTAAGGTATCTGAACGAGCCCCCCACTCCCAGAGGAGCTGGATGCCTCCTTCAGCTCCCAGGCACGAAGGCACTTCCAAGCCGTGTCCCGTGATGCTCCGTGGAGGTGACAAAGCCCACTCCTGTCCCTCCCTCTCCCTGGTCCCACCTGCACCCAGATGTGGCAGCACTCCAGGCTCCCAAGCACTGATGAAAGTGTGGAGATTTACTTCTGGCGTTGGGAAATATTTCATCTTGACAAAACAACAGCCACATTTCCTGTATCTGTACACAAAAGAAATAACAGGCAAATGTGTATCGAGTGGATTTATCTACACAGGATTTTGCCTTACAAGGAACAATGGAAACTCAAATCCATGTGGTTGCCCAACCACAGCAGAGTGTTTGGATTTTATTTTTTTTTTTTTTTGGAAAATATTGTGCATAGGGGAGTTCCTTAACACAGCAAGACAGCAGGCAGCTTCCTGTTATGAAAACAGTCAACAACTTGACATTCAGCATCTGACATTCCCTGGACCCAACGTGACAAACAGGGCTGATAACGATCTGCCACAATAGGTACAATAGCACCCCCATAAAGGAATAGGACGTGGACAGAGCCTCAATACACAAATATCCCAAGCCATCTCTTCCAGCTTCTTTTATACAGTAGATAATCTCATCCTGCTTTCCATATTTTCCCAACATTGATTCATTTCCCCTCAGGCAGGGGTCAAAGTGGGAGCTGGGTGTTTGACACCACTTTCTCGCAGGTCTTTGTAGTTCAGAGGCAATGGGTTGAGATCTGAAAACTGTTTACTGGGTTTCCCTTCCTCCTGCAATTCATGATCCCTGCATTTCAATGCCACAGCTGCTGGAGTCCTCTAGCTTGTCCCCAGAGTCACCTCCTCGATCTGAATTAAATCCCAGAAGCAAAAGAAAAAATAGTGGGAACCTCTTCCCCCTTCAGTGACCCTGGTAATGGATGCTGGATCTGCCTTTTTTCCTCCCTGATTCCCTATGCCCTCCCCACAGTGATGCTCTGAGTTTCTCTGCTAAGGCTGCAGAAGAAATATCAGATAATATTAATTTCCCACCATGTAAGTGTTGGATGAACTTTTCCTCCATCTGAAAGTGACTGCAAAAATAAAAGAAGAGGATCTCCCTCGCTGCTACTCAGTTTCTAGGCTGCCCAGAGAAGCTGTGGCTGCCCCTGGATCCCTGGAAGTGTCCAAGGCCAGGTTGGACAGGGTTTGGAGCAACCTGGGATAGTGGGAGGTATCCCTGCCCAAGGCAGGGGGTGGGAACTGAATGAGCTTTCAGGTCCTTTCCATCCCAAAACATTCTGGAATTCTGTGATTCCTATATTTATTTTAAAAGGGCTTTGGCCATTTTCCAGCCCCTCCACAAACTCCAGCGAGGTTTAGTGGAGCATCTCCCAACTCTCCCCCACAGGCTGCAATTCCTTTTCTACACCCTATAGGAAAAATAATAAAGACTCAGCTACTGTGTACTAAGAGCACACTTTGGGTACCTCCCAGGCAGCAGAAACAGGAGGGACACAGCCCAGTCCTTATATTTTGCTTTGAAAGAAAGGACAATCTCTCCCTGGCTAGCAGGAGTCTTTGTGGAGGGGAGGATATGATCTGTAACATGGAAAATTTTGAAGCACTCCTTGGAGGCACAAATCAGTCCCGTTGGCCCTTGGTTCCTCTGCTGGCTCACAAAGAATCTTCCTTTGAAGCTTCCTTTGAAGGCAGCATTCCCATCCAGGCTGCACAGCTCCAGCAGGAGATGGGAATGAGGCTGGGCATCACCCCATGCAGACTGGGCACAGGAAGATTGTGTCCCACATGCAATAGTGGCCAGAGGTAGCACTTATGATTTGGTACAGAATTTATTGCTTTTAAAATATTTCAGTTCTTCTGCCATGTTTGTTACAACAAGCTGTCTCAGGCTGGTACTGCTGGTGACTTGGGGACAAGGCCATGAGCAACACAGAGCCAAGAGCTTGTCCTGGTGCTCCCAGACATCCGAGGAATCCCTCTGAGATGGGGGTGCACAACCTTCACCTCCCTTGAGCTCTGGAGCCTGGGTCAGCCTCCCAAGGGAAGCAAGGACCGTGGCTCCCTTTGAAAGCACAGCTGGAGGAGGCACTCGTTTAGCAGGCTGTTGTTTCCATGAGGATGCTGAAGCACCTTTGTCACTTCACCATGAGGCCAGTGCCAGGGAGGTGGCCCCTGAAGTCAGGGCTTAGTCCTTTGTAGCCAGGAGTCTCCTGGGTCATCCTTCTGCCACTCTGACAGAGCTGACTGCTGGCTCAGGTCACACTCCGTGAACAGGCACCAGTTTTTCCCTCGACCACATGGCCCTAATTCCTTTCTGCACCACCCCATCCATGAAAAAAGGACAAGTGGTGGTCAAAGCACCAATCCTGGGGAGGTTTGTGATGGGTATCAGGACAAAGTTCTTCCCCCAGAGGGTGCTCAGGCACTGAACAGGCTCCTCAGGGAATGGTGACATTCCCGAGGCTGACAGAGATCCAGGAGTGTTTGGACAATGCTCTCAGGCACAGGGTGGGATTGTTGGGGTGTCTGTGCAGGGCCAGGAGTTGGATTTGATGATCCTGATGGGTTTGTCATAACTCAGGATATTGTAGTCTAGTCCAGTCTAGAAAATACCTGTGAATTCAACCCATATTACAAAGCATTAGGTGGCATCTGGAAGTATTTGTGTCACCAATCAAGATCAGTCAAGAACACTCAGAAAAACCATCCTAAAAGCCAAAGAGAGAAAAATCAATCCCACCTGCTCAGAGAAGCCCCTGCTGTGCTGCAAAGTCTTCATGTGTGGCTGAGCCTGCGAGGGAAGGAGCTGTGCTCCCTCAGGTCATGGTGACACCGTGTCTGGCACCACTTGCAAATCACAAGGACCAACATCTTGACCCTGGGGCAGCACTTGAAAGCACCCTTAGCTAAAACCTTGCAGGGGAAGAAATGTGAAGAGCATCGAGGGCAGTGAGAGCTGCACTGGGTATCTGGGAACCAGAGCGCGATTTCCTCGTGGAGAAATGTCACTGCCATGCAAACACACTCATTAAAATGGGCTCATGCTCATTAAAAACGGGCTGTATTTCCACCAAACAGTGCCAGGACTTGCTCCTATCCGTGTCCCTGTGGAAGCTGCCCTCTAACCCCTAGGGCAGGGGTCCCACACAAGATTCCCAGCTGGTCTCTGGTCCGTGCTGATGCCTGAGCCGTTCCTGGGCTCGCTGTCGCTGGGCTGGGCCAAACCTGTGTCAAGGAATGCTCAAACAGCCCAGTGGTGCAGATGAAGGAATTCCTGTCTGGGGTAATTTACTGGTGTGATGCAGCCCTCGAGCCCTCTGTGACCTCGTTTGGTCACAGTATCTGATTTATGCCACCGTTAATTGCCATAATTCACCATTTCCGCTGCAGTAACAGCAAGGAGCCTCAGGCTGGGGAAGAAATGCTTGTGCTGGGTGCTGCTCAAAAGCAGGGCAGGCCATCTCTGCTCTTAAAAGGATCTGCAAATCAAAATATAACCTGTGAGAAGGAGAACCAGCACCCACAGGGGCAGGGGAAGGTGGCTGCCGTGACAACTCACACTCCTGTGATCTCCTGAGGGGGTGGGAAAGGGCTTTTAAAGCCAAAAATGAGACTTTTAAGGACAGATCAGAAGGATAATCCTGTGTGCATGCACAGGAAGGTCCTTGCCCTCACAGGGCACAGTGCATTTGTTAGAGAGCACCCAGTGCTACTGCTCCAGGGTGGGAGCAGGAGGGTGCAAAACCTTCCCAGGCCACTCAGGGATTGGGTCATATCCTTATTTCACAGGTGCAAAATGACCCTAAAGCAAACATTCTGGTGCACGAGTGGCTCATGTGTTGCACTTGGGTTGTTTGCAAACCCTCCAGCTTTTATGAGCTCTGTACCTGGGAGATGTTGAGCTGAGCAGCTGTGTTTGACCAGCAAACTCCCCAGTGCCTCCTGGTCCCTCACCACTGCCTCAAATGGTCTCAGGATCAACCCCAAAAGTTGCTCTTCCACCAACCAAAGGGACTTTCCCTCTCCCTTCCCATTAGAAATGGAAAGAACTTCCCTCAGCTTCTGTATGCATCAAAGTGGCCACTGCATCTTTTATAGGTGGGTTACACAGGTTTAGGAGGGATTACAGCAATGTTTTACATCTTTTTTTCTTCACAGTTGAGCTCCATGGAGAGCCTCACTCACCTCCTTTGCTCCTTGTTCCTTGAGAGGCATTTTTTGTTAACACAGAGCAGGCAGGATTTGCCCTTGTGCCCCATTCAAGAAAAAGAGAGAAAAATAACCCCAAACAATTGCAAAGCTTTCATTTGAGAAATTAATCCACAAGGGAGCAAGGTTAAAAATAAAGTTCTTTGGCCAGGGCCTTTATAAGCACTAGCCATATTCTCTGGAATATAATTCATAAGCACAATATGTTTTTTTGTTGTGAATGAGTGTGAAGTACCAGAAAAGGAAAGAGGAAACCCCTAATGTAGTCCTGAATAGACCTGTGAAAAAGGATAATAAAACTTGTCCTGGATTTCCTTTAGCAGCAGGTGCTTCCTTTGGAGCTTCTATTCATTCAGACTTTGGGCAGACACAGCCTGCCAATTTTTTTTTTTTTTTAACTTTTTGTAAACACAGCACTCGGTTGATCTGAATGAAGGTGAATTTGTCTTCTTGGCCACTGTCAAGCTCATGGGCTCACAAGGTCAGTGGCAAAGCTTCTCCAAGCTTTTGGGGTGGGTGTCCCTCCAGATCTGACAGGTGGAAAGGTGCTACCTCAGATCAGGAGGTTTCCTCAAGAATCCAAGGCTGGAAGGCCCCAAATTTCCATTTTAAATAGACCATCCCATCATTCCTGGTGAGAAATCCACGCTTTCCCATCCACAGCAAGACACCAGCATGGGAATACAGCTCCTCAGCCTCCCAAGGCTCATTTCTGGGAAAAAAACAGAGGATATTGAGCACAGATTGATGTCTATAAAACCTTTAACCAGAGGATTAAATTGTACAGCATGTGAAGGCCTACATTGTCCAGACCCTTTAGCTTTCAACATCTCCCTGGTCAGCTCCAGGGAAATCCAACTTCTCCCTGTCAAACACAGCCTGGCTTCCCTCCCAAGCCCTTCTCCCAACCAGAGACAGCACCACTAACTCCATTCATGGAATCCTAGGGTGGTTTGGGTTGGGAAGGGACCTTACAGCCCATCTTGTTATGCACATAGACAGAAAAAGGCAGTTTGCTCCAAGGAGCTGAAAATCTGAATTCACCTTTCCTGAAATTGCTGAAACAGTTGACACTCACATGAGGAAAATACTGAATATATTACAATATATCACAAGACATTACAAACCTTCTTGTCTGCCTAAAGGAAGGAGGGATTGGAACAAGAGGATCTTTAGGGTCCCTTCCAACCCAAACCATTCTGCACAAACTGTCAGAACTGCTGTCTTTTTAGGTGCCTTTAATAAATATATATTATTTTCTGTAGTTGCTTTGTCTTGCCAAACATCCTCACTGCCTGCTCCAACTCACTCCTACTGAGGAAAACACGAACAGCTCATCCCATTCCCTATATTTAACATTCCAAACCTGGCACAGATTTGTACCAGCCCTGGTAACAATGGCATGCAACACCTGTCAGTGACTGCATTTGCCCAGGGATTCACTCTGTTCCATGTTATGTGTGTTTAATAATTCCTGTGAACAATGGGACAAATAAACTTTCTTTTTTTTTTTTTTTTTTTTTTTTCCCCACAGCTCTCACTCAAGCCAACACCACTTTCCAAATTGTACATGAGGGGCCAGCAGAGGCTGGTGGTTGTTTCCTAGACTTGAGGCCTCTTTCCCTCCAAAAAGATGTTGTCAGCAGCTCTGAGCTCAGAGAGGGCATTTTCCACTTGTATGGAAGGAAGGAAGGAAGAGGAAGAATGAGCAGGAAAGGGGCAGTGTCGTGCAGGGCTCTGAAGGCAAAGGATGATGAATTTGAACTTCAAGCAGGAGATGACAGACAGATCTTCTGAGAGAGATCTGAGCAGAAGGACGAGGGATGTGTGGAGTGCATGGCCAAGGCTGGAATAACAAGGGATTACAGGAGCCAGTGAGGTGGCAGCTGCTGTCCAGAGGGACTGAAACAATCTGCAGCTCTGTCCTGGCACAGTGTGTGGGGATGGGGAGCATGTGGAGCTGGTGGAAAGAGTTCAGAGGAGGCCATGGAGATGCTTCAAGGGCTGGAGCCCCTCTGCTCTGGAGCCAGGCTGGGAGAGCTGGGGGTGTTCACCTGGAGACCTCAGAGCCCCTTCCAGGGCCTAAAGGGGCTCCAGGAGAGCTGGAGAGGAGCTTGGGACAAGGGATGGAGGGACAGGACACAGGGAATGGCTTCCCACTGCCAGAGGGCAGGGATGGATGGGATATTGGGAAGGAATTCTTGGCTGTGAGGGTGGGGAGGGCCTGGCACAGGGTGCCCAGAGAAGCTGTGGCTGCCCCTGGATCCCTGGCAGTGTCCAAGGCCAGGCTGGACAGGGCTGGGGGCACCCTGGGACAGTGGGAGGGGTCCCTGCCCATGGCATGGGGTGGAACTGGGTTATGATTCTATCTTTCTATAGCTCAATCCAGCCTCTTTATCCCAGCACAAAACTCACCCCCCAGATTTTATGTCCCCTTCTGTCAGGGTCTTCTCTGCTCTCTGAGATGACCCCAGGTGTTGGTGGAAGCCGCTTTTCCCAACCCAGCTGTCCAAGAAGGAGTCAGGAGTCTTCTGCTCGTGTTCTCAGTGATGTTTATTGTCTCTTATCTAAAATATTTTCTGTCTGACCCGCCGAGCTCCAGCTAGCAGGACAGTTCAAGGCGCACTGCCTCCCAGGGGGCTGGTGCTATCTTTTATACCATGAACTACGTATTAGATATTTACAATTGTGTGCCAATCCCTAACACCTGTGTTAGACAGTGACTTTCTACTCTAAACCAATCTAAAAATGCCAGCATCACCTAAAAGATGGATGTCAGGGAGAAGAAGGAAGAAGGACAGGGCACGCCCCAATCCCTCCATCTTAGGGTTTTAGACCCCCCTGTACCAAATCCCAAATTTTTTCCTTTCACCCTCTAACTACTGCTACTGTGTTGTCTAAACATTTGTGACTTGTGATTCCTCATATAAGGTTGGTAATTTGTCCCATGGGCTGAAATCAAAGCCCCAAGTGTTTTTGGCCTCCTGCCAGGGCCACCCAGACCCCTGTCCGGGGTTTGGGGCACGGAGAGGAATGTCTTGGATTCCGACACCATTCCAAACATCATTTCCCATCTCTGCACCAGCCACTATCCCCACAGCAGGACCCCAAACTCACCAGCCAAGCCCACCCTCCCATGCCCCCTTGTCCCCATGTCCCCAACATTGTCCCAGTGGTGCCAGTCTGACCACAACTGCTCTGAGTCTCAGCAAACACCACCAGAACACACCCCAGGCAGAACTTATCACACAAGAGTTGTCATTTGAGGTATCCCAGCCCTCCTCAAACAGCAGAAAATCCATCCCAGAGCTGTACTTGAGCACCTGGTGGAGCTCAGCTGGGGACAGGTGATGCTGGGGGACATCCCAGCCTTGGTGGACCTCCAAAAACGGGAGCCTTCCCCTAACATGGGCTGCTAGAGGATGTTCCTGCATGAAAAACAAAGTCTTTTTAGGTCATTTAACCTATTCCCAGGGTTCAGCAAAGCTTCTTGCAGCCCAGCCTTGTTACAGATATGATTCACACAATGATATTTCAATCACTTCCTCTGGGAGACTCTTTCCAACAATGCAGATTTCTTGGCAGGAGAAGAATTCCCAGGGACTGAGCTGAAGTCTTCCTTCGCCCTTCCAATGCATCCTCTCAAACAGCTTCAAAATGAGAATTTCCCTCTCTTTTCATGGCCCTGCTGAGGAGCCACATCATTCCCCAAGGGCACATGCCAAGCCCAGGGAAAAACTGGGCTGAAAATCCAAAAATCAGAGCTACAGTGATCCTAATCCAGTTCAGAGAAACCTACTGGAGAAAAACTATGGCAGGTTCTCCACAGCTCCCTGACAGGAGGGTGGAACCAGGTGAGGGTCAATGTCTTGTCCCAAGGAACAAGTGATAGGACAAGAAAAACCAGCCTCAAATTGCACCAGGGGAGGTTTAGACTGGGTATTAGGAATAATCCAGGGAAAGGTTGGAATCACCATACATGGAGGGATTTAAATCATGTAGATGTGGCACTTGGGGGCATGAGTTAGTGGTGCCCTTGGATCTGCTGGAGAATGGTTGGACTCAATGCTCTTCAATGACTTTTACAATCTAGAGGATTCAATTTTTTGTCCTTTTCATCATTTCCCAACTCAGAGGGGTGGTTTTTTTTTTGGATGAGGAAAATCCCAGTGGCACACCCAAGGTCTATCCCATGGCTTTTCTGCAGGTGGACCCCAGGTGTCTGTACAGGGATACTAATCCAAGAGTCTGCTAATCCATGAGTTTCCTGATGTCTGACAGGACAAAACTTTGCCATGTTGGACTTCAAAAACTGGTGATTTCTGAAGATTAAATATGCTTGAATGTCGTGGAGCACAAACTCAGAATCCTGGAATCACTAAGGTTGGAAAACCCCTCCAAGATCATTGAGTCAAGCCATTCCTCCAGCAGTGCCAAGGTCACCTCTGACCCATGTCCCCAAGTGCCACACCCAGCAGTTTTTTTAACATCTCCAGGGATGGGGATCCACCACTTCCCTGCCAGACAAGTCACCCCAGTCTCACCAGAAATGAACACCAAGTCATGGATCTGCTCCTGGAAAGAGGGGACAAAGCAATGCAGGATGCAGATGAAATGAGAAATTTTTAAATTGTCTTTGAGCAGGGGTGTGGGAGAGGGAGGAACAGAGGCATTTTCCTTGCCTTGAAGACACATTTATGTTCTGCAGGTGAAAATTGAAGTAGAAAAGTTCATTACCATTGGCTGGGTTTTCTTGTTGTACCAAATGATGGTTTGGCCATGATTTTCCTCCCTCTTGCAGCTCAGTCTCTCACTGTTTTTTATTTTGAAGAATTCTCTCCCCAGAAGTAGGGGAAAATAAACTTCTTATCCCTGCAAGTAATTGTGGAAGGGATCCAGTAGACGAAGCAAAAAGTACAAATACAGCCAGATTTGTGATTTTGCAAATATTAAATTGCAAAGAAACAGGCTTTGTATTAGAATTGTTTGTTATTGCCCATCTCTTGAGCATCTCTGAAAACAAACCTTCTCCCCTGAGAAGGAATAACTCATCCCTTTTAATTATTTTTATTATTATTACAGTGCTCAAGACACCGTTGTGGAAGTGCTGTGGTATCAGATCAGTTATCAAAGATGAGCAGTTTTCTCTTGTATGAAGTGATGTGGAAACATCGTGAGACAACCCCTGATGCTGTAAAATTTGCAATTTAAATAACTGAGCACTGGGGAAAAACAAGGAGGAAACTGAGGCACAGGAAGGTGTTTTGCCCCCAGTGTTATTTCAGGGCTTTTGAGCAGGAAACTGAAGAGGTTCTGAAGATTTGGGATGTTTGAGGTCACACAGAGAAATTTTATGGTGAACTCAAAGGTGAAAGCTGAGCCAGATTTCCCAGTGCTTAAATCCAGCAGTGACTCCATGTTTGCTGGAACACAGGGAGCAAAACTGTTAGGAGAGTTATTGCTCATGTCCATCTGTCTTGATCAAAGCATGAAAACATGGAATCAGGGAATGGTTTGGGTTGGAAGGGACCTTAAAGTTCATCCCACCCCCTACCATGGGCAGGAACACCTTCCACTATTCCAGGTGGCTCCAAGCCCCATCCAGCCTGGATAGGGTCCCCTGTGTGATGTGGTCATGCTGAGATCTTCCTTCCTGTATCCCACCAGACCCTGGAGCCATTGCAAGGCTCTGGAAGGANTATTCCAGGTGGCTCCAAGCCCCATCCAGCCTGGATAGGGTCCCCTGTGTGATGTGGTCATGCTGAGATCTTCCTTCCTTCCTTCTTTCCTTCTTCTGGTGTACCCCACCAGACCCTGGAGCCATTGCAAGGCTCTGGAAGGAATCCCAAAGGTTAGGGAAGATTCTGGTGAATCCTATGACACAAAATAACTCAGTTTTTGGACAACAACCCTCAGGCAGAACCCACAAGTGTCATCCCAGCTTGTGCAGGTGGCAGGGTGGACATTCCAGGTGGGATAAATCCCCAGGTGGGTGGGTCATTGGCACCCACTGAATGCTCCATAGGAATTATTTTCAGTAGAGTATGAGGTGGAGAAAGTCTCAGAACTTCCCAAGCCTGGAGCAGTGCTGATTGTCCCATCTCTGGAAACATTCAAGGCCATCTTGGAGCAACCAGATCTGGTGTGTGACGTCCCTGCCCATGGCAGGGGGTGGGACTGGATGACCTTTAAACATCCCTTCCTGCCCAAACCATTCCATGATTCTCCCATCAACTTCCCTGCTGGTGGTGGAGCCTCATGTCACCCCCCTGGACCCCATCTCAGGCTTTATCCCACCACAGGACATCTTGCACAGCCCATCCTCTTCCCATTGCTTGTGCCCACACACACAGACCTATTTTCCCACAGGCATCCCAGCAAAGCCTATGAGAAAAGGAATCTGACCATCAGCTTTTGGGATCTGCTCCCAGTGTGCCTGGGAAGGGGATGCGAATCCCTTTAGTGTTGGGTCGGGTTTGGTTTGTTATGAATATTTTTTCCCCTCTTTTCTCCCTGTCTCCCTGGATCAGGATCCCGGGATGGGGCCAGCATGAGCGAGTGAGGGCCATCTGTGCAGATGTTGCCCGGGGAAGCCGAGGTTCCCACACCAAGTAGGAAGCGGGGCCTCACGGAGCCGGGATGGGGACTGCGGAAGTGGCAGCAGGGCTGCTCCAGGGATGATGGCAGAGGAGAAGCCAAGCGGGGGGGCCCCGGCACGGAGGGGGGGGACAGCTATTCTTGGAGAAAAACGGGGGCCCTGGCTGGGGAGGGTTTATTGTAAGGCTTTGTTTACACCCCGAGCTGAATGAATCAAATGACCTTGTTTATTGTCGGTCTCCTGAATGGACGGCACAGGGAGAGGGGGGNTTTTAATTTTTTTTTTTTTCCCCACCACGCATTGTTGCCGTGATAAAAGAATAAAAGGTGAAACTCTATTCCTTCCTTTCCCCATCTCCGCAGAATTCTCCAAATCCCCAGGCAGGAGCCTGTTGGGATAAAGTGCCAAACCAAGGAGCCATGGATGAGATGCAGGGCCTGATCCTGCTGCTCCTGACCTCATTCCTTCCCAAAATCCTTTCCCATGGGGTGAGACCTGTCCTCACAGGGGGGACAATAGGACACAACAAATATTTTCCCACCACCATTGGATGGATCCCATTTTGCCCCTGGATAGATGCAGCAGCGTGGCCACTGCTCTCACATACAGGGACATTATTCCCAGGGAACAGTAACATCCCTGGGAATGATGTCCCTGTATGTGAGAATGGTTGCTTACACCCCTGCAGTTTTTGGGAGCTGAACTGAAGCCCTCCTTGAAGGACCCAACTTTGCAGCAAACCACGTGCTCTTGGTGCCAGCTGCATGGAGATATTTTGGTGCAAGTCCTGATTATGGTTTATTTTACCTTTTAATTGGCCCCTGGTGATCCCCACTGCTGCTTGACAACTCCCCCACCAAGAACTCAGCAGTTTTTGGGGTATTTGACTTTGCAGAGCTATGAAGATCCAGGTTCGAGGATTAACAGGATTGCTGAGGGCATGAAATGATCCTTTTTGGTTTGAGCATCACAAAAACCCTTAGGGAGAAGGGCAGAGGATTATGTTGGGTTTGAAATGACAGTTTTCCCTCCTTGTCACAATTTATAAAGATTTTTACATCTCTAGGATGTAAAATGGAAAATAAATGAGTGAAATGTTTCCCACATTCTGGCCCCTCCAGGGGCATCCCTTGGGGTACCCTTGGCTCCACATGGAAGTCAGCTCCTGCACTGGGATTTGCCATATTCATGGGTGATTCCCTCTATCCCTTCACCTCACTCCTCTTTCCCTTCAGCTGAAGCCATTTTGATTCCTTCAGGATCATATTTTAATTTCTGAATGACTTCTGGATTTCATTAGCACAATGTCAGAGATTCTCACTGGGAACAAGTCGAAGCCTCATCCCAGAAACCTCATCCCGGCTTCTTCCCCTCTTTCCCAGCAACTTGCAAATGGTGATGAAGCTTTTCCTGGCTGAGAGACATCAGTGGGACAAGGAAAGCATCCTCAGTAGCTTGTACAACCAATCTTCAGGGAATTCAGCACTGGAAACCTGAATTTTCAGGGGATGCAGGTGTCTCAGGTACTTCAGGGCAGCTCAAATGTCACCAAGTGCCCACATCCTGTGTGGGCAGCTGAATCACACACCCGTGGCACAGACATCCACATCCCAGGTGGGTGTTTATCCCACAGAAACCCAAGCAGACAGTCAGTGGTGACTCATCAGACCACAAGGAGGTCTCTGATTTTTGGCAAGGTGAATCACTGCCTGGGAATATTTGCCAGAGTTCCATAGGCAGTGTAAGAGGCCAAAGACCTGAGCTGATAAAAAAAGACATCAGCATTTAGAGGCAGGTGGGTTGTGACATCCAGGGCATCCACCTTGGGAAATGCACCTCCCTAGGACAGAGCCCAGGGAATTCCTGCCCCAGTGCTGGAGCTGGGGTTGTGCTGAAGTGAGCCTGATTCTATTTCTCCAGGCTGGAGAAGGGAGAGATGGGCATGAAACCCCAGACCTGGACCTGCAGAGGAACTCAGATACATGATTGTAGGTCCTTTCTGGCCATCAAAGCTATGGATTTATTTTTATTTCAAGGAATAACAAATAATCTCACCTTTACAAAGGCATCCTGACCACACTCAGCACTTGGAAGAGACTGGATGGACTCATCACTGAAGTCATTCAGTCATGATATTCTTGCTTTATATTCTGCCTTATGAGCTTTTCCCATTGTTTATTTACCTCTTCAGTCCTTGCTTGATCACAGACTTCTCGCTAATTAATTCCAAGAATTATCCTAGGTTCTTTGGTCAGTGCTGAGCTATAATCAAGGTTTTGATCCTTGGCTTCCTGCATTCATGTGCTCCATTTTACTGGCAGACTCCTTTTTTTTGCCTCATATCCTTCAGATTTCCCCATGGCTGGAGGCAGGTGGATTTAATGCATAGCCGTGGGTGTAGGACACACTGACAGAGGGTACAGGATGGCCATAAATCTTGAAAATTTACATCAGCATTAGAAAAGCACATTTTGGGCCAAGGTCAAGAAACCCTTGGCTGAGAGAACAGAGGTGGGACAAGAGAATTAAAACCACAGAAAGGTAGAAATGAGCAAAGAAAAGCCCTGTCTGTTACCCAGAGTCAGAAGAGAGGATGGACAAGGTGTACTTCGGCTGTGACACCATGGGCTGGCAGACAAATAAAAGCCCTTTTTCCCTCTCAGTGGCCCAACCCATTTTTCAGTAACATGTGAACACCCTGTTTGCCATCAATGCCATCACTTCCCAGCCTGTGCAGCCCCAGGTGGGGATGGGAATCCCTAAATTTCAGCAAAGAGAAGGCATGAGGCTACAGGAGTACAGCAGCAGTGGTCCTTGAACAAAGTGGGTGTCCCAAGTAGGGGGAATTATCACTTGTCTCACTCCATGGATAGCAAAAAACAATCATGAGGCCTCCTCAGCCTGGATTCTGAACTTTAGGGAACCAATTTTTACCCCCTAACCTGATCATTGAATCAACTGGACTATGCCAACAATTCTGTAATGCCCCCATCTCCTCTCCATCTCTGCACCAATGCATCCAAATAATCCAGTATTTAGGCCCTGAGCTCATTCAGATTTACACTGAAGGACTGGACACCAAAAAGCCCTGGGATCTGTCTGATAAGAGGACAGGGAGATTCATTTTGGCATAAGATTTGCAGTTTGATCAGCAGAAGCAATTTTGGTGAGGTTTAAAATCCACTGATGTCACATCATGGAGGGAGATCTTGGATAAGGCTGAGTATCATAAATACTGACACTTGAGATTATCCTATGCAGGGATTAAAACAAACCAAAACACCCCAGAAGAGGGACTTTCTGCCATCTAGGGGTTGTGTTTTTCAATTACAATCAGGACTGAAAAAGGGAAACTGTAATTTCACATCTCTTGAATCTCTGCATGAAAATACGTCAGTATATAAAAAATGGATATACATTCTTTCAAAAAATAAGTTTTAAAAGGGAAGAAGTTGAGAAACTCCCCCTTTTTTTTCTGTGAATTTGCAAAAAGAAACCTCATTTGATTCTGTTTTACTCCAACATCTCAGCATTGTTTGTGTTAGAAATGTGCTGGATAAAGCACATGAGAAAACACAGTTTATTTTCAATTTCCCAGCTGGGAGGAAAGTTTTTAGAAAAATCCACAAAAGAGGAGGGAGAAAAGCAAGAGATCTTTTTTTTTTTTTTTCTCCTGCATTGGAACCTCAATTTTTGTAAGATATCCAGTGGCATCATTAGCATCACATATTTTTATGCTTAACACCCACAGCTAAGCTCAGCCTATAAAAGAATTCAACTTATGCTTTAAAAAGTAAAAAAGTGATTTGATATTTAAAGTGAGCCCCACTCTTCACTGCTTGGGCATTTTGCTGAAGGATTTAAAATCTTAATAAGCTAATAACATAATAATATTTTAATATTTAATATTTCATTTCTGTGCTAAACAGATGGTAAAATTATGTGATGAGTTTCTTTTTTTTTGACAGTGGCCTGGAGTGCCAGGACAAGAGGGAATGGCTTCCTATTGCCAGAGGAATAATGGGATGTTGGAAAGGAATTCCTCCCTGTGAAGGTGGGGAGGCCCTGGCACAGGGTGCCCAGAGAAGCTGTGGCTGATCCCTGGAAGTGTCCCAGGCCAGGTTAGACAGGGCTTGGAGCAACCTGGGATGGTGGAAGGTGTCCCTGCCCATGGCAGGGGTGGAATGGGATGAGCTTTAAGGTCCCTTCCAACCCAGGCAATTCTGGTATTTCACAATTCCATGAAAATCCAACATGCCCAGTTTACGACTGGTCACATTTTCCCCACTTCCATCTCATGTTGCTCAAACTTTGCCACCTTACCTGGCTGGTAAAGATCCAAAATTTAGCAGGCACATGAAAAAATTTGTCTTATTTTCATAACATTTCATTTCTCCGCCAAAGTGGCAGCTGAAGGAAGGAGTGCCCTGGGTCAGATCCAAACTGTGGCTGTTTGCCCCAGCTTTATGTCTCCAGACTTTGCAAGTGGACGATGCCCAGGGGAAAATTTTAAGAGATGATAAGGATAAAATAATATTTTATAATAATAAAATAATATAATGGTAGCTGAGCCATTGGAGAATCCCTAGCCAGGAGTCAGACTCAGCTGATGAAATCCTTGGGTCTTTGTAGGACATTTGAAATCCTTGGGTCTTTGTAGGACATTTGAGCATTGTAGGACACCACACTATCCACCAATCCAGGATTTTCCAAGAGGCAGTTGGATTGAGGGCACCCATATGGCGAAGGGAGAGTTTTTAAAAGCCTGGAGACAGCCAAACTGTGTCACTTGGCTTTGTGAGGTTGCCACCCTTGTTGGCACCATTGTTTATTGACATACTGCACCTACAAGTGGCACACCTGGGATTCCTACAGCCCTGTCTGGGCTCTGCATCAGGTTGGACCAAGAGGTGCCTTTGCTTCCCTTTCACTCCTGCATTTATTTTGGGACTTTTCAGAATTCCTCAAAAATTGTTTTACCATTTTACAGCCACCCACTGCCAGAAGGACACTGAGGGGCTGGAGCGTGTCCAGGGAAGGGAATGGAGCTGGGGAAGGGGCTGGAGCACCAGGAGGGGCTGAGGGAGCTGGGAAAGGGGCTCAGCCTGGAGAAAAGGAGGCTCAGGGGGGGCCTTGTGGCTCTGCACAACTCCCTGACAGAAGGGGACAGCCAGGGGGATCGGGCTCTGCTGCCAGGGAACAGGGACAGGACAAGGGGAAACAGCCTCAAGCTGCACTAGGGGAGATTTAGGTTGGACATCAGGAGGAATTTCCTCATGGAAAGGGTGGTCAGGCATTGGAAGGGGCTGCCCAGGGAGGTGGTGGAGTCCCCATCCCTGGAGGTGTCCAAGGAATGTCTGGATGTGGCCCTCAGTGCTCCGGGCTGGTGACAAAGTGGGGATCGGGCAAAGGCTGGACTTGATGGTCTTGGAAGTCTTTTCCAATCTAAATAATTCTGTGATTCTTTGTTTCTTACCCTTTTATCCTTGCAAATACTCACTCACAAGATGCAGAGCAGCTCCCACAGTGACTCCCACCAACAGCCCATGGATTTGTGCCCTGGATCATGCCTGGGGTGGAAGGGGATGCTCCTCCCACCAGACTGCAGCAGGTGACAGGAAGGGATAAGAAGGTTTGGATTCTGCTTCACAGCATCTGGCCTGGATATTTCAGGATGCTTTTCCCAAAATGCAAAAGCTTCAGTTTAAACCACAAAGCACAACAGGAAAAATCCTCATCCTCTCCTACCTGCTCCCGAGATGGGATGCTCCTTTTCCACCCGTGTCTAATTGGGATTTCTCCTGCTGAAATCATCTGAGGCTCATTATGCAGCGAAGCAGAAAGCGATTTACCTTTATTACAGAACAGTTCTGGGTTTCTCCATGAGATCACAGTGGGATGGCACCATTCCCTTCCCTTCTTTGTATTGTTAGCCTGTAATTGTGCAGTGGATTGCTTTGAAACCCTGGCAGCCGAGTGGGTGGCATTGAGAAGTTTGGGATGCAGCCCCTTCCCAAGCCCTTTTCAGCAGTGACTCAGGGTGCCCCCAAACACAGTGGGGGAAACAGAACACCAAAATGCATCTTTTAAAGCCATTGGAGGATTTCAGTGATGGCTTCATGGCTGCAGTGAGCCTGCCAGGCTGTAGGAGGATGTTTGGGATGGCTGCAGAGCAGGAATCATTGGCAGAAGAGCTGGGAAAGAAGCAGGGTTTGGAGGAGGGAGCTCTGTGCTGGGAAATCAAAGAGGGATGAGTGGGTACAGGATTTTTCCACCAACACAGAGCAGAGATGGCTGAAACCAACCCAAACACCAACCCAAACACAGCCCAGGGCCCTTTGCCAGGAGGCAGTGTGGATCAGCCACCCTAATACAGAGAATGAGACCACATGGGTCAGGCAGGACAGGGCCAGTTGGTTCTTGGGGTGGAAAAGAGGTTTTGGTACCATTTAGGTTATGGGAGATGTGAAATACCAATATCTGTGTGCTGGTACCAAGGAAAATAAAATAGTCACCTCAAGCTTATGTAAGGACCAACCTGCAGAGGTGGTTTTTAAATGAGTCTTTGGAGGTGCATGAGTTTGGGATTTAAAATACCAGGAAAATGGAAGTGCAGGGTCCAGTGCAAAGGAAAAAAATCTACAGGGCAAGCTAAAAGCAGTTTAATAAGTGAAGCAAAGCTGTGTGCAAGCAAAGAGGCACAAGAATAATGGAATTACAGAATGGATTGGGTTGGAAGGGACCTTAAAATTTAGCCCATCTCAACCCTGCCTTGGGCAGGGACACCTTCCTCTATCCCAGGTTCCTCCAAGACCCATCCAACCTGGTCTTGGACACTGCCAGGGATCCAAGGGCAACCACAGCTTCTCTGGGCACCCTGTGCCAGGGCCTCACCACCCTCACAACCAAGAATTCCTTCCCAGTATTCCATCTAAAAATCTCCTCTTTTATTTTAAAACCTTATGAAAAGGCTGAAACACACCCCCTTTCTCCTTCTTTCTCCAAGATTTTACTGCTGAGCATGACACTACGTGGTAAGAAATATCCCTGTGGTCATTTGGGGTCACCTGTGTCCCCTCCCAGATCCTTTTGCCCTCCCAGCCTCCTCACTGGTGGGGTGGGGTGGGAAACAGGGAAAGTTTTGATGCTGTGTGAGCCCTGCCCAGCAACAGCAAAATCACTGACAGAGATCTGGGGACAAGTCTAAGACAGAGCACCACGTGTGCTGGTATAAAGAATGTGAATTCCATCCCAGCAGAGCCAGTGCACGGGGCAGGAAGGTCCTGGCCAAGATCTGACTCCTCCTGACAGAGGAGGAACAGCCAAAAAAGAACAGGACAAGGTCACACCCAGAGATCTCCCAGCACAAGGAGCATTTTGGAGATAATTAAATTCCCCTGAGGGATGGGGAGTGCCAGTATCTTCTGGGAAATGGGTTCAAATGTGGGGCACTGGAGAGATCTGCAAGAGGCAGCATGCCCTGAGCCCACAGCCCTGGCCCCTTGGATGTGATAACCAGGATGTGCTGGGAGGTCCTTCTGCACCAGGGTCTTCATCTGGATATTCCAGCTGTGCAAACGCAGCCACAGCAGCTCAGCCACCCACAAAACAACTCCCTTGTCACAAGGGAGGACCTTGTGACAAGGCCCCACATCAACAGGACCCACATCAACAGGACCCTCCCTGAACAAACACTTGGGGAATCTTCAGGCTCCCCTACGCATCCAGCTCCAGCTTCCCACTCCTGCTCCTCCTCCGTGAGCAGAGCTGAGCAGGGACAGTGGCACTCAGACAACTGGAGCTTCCCAAAATGTCCCTTAAGCTCCTGCACCACTCCTAGAATCAGAATATCCTAAATTGGAAGGGACCCACAAGGACCATCAAGTCCAAATCCTGGCCCTGCAAAAGACAATCCCCAGAATCCCACCCTGTGTATCCCTGAGAGCGTTGTCCAAACACTCCTGGAGCTCTGGCAGCCTTGGGAATGTCACCATTCCCAGGGGAGATGTTCTCATTCTTGGGTCCCCTCCCATCCTAACAAAGCCCTCTGTTATAGTGTGGTTTTATATTTTGTAATACTTTGTAATAGATTTTTGTATTCCTTTAGTTTTCCTAAGTAGTCTACCCCAAACTGTACCCCTTCCCTATACCTGTGTTATCATTCTCCTGGGTTGAGATCATCCCCAAACCCCCACCCTGACCCTCTGTCAATCACTCAGCATCCCATCCTCTCTATCCAGAACCTTCGGGCCAATCCGTCGTGTGATTAGCCGGAGGCCAAGAGTCAGCCCCCCAAGAAGTATCCTATACCTTGCCCAAAATGTCCATTCCTTAAGATCCCATCCCTTTAGCATCCTTATTGGTCAACAAACATTATCTACTTTTTGTTTCCACCTCCCTTTAAATGTAACCTTGGCATCCCTCCCTGGGCTCTGAGCAGGAGCCCCCTGAGGTTGCAGGAGTCCCTCGGGAGCTCTGAATAAACCTTGGAATTGCCCCTGCTGAGAGTCGGCCTTTTCCTCTGCCACTGTCTCCAGTGTCTCTCCTGCTGCAAAGGCACTGGCCTGGCTGCCATCAGTACCCTGGGGGCACAGAGAGTGTCCCCCCTCTGAGTGTCCTCAGAGTGTCCCCCCTCTGAGTGTCCTCAGAGTGTCCCCCCGCTGTCTGCTGACCCGGGGCTGGCCGGGGCGATCCCGGGATCGCAGGGAGACCAAAAGACAGCCCTCTGCTCTGTAGAGCATCACTTTCACCTCCAGTCTCTGGCCAAAAGTTGCAAAACAGGACAAATCATTAGTGTAGCTTGGGGTGGAGGAATTCGTGGAGCACTGGCTCAGCATTTCTGGGTTTCAGGGGTGGTTTGTAAACTCGTGCTCAGAGTTAACAGATCACTTCTTATTTTTCCCTTGGCCTTTCCCATGATTCTGTTCAGGCCAAGGTGACTCCCAGATTTTTTTCTAGGATCTCCAAGTGCTGCTGCAGAGCTGCACTGCTGTGTCTGCACTCAGTGCCTAAACCATCCTCCCCCAACTTCATTTTCCAAGGCACACAGGGCAGCTCTGGAGTTGTTCCCATTGCTGTCAATGCCTGCAGAGGTGGTGTGAAGACACTTAAGTTCAAAAGCCTTAAGGAAGAGGAAATTTTACATTCCAGCACTGTGTTGAAGCCCAAACTTTGCAGCAGAGGAGCCAAATGCACTTTGGCAAATCTTTTTAGTAGTTTGGTCAGTGAGAACAAAGGGAATTCCATATTGAAAAGTCCTTGGAGCAATGAGTCACCATGGGACAGTTGTGAATACAAGAACTGTTAGAGAGCACAGGACACCCCCCAGAAAAGGACATGGGAGGCAGATGGTTGGAAATACCCAAAAAGAGGATTTTTCCTGGTGCTGCAGGGTGTTGTAAGCTCAGCTGCTGCCAGATTGACCATTTTACAAACCCTGTTACCACCAGGAGCAGTGACCAGTGACAGAACAGTGAAGGAAGGAGGGGTCTGCCCAGAGGTGGCCAAGCTGCTCCTCTTGTTGCCCAGAGAAGCTGAGGCTGCCCCATCCCTGGAAGTGTTCCAGGCCAGTTTGGACAGGGCTTGGAGATACCTGGGATGGTGGAAAGTGTCCCTGAGTGTCTCCAGCCTGACACCAGAAGTGTTCACCAGGTTTTTTTTCAACAAATAAAGGAGTTCAATATTGTCAGTGGTGTTTTCTGTCCCAGAGCTGCCTTCAATTAACATCAGTGATTAATCACTCTCACCATTGGTGCATCCCAAGGGACATCCCTGCTCTTTAATTATTCCCATGCTTACAGAAGGATAAACAGAGCCCTCACTGAAAAATGGCATGAAAGCCATAAGGGAAAGCACTGGGAATTGTGGGAATAGATTCTGATCCTGTGCAGCCTCCAGTCTCCACCTCAAATCTTACATTATTATCAATAAAAATCACCTTTCACTCCATGTAGTGCATAAGGAGTGACAAATGGATGGCAGTGGTCACAGTAAGAGCCATGTGTGCCCTCTGCCCACTCCTCAGAGGGACAAAGAGGTGCTCAGGGTGCTGGGGGGAGCAGAAGAAGACAAACATGAGCTTTTTATTGTGTTTTACCCCTGTGAAGAAATCCAGGCTGGGAAAGGAGAAAATGGGAAATCTCAGTCCCCTACAAGGACAACTGCTTTGTCTTCAGATGACCCAGGTGACATGTACTGAAGAGGAGCTGGGTGACAGGTATGGGATCATTCCCTTGAATCACAGAATCATGGAATACCTGGGGTGGAAGGGACCCTAAGGCTCATCCCATGGGCAGGGACACCTTCCACCAGGATGATGAGTAAAGGTTGGATTTCTCCAGCAGCAGTTACCTGTATCCAGGGATTGCTGCTTTCCCCACCTTCCTTCTCTGGGGTGGAGCCACACAAATGTGCTTGGAGCCCTCCCCACCCTTCACCTCTTCCAGCTCTTGCTGCCAAATTTGCACAAACATCATCATCTTCAACTCTCCCAGCTCCCTGCTGCAGCTGGCCTGCAAATTGGGCAGCTGGGAGTGGGCAGACAGGGAAACACGTGGACACACAAAGCCCTTAATCTCTGCAGAACTAAGCCAAAATTACTTTGATGTATTGGCGTTTAAATTGCTGCCTTCAGTGCTCACAGGAGCTTTTCTTCTTATCTCCTCAGCAAAACGTGCAAGCAGCTCCTGACCACCTCTTTTCTCTGCTTGAGTACTCATATCCTCCCATTTTTTTTCCCCCTGAATCCTCTTACAGATGTTTTCTCAGGTCTCTAAGCATTTCCATATCCTGTTTGTTTGCTGCTAAAGGTGTCGTGCTGCAAACAAAATCTGTCACTGGAAAGAAGGGAGGGGCAATAAGAAATGAGATGTAAGTTAGGACAAAAAGTGAACTTGTCAGCTACAGACTGAAGCATAAATGTTGAGGTCCTTCAGCCTGGAAATGTTTCACTTTGGTGCTCCAAACCCAAAAGAGAAGCTGTGGCTGCCTCTGGATCCCTGGAAGTGTCCCAGGCCAGGTTGGACAGGGCTTGGAGCAACCTGGGATAGTGGAAGGTGCTCCTGCCCATGGCAGGGGGTGGAATGAGGTGATCTTTAAGGTTCCTTCCCACACAAACCATTCTGGGATTCTACAAATACAGAATACTATAACATAATGAACATTTACACCAATGCTGGAAAGCTAAAACAATTAATGTGTCCCATTGAACAGCTGCATTTTGATTTTGAGTGACTCCCAAATATTCCCATCAAATCTACAATCAGAATGCTCCCTGAAAACCCAAATACCCTCAGAAAAGAGCACAGCATCAAGGTGTTTTCATCAATTGCAGCCTGGAAATGTTAAACAGACGTGTCCTTTCTCACCCAAATTATTGAACGGCGGAAGAAGTAACAGAGATGAATTCACTTCACTGAGTTTTATGATGTTTTAAATAAGGAGGGAAAGGTTTTTCCTGTTTATTTCTTTGCTGGTCTGAACTTGCAGAAGTGGTGCTCCACCTAGGAAAGCAAGCCACTTTCATGCTCTCAATTTACAAGCAGGGAAATTGAGGCACCAAGCACAAACTTATCCCCAAATCCATTGAATAAATAAAGAGCAGGATGAATCAAAGCCCCAGAGCAGCAGTGCCCTGCCTTCATTTAGCACAGACCATGATCAATTTGCAAATGCTTCTGATGGAAAAGACCTACTGGATCATTTTGCAGGCCCCTGTAAGCCCAGGCTTTTTCCCTGCCATGTGCTGGAGACAAATGTGCTTTATACAACCCCTACATTAAAATAATTTAAGCAGAAGGACTTCTCTCATTTCCTCTGGGGGAAACAATTCTGCAGCTGAAGAGATTGCAACATTAGGAAATATTTCCTGACGTCCATGGCTTCCAGAATCTGTTGATATATTATTAATAGAAAGGAAAATAAATATAGGTATTAATGCCAGCAGACACTGTCTGCTACTAATAGCTGTTAAAGTAATATATTCCCCTTGTTTTTAGCTCTTATTAGTCTTTTTGCAAAGGGTTACAAGACCCTTATGCATCCATTAGCCAGTCAGCCATGTGAAATTAATGTGGAGCAATTTTCATAAGCATTACTCAGAACTAATAATAATTAAGCATTATTTTCTGCTCAGATAACACAGAAAATAAAGCCTGACTTTTATGCCAAGATGGGTTTGCATTAGCTTAAGGTAAATGAATTAATTCTCATTTACAAGGCTTTTCTGCCAGCTAGCCAGAAAATATCAAGGTAATTAAAACCAATTTGTGAGGTTCTGTCCCATTGCACATTCACTGGGTTTTATCATTGCTGCAAATTGCAGGTGCTTTTATGCAAAGGTGGGACATGAAGGGGACTTTGCTGCCTCTCTCCTTCCCCATCACTTCCAAGAAAAGCTGAAACCTCCTTGTGAACAGCAGAACATGTCTGGAATGCTGGAGATCAGTAAAGGACCATGTGTGGGATGGAAGGATGTGAAGGACCAGCTCAGGCTGGGATGTGGAGCTGTGATGTGAAGCTCTCAGCAATTCAGGAAAAAACACCTCTAATAGAATGGAAAAAATCTCTTTCCTTCTGCTTTACCACTGACTTGCAAGGCATTAATTATGATTATTTATGAGACTGAGGGGTTTTTGTAGGCAGCATTTTCTGGATAGTCCCCAAACACTTCTCTCTTCACAAAATCCTAAAATTGTTTGGGTTGCAATGAACCTTAAATCCCATCCCATCCCAACCACTGCCATGGGCAGGGACACCTTCCACTATCCCAGGTTCCTCCAAGGCCTGTCCAACCTGGCCTTGGACACTTCCAGGGATCCAGGGGCAGCCACAGCTTCTCTGGGCACCCTGTGCCAGTGCCTCAGTGGCTCTGTCCCAGAAGTTTGACAGCACCTGAGGAGGGGCTGAGCTCTCTGTGGGTGCTCTTAGTAAAAATAAAATTAGTTAAAATTAGACAAAAATAAATTAGTCCAGCTAATCTGTAAGATTCAAAAGCCCAGAGCTATCCCACAACAACTAATGACAATGAGTGAGTGGATCTCTTCCTCTGGGTTTCAACTTCCCAAGGGGATCAGCACCTTCAGATGCCACATCTTCTCTTGGCATCTGAGCTTAGCAAACAACTGAGTCCAGCGTGACCCAGCAGCATGGGATATCTGTGTTTTCCAGAGGATTATGGCCCTTCTTGCCAAAACCTGCCTCCTTAATTTCATTTCTCCACCCTCTGCCTCACTTTCTGTCTCATTGTGACATCTCCTGTTGGTCCCTGTGTCCACATCAATGACATTGAGCAGGTTGGCCTCAGAAAAAAGAATGAAGTGATAGTTCTGACTTTCATTTTCAAAAACCTTCTCTCAGGGTAATTTAATTGCTATTAAAAAGATGAATAAAAGGAGACAATACCCCAGAAACACCACCTGTGTTCCAGCCCTGGAACGAGCAACCCTGAGATGTGCTCCACTGTCCACACCCTCAGTGAAGAAAGGTTTTCCCCTTATGGCTGTTTCCTTCTCAATCCAGTCCTGGTAGTTGTAAACAGGTGTTAAAATCCTGTGGTTTGGGTTTCCTCCACTGATGATGCCGACCTGGAACCACCTCATGGTGTTCCAGTAGCTGCAAACCAGAGGTCCCCCGCTGTCCACCTGTGGCAGAAGAAGGAATGTTACAGCTGGATCCAACCTCAGGTCCCTCAGAGCAGCTGCTTCACACAGCCTGAGTGGGAAAATCAATCTCTGTCTCAGGTTCCTGAGGATTTGGGGAGGGAGAAAAAAGGGAATTTGGTTTCAAAATTTGGCAGCTCAGCCCTGAGATCCTGCAGAATAGAGAGATACAGGAGGCAAGAGGAGGAGATCAGTCCCAAGCTCTGGCTCAGTGCTCCCTGTCATTCCCAGCCTTTTCCACATGCTCCTGTGGCCCCAGGAGGATACCTGAGACCTGTCAGCAAGAGACATCATCCCAGAGAGAAAAGGAACATTTGCTGTGACTGCTCTCTCAGTCCTTGTCTCCTCTGCAAAGCTGCTGTGTGGAGGTGCTGGGTACCTGCCACTGTGAATTTTGGGGGCTGGCAGCCAGAAACTGGGCAGCAGATGAACAATAATCCTGACAAATCCTTCTTGAAGCCACAGTCACTTCCCTGAAAACTTCCCTGCTGCTGCAAGGACAACCACCACTCACCCAGTGTGGGCTAGGCTTCAAATGCAGGTTGCAGCCACCTCAAAAAGAGGAATATTCTCCTGTTGGCTGCTGCAGCTGGAGCACCAAGAGCACATCCAGCTCTGGAATCTCTGGACACAAACCCAGGGAGAAGAGAAAGCAGCACAAAATCCACCCAAGGCAGGTGTAACATTTTTCTGAGGAAAGGCTGTGTGAGAGCTGGGGGTGTTCACCTGGAGAAGAGAAGGATCCAGGGAGAGCTCAGAGCCCCTTCCAGGGCCTAAAGGGGCTCCAGGAGAGGTGGAGAGGGACTTGGGATAAGGGATGTGCAGGGAGAGGACACAGGGAATGGCTTCCCACTGCCATAGGGCAGGAATGGATGGGATATTGGGAGGGAATCCCTCCCAGTGAGGGTGCCCACAGGGTGCCCAGAGAAGCTGTGGCTGCCCCTGGATCCCTGGAGGTGTCCAAGGCCAGGCTGGACAGGAAGGTACTAGAGGATTTTTAAGATCCTTCCAAGCCAAAGCAGTCTGGGATTCCAGGACATCTTCAGTGCTGTGCAGTCCCTGCTATAAAGAAATTTCCTTCCACAGTGGGTTTGAATCTTTTCTCCACCTTTTCTAGCCATCACTTGTGGTAAACAAATTCAATACAAATCCATTTCCCAAGACAGCAAACTTTACTGGGAAATGTTGTCCTTCCCTGTTTGCACACTACTTTGGGAAACATCTTTGTCATTAATGGATGAAACCCCTTCTGCCAGCAGCTACCCTGAGCTAACACACATTAATTAACGAGCAAGGAAGGGCCTGAAGTTCCCTGTGCAGCTCATCAGCACTCGCTGAAGTTTATGGCTGAATTCCCACTCCAGTAGCTGGAGGGCTCTGGTCATTAATATTCTTTTTTTTTCTTCCACTCTTTTTTTTTTTTTTTTTTCAGTTCAGCATTCATTCAGGAGTTAAAAATTAAGATAAATGCAGAGGAAATGTTTGCAGAATCACAGAATATCCTGAGCTGGAAGGGATCAACAAAGACCAGAGGTTTAGGTTGGAAAAGACCTTTCAGATTGTTGAGTCCAAACATAAAATCAACACTGTTGATTGTTATTATAGCAACGTCCTTGCATCTCAAGCAGTGCTGGACCCTCTTCAGACTCAGCATCTAAAAGAGGCTTCCCGACCCCATTTCAGCCAAGAATTCCCGTGAAAACCACAGAGGTGACCTTGGAGCCGCGCGTTGCGGGCGTCCTTGGCGGCGGCATCCTGCTGGGATGAGTGAGCATCCACGCACGATTCCATTCCCGGGGATCTCACTGCCGATCCCCTCGGGGCAGGAACGGGCGAAGGCTTTATCCTGATTATCCTGGCGGCGAGAGGAAGGCGCTGGGAGCCTCCCACAGGGGGATAACGAGAGGAGTCTGGAGAGCAGGAGCCCGGGATGCTCCGCTCCAGCTTTTCCCAGCAGAAAAAAAAAAAAAAAAAAAAAAAAAAAAAAAAAAAAAAAAAAGGAGATTTGGAGATTTTCAGCACCAGCAGAGCCTTTGCACAGATCAGTTTCAGCCTCCAATTTGGAGGCTGTTCCCACGCGTAAAAAGGATCTTCCTTCTTCCTTCCCGGGACGTCGGAGCAGCAATGAATTCCTGATGCCCTGTGGCTGTCCCCGCGGGAATTGTCGCATCGCGGGCAGGGCTGGGAAAGCCGCGGCAGGGCAGGGATGCCACTCGCACGAGGCTGCGGCAGAGATCCCCATTGAAACCTGCTTCAAAGCAGCTTCCCTCTCAAACCAGATCTGCTCTTCCCCTCTTTTCCTCTTTAACCAGGTTTGGTTCCCTGCCCGGTTGGGAAATGGGGATGTTTGGGGGATCAGTGATTTAAACCTTGGGCAGAGAGGGAGTTTAGGAATGCTCTGAGCAGCCCAGGCAGCAGCTGCAAATCCATTTCCCTAATCCACAAGCCCTGGGACCCAAATCCTGATCGCTTTCCACACGGGTTGAGCTGCTCTGCTTCCTGGGTACCTCTCCTCACATGCCATTTCTCTTAACTTCAGCTATTTAACGTGAGGCTTTCATCACAAAACGGGCCAAATCATCCTCTCCGTGTGATAATCTCACATAATTACAGCAGCAGGCCGGATGAATCAGGAGCCTGGTTTTTATAGGACTAAAGATGGAGAAAATAAACTCAGTCCTCGGACACTTCTGAATATCCCTGTATCCACTTTAAGCCTTCAGGAATGCTGGCCCAAGGTTTGTCAACCTTGTGTAGGAGAGGGTGTGGGAGGAGCGAGTTTTTGAGTGCTGGGACAATTATCTCAGCTCTGTGATGCTTCCAGTAACGCTAATTTAATGAACGCTCACGTTAATGACTCTGAGGATCGAAGAGTTATTAAAGGCTGCTTTTTCAGGCTCCTGTATCCTGGTGCTGAAACAATCCTGGTCAGCAACACACACCAGATACCTGCTCCTGCTTCTCCCTCCAAGTGACAAGTTTCTGGATTGGAAAAACCAAGCTAAAAATAGCAGCTTTGCTTCTGTTTCATGTTTCTTGTCATCTCGAAGATGAGTGAAAAGCAAACGCAACAAATCAGATCTGGTGCTGAATTCCAGCCTTAAACATGTTAATCCTCCCATTAGGAGAGGTGAAAGCAATGATACATTCACTGATAAATAGCTGTGGGTTGTATAAAATCTGTCACTGCCTAACAAGGTGCTTTGTTCACTGAAGCTGACCAAAAATTTCATCTTTTTCACTGTGGCCAAAACATCT